>OY992531.1:58355097-58955097 GCA_963921185.1 Dasysyrphus tricinctus | reverse complement strand
TATTGCCCTGACTCTGTTTTTTTTTTTTTTTTTTTTTTTTTTTTTGAAAGGTGGATTTTCTTCGTACTATGTGCTATTTTTTGACAGCCAGTAGTTTGCTTAAAATTAACTTTTTGTTGAAATAAAATTTCTAAAAAATGTATAATTTATAATTTGGGAATGCCAATTTTAAGTACATATTATCTAATATATGTATTGTACACTTAAAACACTAACTTAAAAAGAAATCAGCAACACACTTTTAGATATTAACATAAGTGTCGAAAGGGATCGTGATAAACCAGGGTCTACTCAATTACACTTTACCATTCCTGTGTGTTTGTTTTTAGTGGGTTGGAATGGACAGAGCCTACAAGTTTCTACCGAATCCAAATGGTTAAAATGAGATGCACTTTATCATGACAAGTGAATCTCTTGGATAGTTCAAGAGCAAGAGGCAGTGTCCCTAGAAAAACCTCAAAGACTTGTTTCCCCAATCCAGAATGTTCCACATACAAAGCTTTAAATACCTTAATCTCAATTGCTTTCCAAGTGTAAAATTTTAAACGTCAAGTAGGTACATAATTGTGTGTAACTTCTTTGCTGCTATTCTGAGGCACAAGGCAGCTGCTACAATTGCATCTACAACAACGCATCTAGAATTTTCTTTTGATTAATGATTAATTTGGTCATCATATGATGCAAGTTTGCAATGATGAACACTTTACCTATAACATGGTAGACTAAGAGCTGGTAGACCGAAATATGGGTATGAGTTTTTGTTGGTGCATGCATCTTGATATTGAATACGAAAGTCTGGCAGGATTTTTTTTGGCGCCCGTAGTGGAGACGAGAGCTTGAAAATAGCGGTTTTAGCAAATTCTGTATGAGGGGTACAACCACTTCAATTTATTTTTTTTAAATGGAAAATGATGGTCTATCATTTTCCTTAAGTCCAAACACTATTTTTAACGATCCGCTTGAAAAGAATCAAATATGATATTTAAGGCGCACTATATCGAGAGATATTCGACAAAAAAAAGTCTCCAAAAAAAGGCCGATAAAGTTCGCCTCAAATGTGTATATCTTGAGTTCTATTTATCGGATCGTTGAAATCAAAGTTTTTGGACTTAGGCAAAATGACCGGGCATCATTTCTCATTTTAAATAAATGAATTAATCTGGTTGTACCCATGCTACAACAAATGGAAAACCCGCTATTTTGAATATCTCGTCCCCACTACGGGCGCCGAAAAAATCCTACCAGCCTTTGGTCTTCGATATCAAGATGCATGCACCAACAAACCCTCATACTCATATATTAGTTATGCGTTCACCCACAAAATTTGTTACCGGCTCTTAGACTATACGGTTTGATTTGTTTATGAATGTTTGACGATATTTATTTTGCATAATTTCTGCAACAAAAAATTAATAAACGAATTTAAGCCAACATTTCGCTCATTAATAAGAACACCGTCCTAACTCTAAATTTGCTGTTTCGAAATAAATTAATATTTTGTCACTTTATGTGCATATTTTGTATTTTTTAGGATATACATATGTACAAATCTGAGCCCTGCGTATACCTAACTATCTTAAAAAAATTAAGGTAGTTATTCCTCTGACTATTTATTACGCCCTTTCAAGGGTGTATGAAAAAACTACCAGACTTTTATTCGATAAAAAGAGGCATGCACCTACAAAAGTGCCTACCAAAATTTTGAATATAATAATGTTTATAAGTATGTACATAAATACATACATACCCGCATGCATATGTACATAACATTCACAGATACATACATATATACATCCAGTCCTAAAAATTTTTTGTCGACTAATGGTCTATACGTACACAGCTTAAATTTATTTGTTTTTGATGTTTAATAAATAGAGACACGATTCCTTTTTCAACTTTTTAATATCAAATCCAAGTTAATTTTTAAATTCATCTGATGACTTTCCTGCTTTTAAATATCTAAGTTAATCCAACTCATGCTGGTATTCACAATATTTTTGGACTATAAAGGTGCTTAGTAACGTTTTCAAAGATTTGAGTAATCAGCATTTAAAGTTTTTGATCTGTAACTTTTTTGGTAAAAACCTTAAAAATTATAAACGGCCATTTTCAAAGTAACATAAGTCAAGTGTTTCTAATACTTGTATTCTTCTTTGTTAAAAACAAAATACTTGCGAGATATTTACAGTTTTGTGTATTTAATACCTTTATCCAGGAACTTAGTGATTATTTTTCTCTTAAGGTCTTAAGTGACATCTATAACTCTTATGATTCATTTATTTTGGCCTTCTCTCTTTAATTTTTATCAGCACCTGTTAAATTAGTATTGGAATGTTCTACTTCTACTGGAAACTAATCTGCTCATTTAAATTCTAAAAAGTGATAAACTTATCGATTTCACACAATATGATTGAGTATTTGTATCCATTGCTCACATAGCACCCTCATGCACAAAATAAAGTAAAATAAAACGTTCAGGTCAAATTCTTTTTGAATATAAATGAAGGATTTAAGCGTGTTTAACACATTCTTCCGCTAAGTTTTTTGAGAAAGCAGTTGCATATAACACCTTCATCCTCTGTAAAATTTGAATCCAGAGGCGATCGAGAAGTGCAGATGAAATAGAAATTTAAGTTAGAGTATAGGACCTTCATCTGTACGAAAAAATGATTTTTTTAAAAAATTTCACTTAGCTCCTTCATCGTCCAAACGCTTCAACTGTAGGAGCCGGCGACAATATAAGGTTTATCTAGGCTTCTGTGTTATGCCAACTGAAAAAAAAACAACAGACATATTTTAATTTGATTTTAAATCTTCACCCGCTCCTTCTAGTCAGTCTTACTTTGTTTTTTTTTTTGCTCTTTTGAATGCATTCAGTATGTTGTAAAATTTGATGCAAACGTTTGAGTCCAACTTGACTATGTCAGTAAGACAAAATTTCGGCGTGTTCGGAGATTTTTGACTTGAAATCCTTATGAGACAAATAATTTTTTAAGATTCTTATTCTTACTCACAACAAAAACAGCTACACCTGTGCACATTATGGTCATACTTACAAATGGAGGGCTGTGAGCTGTGAGCCCTCCATCAAATTTTGTGAATATTTTTCAAATCAAGTTTTTCATTTTTAAATAAGAAAATAATATTAATAATTTAATTTAGAGAATATACTTTAGACTTGGCCTTTTTACGAGTAAAATATTCATTGAATAATGCCAGTTTCTTTATTAATCCTCTTATTATCTTGGAATTTTCTTTTTCTGAATTGGTTCGGTTCAGCATAAGCTGAATTGAACGCAATTTCTTAAAAAGAAATCATTTAACGCGACAAAAAAATGAGATCTCAGAAACGTGAAATAGCGTATTGGCAATTAAGGGGAACGTCTTTAGAATTGAAAACATTTTTAAAAATCTTTTCTCATTTGCTGTTATTTAATAACAAATAAATAAATAGGTACCTACTATCGAAAAATTAAATTTAAATGAAGATAGCTTTTAAAAATTAAGCTGAAAAATTCTTCAAGGGTACAATTAACATAATTTTGCCTAAATTGGAAACTAAATAAATTTATACAAAAATAGGTATATACCTAACACATTAATATTCAGTTAATTCCAATAAGGAAATAGATAACCTGTACACTGTACCTAGCTATACAGGTTGAAATCTTATGAAATGCATCCATTGTTTTATTTTTTTCATTTGTTTGTAGGTATTTATTTGTTTAAAGCTTTCACATACATTAAAACCCCAAATAAAAGCCAGTTTCTCATCCAATGTCATATAAACTACAAGGGTGAGTTGTGACTTGTGACATTGATAAAAGCGCGCATAAGTAAAAGTAACGCACTTTTTTCCATTAATTTCACTTTAACTTCCCTTGTATTAATCAGCTTTTAGTTTGAATTTCTCTTCACGTAGTGTCATTCATGAATTCAAAATGATATCGCATCAAATTTACTGAATGCTAATTAACCTAAACAAACAAATACCGCAATCATGTTTTCAAAATCAAGTTGGAAAATCATCATCATCCATTTTTAATTGATGTGAAAGATGACGTTAATTTTGCATGTTTCTCATGCCAAAGCATTTCTATTTTCTGTGCATTTATTTTTTTTTGTTAAATGTTCTATTTTCATTTGCTTTTAAATTCACCATACTATTTTTCCCTGCTACCGAGTCCAAATCGCGGAATGAAACAACATCGCACAGCGATAAGTCGCCATGTTTTTTCTTCTATAAATTTTTGTTCAGAATTCAGATTTTTACATTGAAAATTCCTCCACAACTCGAATACTCCAATATTCGAAACATACAGAATCGAATAAAGCACTTGTTGCGTCATAGTATAACATCACACACAATCGCATATTACAAACATTTGCATTGATAAAAAAATTCAATAGAAAATAAAATAATTTTCTAATTTTTTCCTCACAATATGGCTGTCACAACGAGCACTAGCACTGCAAGCTAAAATGCGACTAGCTTCATCTTCTTTTTACCTTCAAGTTGGCCTGAGACCAGACAGGCAAGGAATATTGTTTAAGCTGGAATGGAATAGTTCCGATTCCATGGTCAAATCAAATGATGCAGAAAACTGCAGTGTATTATATTTTTTGTGTGGGAGAAGAAAAGAGATGAAAATCGAAGTCAACTTTTGCCTTTGCCGCAAGAGATAAATATGTTTCACTTGCGAATTAACAATGACGAGATGTTAGGTATTTTCTAGATACGTGATGCGTACGTTAAATGGTTAACAAGAAGTAGATACATATAAATCGAAAGCAAGAAGATGCGTGACGCGCAAGCCACAAAAATGCAACGGAATGCATGCACCTGTCTGCGTAAATTTTTAGTAGATTTTTTTGAATGGGGTAGGTAGGTATGTATAGGTACTTCAAGCTGTGCTTTTGAGATTCGAGTAGATTTAGTTGCCAACTTTACTTTAGAAGGGTATACAGGGTGAGTCGCATAAAATGCGGAAATAGCACTGCTGGGCTGAATTAAATATGTCAATCACCACAAGTAAGCGGAGAGGTGGTTGGCTTTAGGGTTAACACTGATAAGATGAGAGAAATGCACAGCGGCCAACTCTAAGGCATTGAACCATTGAGGAGGTCAAGCAGTTTAATTATCTGGGCAGTTGTGTAGAAATTGATGGGGGAACAGACCTGGATATTAACATCAGAATAAGTTTGCATTTGGAATCCTCTCCCCAGTGTGAAACTCCAATAAAATATCCTTAACCACCAAGTTGAAACTCTTCGACTTCAACATTAAATCCATGCTATCATAGGCACAGTGAAGTTCTCTGTCAACATCTATAGAAGGTTACAGGCTTTCGTTAATTGATTCTGCGGTACGATCTGTGGCCTATTGCACCATCTTACAAAATTGTAACTACAATTACAAAATTTTAATCCACAAATTTGTTAAAATTCGAGGTTTTATGTTTTATATTCTCTTTTTTTAGTACAAAATTATAGGTACCTACTTATTTCACAAATTTGTAGACAATCCTAATTTTTGCTACACAAATAAAAATTTGTAGTTGTAAGAAAATCGTTTACAATTTTGTTCAGTTTGTGAAAAATTTCTACAGGTCAAAGATCGTATATAAATTCTTCTACAAATTATACAGTAAATTGCAGCCGAATCTTACAATTTTCTCGTTTCTTCACAAAATTGTCAACACACTCAAGGCAAAATAAAAATTCAAATACGAAATTTGTGGATAAAAACTACAAATTTGTGATTGTAAATTGTAACTGGTGCAATAGGCCACTGATGGCCGCAAACCATATTTAACGTCGATCTATGGGAAAAAAGGGGATGCAGACATAATAATAATAATAGATTTGCTTGGTTATTTTTGTAGCACAAAGTTGAAAAACGGTCAAACTATTGAAGGAAGGGGAAAATTCTTTCCTAGAACGGGGGTTCACATGGACCAACATTGCTTGACAACATGGCTTGATTTGATCATTGAACGCAAGAAACAACCGCTTGACAGCCAATAGCCGCGTTTTATTATCGCTCATAACCCATATGGTTCACCTCGTGAAAATAAAACGATGTGGGTTAGTGCAAATGCAGTGCCGTATATCAGTTTCTTTTTTTTTCTTATGTTTATTTGTCTTTCATGTAAGCTCTTTTCCTCTCTATTCCTAATACTGCTGACAAATCGCTGACATCCGTTCACAATGGTAAATAGCCCTCTGCCGGTCAGAGTGAAAACCTCTATCTGGGTTATTGAAATTCACAGTACACATATTGAAGGTAATATCATTAGCGTTTTCATTTTTGTTCAGTTCTGCGCATCCATCAAAATCAGTGAAAAATGGCGACTCTACGTGACCCCGACTAGTTAAACATCAAAATTTGTTGTGTGTTATGTGTTCATTTGTTACTTATTTAAATACAAATACAATTATTTCAAGCTTTTTAGTGTTTATTAACATTTTTTTAGTGTTATTTAAATTATTCTTTTGTGTTTGTTTTCTTCGTTGTTGTTGTAATACAGTGGAAGAGGTCACGTAAGGCTGCCATCTTGAATTTCTTTGACAGTTCTCATTTCGGACCACATGCGCAAGATAATACCTTAGATATGTGTACTGTAATTGAAATTAACCTCGATAGAAACCTAGATCCCATGTTGTTTTTGTAATGAATGTTAAAAGATAACCTCGACCCAGACCCAGAGATAATAAAACGCAGCTAATGTTGTACGGTTTTTAAAGGATTTTGAATACTTGTTCCATTTCCATCAAGCGATGCTGTCATGCCATGTAAACCCCCCTAGAGGGCAAAACTTGCTACAAAGTTAACAAACGCGTTAAACCAGTTTTGTATCAGTGGCCACGTTCCGCTGGTTATTCTCAGTTATCCGGATAGCTTTGTGTTGTTGTAATCCCTTGTTAAAAAACAGCTGATAACAGCTGACGCAACAACAACTCAAGTTATCTCAAAATTTTTGGGATAGCTAGATAGCATAGCGAATAAACATTGGAACGTGAGGAGTTTTGTGTATAAAACGTCAAATGTGACACACACTATCAAACACTACAGACAAATCTTAAAACACACACACAAAAAAATACAAGACAGTTGACAGTTGTTTACTTCCTGCTCACAGAAATTTGTGTAGCAGAAATTTGCAAGATTTTTCATGGAGGGGAAATTTCTTGCTCTCTCATTTTAGGTGTGTTCCTTGCCGACTTTCAAACAGTTTGAAACCGCCAGATTTAGTCCGAAGTCGTTCCACACTTGAAAAATTGTACTGGTCCGCACCAAATCTGGCGGTCTGAAACTGTTTGGGACTAAACCAAGGAACAGGGTTTTTGCTTTCTCGTTGCTACACTTTGGAGTTAAAAACAGGAATTTGTGAAATGGAGTGCGACTTCGTACAAATTCGTAGGAATTTTCGGTAACCAAACAGACCTAATGCAACGAAAATGGCCGTGTATTGGCGAGACAATAACATAACGAAGCAATCTTTTGAATAGAATCTTCAGGGTGCAAGACGTGTTAGAATACCAAAAACAGCCTTGAGGTCAAAGGTATTGGTCGAAGTTTTTTCTCAGGATATTCGTACATGGTCATATCTAACATCGCTTGCGTCGTACAGTCGACTATCAATTATCTAGCATTCGATTTTCCGGGAACCCGATTAACAGAAATTTTGTTCTCAACTTTATACATACCACACATTTGCTTCAAGGCCGACAACTCAAAATTTAATGATTTTGAACTACATAAGCCTAACATGATTTTTTTTCTTTCTTTTTATAGTAGGTATGTACATCTTGCATCGATATTTCTTCTCAATTAAAAAAAACGCGCTATAATTTATTGCACCAAAGTTATTTTTGATATATGTATGTATTTTCACAAAAACGAATGTTTCAATCGCATTTAACTCGAAGCAACAACATTTGAGTTTTGACGGTCCTGCACCAAATGAGCGAATTTATCAAGAGAATGATTATCAGTATATTATTCTATTATCTGTGATGTGTGTAAACTCATTCAAAATTTGGATTATAAGAAACAGTGGGCTAAATGGCTTTTGTTTGTTCTATTTTGCTTCAAAATTATTCTATCCAATATAAAATTGAATAACAAGGTGTTAGTTAGGTTTATCTATGCAAATAACGATTTTATAGGGAGTTCATTTTTTAGGGCCGGCTTATCAAGAGTCGACTGTATTTCGATTCCTTTAATGGTCTGAGAGAAAAAGAGTGCGCACAAAACAGCGTCAGCTTCATATTCATAAGTCAGATTTTCTTAATGCTCTAAAAAATTCCGAAGTTATGTATTTTTTTCTATATGTTTTGACCTTCAAAAAAGTAATAAAAAGCAATCAATTTAAAAAAAACTGCAGGAGTTGTACACAGCAAAAACTAGATATATTTTTAAACGACCTAGTTCTAAATTGAGACTCGCGAGTTATTAAAGGGGCATTGTATTATTCATTGCGAGATTTTATGTTTTGGGTTGTAGTTTTTACAATACATCAAAAACACTAATCATTTATTTATGATTCTTACACTTAAAATCTTTCTAAATCGAAAAAAAAAACAATTCACCTTCCCTTTGCAGATTACAGATCTAAATCTAGACAACTGCAGAAGTACCAGTATCGTTGGTCTCACAGATGAATATACCGCCTTGGAATCCTTGAGTTTAATCAATGTTGGCCTTACAACATTAAAAGGTTTCCCAAAGCTCCCCAACTTGGAGAGATTGGAACTTTCCGATAACAGGTACAACTAAATAAATCATATCTGATTTTATACATTATATATTTTGTTTCTCACTTTCAAGAATATCGAATGGGTTAAATTATCTTACAACAAGCCCAAAATTAGCTTATTTAAATCTTTCTGGGAATAAAATCAAAGATTTAGAAGCCCTTAAACCATTGGAAGCGTTTGAAAAACTTGCTGTTTTGGATCTCTTTAATAATGAGGCCACACAAATCGAGGATTACCGCGAAAAGATCTTTGAAATGTTACCATCGTTAGAATTTTTAGATGGGTAAGTTGAAAATTTATTTTGGTTATATGTGTTTATTTTTAATAATTTATGTTCTTCATATTTTAGTTTCGATGCCAATGATATGGAAGCTCCCTCAGAAGTCGATGATGATGATGAAGTCAATGGAAATGACTCTGATGATGGTAAGAGCTGCGCATTTATTTCTCTTAAAGCTTCATAGTACTTAGTTTAAAAATAAATTTATTATAAGCAAAGTTTTTGAATGCGAGGTCATTCCTATTTTTGAGGGTTTACTCTGTTGTCTTTTTAGTCAACGTAGGTATTTCTGACAGATGTCAAAAATCTATTGAAATCGAAATGCAAGACTTCAGTGTTCAGTAAAATTAGCGTCCTATATCTACAAAAAAAATATTGTCATTTGTATTTTAAAGATTATGTCTTCTAGAGTCTAAATCCACAAAGTTAGAACAAAAAAAGTACAGTACCATTTTGAAAAGTTGCGTTTAAAAGCGAAATAGGATAATTTGAGTTCTTAACCAGCTGATTTTGATTGATTAGCGTTACTTACCCAGAGAGCCAATACATATTATAAATTAAACCTGATCAACTTTCCCTCAGCACTGAAAAATAGTCTTTTATAGCCTTTCCACACCATATCAAAATCTAGATTTCGTGTCAATCCCCCAAATTCTCATCAAATTCAGAACCATAATATCTCATGGCCGATTCACAATTGCTCAGTTTATATATCAGAGCGCTCACCTGAGCAGACGAATCCAAATTGTTTTACTTAGTATTTGACTGCAAAACTGGGGAAATATCCTGAGCTTCAAGAAATATAAACTGGACAAATCATACTTTATTGCTCATTTTTCTCCTCCGTATAGCACTTAAATTTGAAATGTAGTTTAATTATCTTGGAAATACCCAGTTGCCAACTAAACGCGACTTTGAAGGACCCAATCTTTTTTCCAGCACTTTGTCTTCAGTTGCGAATACAGTCTTCACTTAAATATATAAATTAACTACATATATCATTTGTTTATGGCACCTATTATGACTTGTAATTCGCCGAGTCGAACGTTTGAATGTGAATGTGACTATGTGAAATTTGCGCCTCGGCTAAATTAAGTTCGCCTCAAGTGGCTAACATTTGGAAAATTTGAATGTTATTCAATACCTTTAGCAAACGTAAGCATCTATCGTCGATGTCGAACTGTAATTCTTTGTGACTGAACAAAATCGCAGTTTTTATTTTAGAAATGTTTAACGTTGGAGTTGAGTCGGCGAACCGCAACTCATAATAGGGGCCTGTATCTCATCAACCACAATTACAAAAAAAAAAAATATTTTTTTTTCATAAACAAAAACTGAAATCATTGATGCTGCGAATATTGCTCTTAAATAAAAGGTTTATGTGGCTTTCAGGCAAAAATGCATTTTGTATAAATGGCTTAGAAATAGATTTGGACGAATTAGAAAAATTTGAAAACCATGTTAAAGCTAAGAAGTCGTCACAAACTATTCCATCTCTTCAAAATAATCACAATCCTTCGTTGTCCAATGAAACCGATGACTTGGATGAATATTTGAAAGAATTAAAACTAAAGGAATCATCAGAAATGGATGCAACTGCAACGACTTCTGAAAATAAAATAGCAACCATAGAATCCTCCCACTCCTCTCAACAACAACAACAACCTCCAATGAATTTTGCTCTTTTACTTTATTGGTTCTTTGCATTACTGAATTTAGTTAATGCAGCACATTGTAAGCATTTTAAATAATCATTACTTATTTACTAATCACGGTTCATTTTCTTTTTCATTATTTTGCAGTTTCCGATGAGATGGTCGATGATGAAGATGATGGTGACGATGGAGATGAGGATGAGGAAGATGACAGCGATGACGAAGATAATGGTGATGTGTCATTAGCTGAGGTGAGATTGTTGATCTTGCACTCTTTTTTAAGAAATCAATTTTCTAAAAAGAACGGTTAATAAGAGCAATATTTTTTTGTTTTTGTTACTTCCACAGGTATATAATGATGACCTGGAAGAAGATAATTCCGAGTGGGACGAAGAAGATGGAGCAGATGACGATGACGATGATGAATCTGACGAAGAAGAAGCCGATGGTGAAGCTGCTCCTGCTGCTGCTGGTGCCGCCGCCGCTGCTGCTGCCGATCCATCTGCAGAAAAAAAGGAAGCGGAAACAGGGGGTATGACTTTGTTTTTTCTTAATACTTTGGAACACTTCATGAACCGTTATTTTACTTGGTGTAAAATTTTACCTATTGATTTTATCCCTTGTCAGTTTATTGCAAGAAATTATAGCAGTTTGCCAGCCGTGTATAAATAAAAATATAGAATAGTCCCCAATATTTCAACAATAATCTTAAAATAATATTTTCCTAATTTGTATCAATTCGTTTTCTCTTTGCAGAAGAACCACAGTCCCGAGGAAAGAAGAGAAAACATGATGGTTAAACGAGTTTTACATTATGTTTTATTATTTTAATTTACAGAAAAAGAAAAAATTAAAACATAATACAAACAAAATCAAACTAATAATAGGAAGGATTTCATAAAAAAGAAATAACAAACAAGTATATATTCAATATAATTTTAACAGAAAAACAACTACCCCTACTTCTCCCCGTGACCACTTATTTTCCATTTCATCCTGCTTGTCTGTTTTAATTCAAACGCGAAAAAGTAAATCGAGGTTTATTTTTAAGAAAAATCAAAGAGACAAAAAAAAAAATATTGTAGGAAGAAATTTAAAAATATAATTTAAACAAAAAGAATCCTCCCCGTAAAATAAAACAAAAACATAAAAAACTCAAAATAAGTACTTCCTTGCATGTTGGCTTCAATTGTTCAATATTGTATTTCTTTGGATTGAAAATAAGTTGCACTCAAATTTGTTTATTATTACTTAAGCCACACAAAATTTAAACTATTTAGGAGACAACAACAAAAAAAAGAAACACTTGAAACACGAAAATTGAAAATATCATTTTTATATATTAGTTCAGATAATGTATTAATTTTATTTTATTTTTTGTGTATATATATATTTATATTGTATATCTCTTGAAAATTTGTGTAATGATAATTATGTTGGGTGCCATTTATTCCCCCAACCCCATCATGAGTTTCTTCATACGAAGTAATAAAAGTTTGTTTCTCTTTGAGAATTTCTTCCAAAAAAAAAATTGTAAAGATACTGATTTTCTTTTATTTCGGTAGAAAAAATCGAGTCTTGTTACATACATTTTTGACAAACCAAATAGAAAAAGAGGTAATTAAATTGATCTTACTAAGGGTGTATTTATGTTGGAGCTTTGAAAAACGATTCGGGCAGCAATGTGACCGAAGCTGAGAACGATTTACATTGTTTTTGTTCGAAGCGCTGCTCCAACATCTATCCATTAATACGTAAACACTTTTCTATATCTTCCTTTTTAACTGACTTGATGGCAACGTATTTTCATAATTTCTTTTATTTGAAAGGTATAGCCAATCGCTCGGGCAGAATCTAATTTTTAATGTTGCCGTTAAGACATTAATAGAGAAAGGTCGAATTTCAACCACTGGGCGATACTAGTAAACACTAATAGGAAAACAATGTACAGATTTCGACGCCTTAGTCACATCGCTGCTCGAAACTTTTATCACAGATCCAACATATACACACCCTAATGGAAAGATTCTAATAAGTGTATAGGATAGTAAAATTATTAATGCTGGGATGCCACTAGTCACTTAACTGACGCATTTTATATTTCCTTTTGACGAAAGAAAGAAAAGACCTTTGTGTCATTTAGCGACAAGTGAAATTCCAGCTAAACGGCTTGTTCGTCACTTTAAACTCTAATGACTGATTTAAAATAATTTATGGAGGGTTTAATTTTAACATTGCCCGTTGTCAAAAATGTATGTAGCAAGCCTCGAGCGTTTCATTTTTAACACAATACCAACAAAAATATCTTTGTTTTATATGCACGTTCGAAATTGCGTTTCCTAGCTTATCGAAATATTTAATTAAATTTTTTTCTTGGTTTATTCCGAATGCAATGTTTTTTTCTATATTTTTAGTTAACTTTATTTTATAATTCTATTTTCATTCATGTGTACTTTAAAGTAAAACCAAACAACAACCACAAAATTATAAGCGAATAAAAATTGAGCGAAACAAAATGATTCTGGGAAAAAATTGATATAAAAAGTAAATTATCCTTTTATTTTTGTAAAGTGTTAAGCATTTAAAAAAAATAATAGAAAACAAAAAAAAAAATTATAAATAATTTTTAAGTAAGGCCTTGGATTAACCAAGACACATTTTTAATAAAAAAAAACTTTAAAAATATTCATGGGTGTTTTATTTAATATTTTTAAGTGGTCATTAAATAATGTGTGTTCTTAAATTGAGCTGAAAATACGGTGAATGGTTGCCTATGCTTTTATTCAGAAATGGAGGTTATCGCGAACATAATTTCCCTGGAAGTTTCCTGTTTTCGTAAGATTGGAGCTGGCCAAATTCCTAAACGCAAAATTTGCAAAGCATCAGGTAACCCCAAGACGGTGCTTAGATTGGAAAGATTGAGGCCGGTCTCACGGTAGTTTTTGGACAAGAGAAGTGCGGGGATTTCTGACGCCTCACTTCTCTTGTCCAAAAACTGCCGTGAGACCAGTCTCAATCTTCCCTATCTAAACAGGCTCCAATATAGTTAGTACAAAATTCGCTCACGAAAATAAACTGCCATTTCCATCTGGGCATAAGATGTTGGTGCTGTTATATTATTCCACCAGCAAAAATTGAAGCGCTATATGTACATATTTAAAAAAAAAGAAAAAAAATTACTCTATCTGACACATTCCACAAAAAATCACAGTAAAAATCGAAAATGGAACATACAAACAAAAAATATTCAGCTCTGTTGTAAGTTTCGCGTGAACAAGATTCCACACCGAAAAAATACCTTTTTTCTTTTCGCTTGAGTTTCGCGTAAAAAAAAATTCATGGTCGAAAGATTCTCCTTATTTATTGGCAGCACTCAATTCGGGTGGTGGACAGGGCTGTCGTTTCACTTTTCCAGAAAGCAGTACTTCGAGGAAAAAAATAGCAGTACACGGCAGTACGGCAGTAAAATATATAGGTATTTACAAACATAATTACTGTTAATGCATTTAGTTTTGTTTAAATGCATATATTGTTCATTAAAAATTATCACATACGCACCTATTACCTATTTAACTCTAGCGCTCTGCAATGGTGGTATTAAAAAGTTTTCATTACATAAAAACTCTTGTTATGTTTGTGCACGTTTTTCTCAAAATCTGTTGCTTTTAGGAAAAAAGTTAATATTTTTGTGTAGAATTTCATACAATATTTATTGTAATTATTTTGTTTTCCTTTCCCTTCCTTAATAGACCAAATTTGACCCGCTGTAACTTCATTAGTAGGTACATAGGTATTTATAGGTCTAGATAATTTTACTACCTAAAAGTTAAATTTCGTCATTTTGTTGTAAAATGAAATTCCATAAGGTTTAAAATAAATTGAAACAACTCCTTTTTCCAGATGGTGGCCTTACTTAGCCTTGACACCACAATGACTTGGTTTATAATGAGAAAACGTAGTCAAACGCATATAGTACAAATATTTTAATAAATTTTTTGACTAAATTTGCTACACCATACAAATCCTACATGATTTACTTTTAATCTATTGGTTGTATCAAGAAAAGGCATGGTATTTTTTTTTTTTTAGAATTGAATAAGCTACAATTTTACTTTAATATTTCATTCCAAAAAGTTGATAGTTTTCGTGAAACTAGCAAAAAACTGAATTTTACACTCTTTTACTTCTCCAAAAATTCTTTTTTTCAGCCAAAATTTAGGGTAGTTTTGGAAATTGCTCAGGAAGTCAAAACAAAAATCCAGTTTTGTAGGAGTTTTGTGGAAGTACGTCAAAGTCTTAGGCCCATTTGCTAATACGGAAAATAAATACTTATGTTCTACTTAAACCCTTAAGTGACACTTTTTGGTTCACACCAAACGTGAACTCAAACTTAAAAATCCTAATGTTCCACATAACTTAGGTGGAAGAAATAGTGGAACTTAAGATATTTATGTTAGACTTTCATTTTTGTTTACTGTTGTTTGTGACTTATTTGCCAAGAATTGTGAAAATAATTTCATTAAAAAAACTAAAGAAAAATAAATACACTATCCCGTCTGCACTTCAAAACGTAATATTATTACGTTTTGAAGTGCAGAGGGGATTGGTCTTCTTTTTGAAGTCCTTGGAGTGTTATCTTGTTGTTTGGAGCTAACAAATTTTTGAAGCACTATAGTGTCTTGGTTTGTTCGTTGAGCTCTGAATTCACCCTGGGATCGCCCCAAAGAGTTTTTAGAAAACCTTTAACTCTTCCTGGCCAGCAAATTCTGTATTTTTTGAAGCATAGGATCACCTTGAAGTATATCTACATACATAGGTTTATTGTTGCGGCGAGTTGAGGTGAAAAATAAACTATCAAAGTGGCATGAGCACTGAAACATTTTTATGATGTGTGCTTCAAGTATTTCTTTTCTTTTTGAAATACAAATTCAAGAAATGCACAAATTAACTTTAATAATAACAAAAAGAAAGAGACAATGGAAACTGGCTTGTTTTTATTAATTTTTAAAACTATTTTAAAACAAATTCCGTTTCTTGCTTATATCAACAACACAATTGAGGTCCCTTCGGTGTTTTTTGAGAACCGAAAAACCCTTTTTTGACAATTTCGGTTCTGTCAAGAAAATCAGGATCAAAAAACCATTTCTGTTTACGTTTTCCAGACCGTTTTCAAATTAAATACGCGTAAAATCCAATTAAGCACAAAAACTTACCGAAACTCACAATATTTTGACGTTCTCGCAAGCCGACTTGAAGTTAGTCAAAATTCAAAAGTGATGATTCACTATGTGTAACATAATTTTTTTCGCGCAGCTTGCATAAATTTAAGTATATCATAGAATTTATGTGGAACCTAGCTATGTACCTATAAGATTTATGTTCCGAATTAGCAAATGGGCCGTAAGTTCCTGGGCTAGAGATCCATTAATATAATTTAACATTGCTTGACAGATGGGTGAAAAACTACATTTTGACGTTTGTGGAATATTTCATTTCAAATGACATCGAAATGTCCATAAACTTCCTTTTTTCGGATAAAAAAAGAAAATCTGAAAAGTTCCAGAATTTTTTACTTGCGATATACAGGCAATGCCTAAAGCGGGCCATTCATGTTAAAACTGTCGTAAGGACTGTCCGACAAATTTCAGTCGTAAACGACAGGTTCTACCATGAATGTCCTTGTTGTACATCGGACCGTGTGACTAACGACCGGTTGGAAGTCCGTTGAAAATTTCAACGAACCTTGCGACATGACCGAATGGTCGTATTGACGACTAGAAAAGTTAAAATGCGATACCTGGTGGCGAATAAAACAACTGGATAACTACATTATTAAGAAGTTTTACTTTATTATTTAAGTAAAAATATAGTTTTTATATTTATTAGAATAGTTTTTCTTCTTTTAATAAATAATTTCGGAAAAAACACTTCACAAATCACATACGATTTACAACAAATTTTGACATCTTATGTAGTTATTCTGTTGCATTTTTTGCCCGGTAGAGTACTGCCTCCAGTCGTCAATAGTGAATGGCAGTTTTTGAGACAGTTCTTGCGACCGAACTACTCAGTCTACGAATAATCTTCATAGTTCTTATTTTGTTTCTAGGAGACGGAATAAAAAAAAAAAACAAATTGAAGGAGTTTTTTGACACACTGTTCGTAAAACTGGTTCGCAACGTGTGTGCGTACTTTCGACAGTCGTTGCAACAGCCCGATCGACAGCCTGTGTGAGAGTCTTAAGGTAGAACTATAATAGTCGGAAGGGCACTGAAGCTAATGTCAAAAACCAACGAAAAGTAGCTTTCCGTACCGAAAAAAGGGGAACACACCCATAATGTAACTATCATCTTTCTCTTTTTGGCATTCCTATTTCACCAAATGTCAGTTTTACTTAAGTGAGGTGCGCTCGGGAGCGCACCTCACTTCCGTAACCAAAGTTGAACGAAACTTGACGAAACGCTCCACTTCGCAATTATAGTCGCGTCAAATTCTTTCCGTGTATTTGGTTGTTTTCTTCCGACCACTTAAGTGCCCCTCCGAGCATTATAGTTCTAGCTTTAACGTGAATGGCCCGCTTAAACGACAAACTATGCACTCGTAAAAAAATGTAACGCAAGATTTTGTTCAATAAATCTACGGCTTATTTCATTTATTTATTTTAAAGCTTTTTGGATAGGGTTATGATTTGCAAATGTTCTGTGAACAAATTTTCAAAAAAGCAGTACTTTGGTCGTATTAGCAGTACGGCAGTACGGAGTTTCAAAAAACAGTACAAATACTTCAATTGCAGTACTTCGACAGCCCTGGTGGTAGAATGAAACGTCATTCACAGCTAAAATGCTCACTTAAAATGGATGAAAACCCTGAAATTGCAAGGGGTTTCGTGAAATACAGGAAGGATACTTACTTAAAGCGTGGTACACATTATCAAACCTGAGTGTCAGCCATGTTGGATATCAAACCGAACTGACAATGTGTACACGCTGAATGATGGTTTGACACTCGGAACTGCCTGCTCACAAAATTTTTTGATACTGCCATTTGCCATTGTATATAGAATCTATAGTACTATCATGGGTGACGAACGACTGGCACGAACCAAGTGACGGCTTATGAAATTACTGGTGCTGAGCCTAACTAAGTGTGTACAGCTGAATTGTAAACTTAAGAATATGGCAAATGAAGAATAAAGTGTGATAATAAAATAATGAGAGAGCTGTATACTTTTTTATAAGAGCTGGAGGGAGGCAAGAAATCAAGCAGTTTTGTTTTTTTCAAAGGTATTGGTTTTGTCAATGAATAATAGGTTGAGAGTTGGTTGCGTATGCGTATTTGGCTCTGATGTGAGCTGAAATGAAAGTTTGATTGTTTTTCTTTCTATCGTTGGGAAAAAAAATATGTATTTGGAAACAAACAACAAAATATATGCTTGCAAGTCATATTGTAAGATTGTATTTGTAACCATGGTTACTTTAAATCTTTTTATTTGTTTATTTTACTTTTGTGTTTTCTTTCGTGTTTTGTTTTTACAGATTTCAGTCGTAAAAATGCTTCGGTGGGGGAAGGTTGCTGCTGTTAGGTATAATTTTCGTTGTCATTTAGTGTGTATATTTTTGGGTCGTTTTGTTTACTTTCGTTTTTTGTTATTTTTGTTGGTTGTTGTTGGAATATTAGTCCAGTCAACGAAGGAAAAAGAAATGCAATAAATCATGCTCTCTGGGTTATTATTTTATGTAGTAGGGGTGACCCCCAGGTATAACATACTAAAAGTCCCCAGCCCAGGGCCACGAGCTTTAGGCAGGAGGGGGGTTAAAGGTCCCCTTTTGTAATTTTTCGGGAATATTTTGAAAACTAAGCGTTTGAGCGGAAAAGTGTACATAACAAAATGAAAGAATAATAAATTTCCTACAAAAAAAGGTCTTAATCATATTTTCGGTAGGAGCAAGGTTAAGAAAGATACGGGGAGTAGAAAATTCAAAACATCAATGGTTTTTGATCGGGTTGGGGTCAAAATTCTGCGTGTGCAAAAATTCTGTTTTCAAAATTCAGCTTTCAAAATTCTGCTTTTCAAAATTCTGCTTTCAAAATTCTGTTTTCCATAATTCTGGTTTTCAAAATTCTGTTTTTCAAAATTCTGTTTTTTATAATTCTGTTTTACAAAATTCTGTAAATAATAAAGAAGAAGTCTTTTGGAAAATGTTAAAAAGCGCGCGCTTTTTAACATTTTCCAAAAGACTTCTTTTTATTATATGCAGAGTTTTGTAAGAGAATTTAAAATGTAAGTTTAAATATCGATTTAAGATTAACGTGCTTCGAATTCATGCAGTTGATGCTGACATTTTTTGTTGTCTTTGTGATTACCTCCGACTTTTTGGACAGCAAATTGTTACATTAGAGAATAAATAAGAACAAAAACATATTTACAGCTCGAAGGGACTGTCTTATGTCAACTACATTCGCTGGTAAGCGTCGACATTTATTTAACAAAAAAAAACACATCGTAAGCCCAAAAAGACTGGATATGCGAAAGTAAACATAAAAGAGGACGCCGTTCTTCAAAAAAATCGATTTTTAATTCAGACCCACAATTGTGTCAATCTGTCTTTATGTACCTGAAACTTTCTCTTAAACAACTGAAGCGACTTCTTCTTGGGTCTTAAGGTTTGCGTAGAAGGACCATTGAATTTTTTAACTGTTAAGAAAATCCAAAATAAATACATTTGGTGACACAACAACTTGTGGAGAACTAGAGCCTAGTGGCTTACAACTCTCAACAACTGTGTGCATGTTGTTGCCAAGAATGGTGTTAAGAAAAGCTTATTTATCTCAAAAATGGCTCTCAAGGTTTTGAAAATTTTTTCCTGCGTATTATTGGCTCAACAGAGTATTTTGTTAATAAATGGATATATTAAACAAAAAACAGAATTAGCAGAATTTTCTTCATGTTTAAACCAAATGACAGAATTATGAAAAACAGAATTTTGGAAAGCAGAATTATGTCAAACAGAACAAAAAAAAACCGAATTTTGAAAAGCAGAATTTTTTTGAAAAAAAAAACAGAATTATGAAAAGCAGAATTTTGAAACCAGAATTTTGACCTGTTCCCTTTTTGATCAACTAACCCAGAAATAGCCGGAAAAGTACGTATACATTCGTTCAGGGTCATTTCAGTGACGTCATGAGAGTTGAAGTGTGCAGAAGCTGGTTGTGTTAAAAATGTCCTCATTATTTTTTTTTTTTGATAGTGTTTATTTTTATATGAGAAACACTTTTTCTTCAAAGGTAAGAAGTACACAGAATATTTCCAAGTTACAGGCCAATACTTTATGAAAGCATTTTTGGACATATCTTAAGAAATAAATTGTTTAGAAGGGGAGGTGTATTTCCTCCTCCTTTCTATAATGGGGGACAAATTCCCTAAACATTGACTGAAAATAGAAAAATAGCTATTTAAAAACAACGAAAATACTTAAATACTTAAAAAGCTAAAAACAGATTCCTTTATTATATAGTGAAATCAAGTAAACAATTTTTGAAAAATTCGCTTGAAAACTCAAAATTAATAAAAAACTATTGAAAAATGTTTTTAAATGATTTTTCAATTTTTATTTTACAAGATATAGTAGTAAATTGTCTTTTATCATTCAATCTTGCTGTTAGACTTGAGTCGAACGCTGAAAACCAGATGGTTGTAGGGTTTCTAGTTTTTGAGAAAATTGAAAATATTTTTCTATTTTCAGTCAATGTTTAGGGAATTCGTCCCCCTTATAGAAAGGAGGGGGAAATACACCTCCCCTTCTAAAGAATTTATTTCTTAAGATATATTTTTTGAAAATTCAATATTTCAAAAACGGGTTGATGAATTTTTTGTCATTTTGATAACGACTACGCATTGTTTAGGAACAACACAATTTGTTCCTTTAACTGGTTTGTAGCCCAGGAAAAATGTACTTTCGCTGCGGAAAAATTCCAAGTGAAGATTTTTAAATGCAATTATCTTTATTTGTGCCTGAGGAATACGCATGCGAAAGTCTACAAACGAAACTGGCTTGCGTTAAAAGTTATTCAAGGTTAAATGTCGAAAATACCGGTTTTTCACGTATAACTTTGAAACGGTACATGGTATTAAAAAGTAACCTATACAAAACTTGTAGATAATATGATTATCTACAAGAAATATTAACACACTTTTTTTTCTCTGACAGATGGTTAAGAAGATATCGGCGTTTCAAAAAACTTAAATTGACGAAAATATCTCTTTTTTGCGTATAGCTCAGAAATGGTGAATGTTATTGAAAACGTTTATAGGCAAAGTTTGTATACTATGTTACCCTCTATTAAAAAAAAAAAAAATTTGTTCTAAGAGTAATAATTTTAAAGATATAATTATTTGAAAAATTTCGTCAAAAACCTGAAATTCCAGACTTTTGCTTTTAAATCTTAAATAACGAAATGTTCATAAAATAATTTATGTTCAGCTTATAGACTATAATGTAATCTACAAAAAATATTAACACACTTTTTTCCACACGAGTGACCAGTAACAAGATATTGCTACTGTGAGACTTTGAAAATTTGGTGTGGAAAAACGGTTCCATGAATCTATTTGAATATTTACAGGAATATTGATGATTTAAAAGTCTAAAATTATGTATACCAACCCAAGCCATGCAATCAATATTTGCAAGGAAACAAAAGATTTACGAAAAGACCATAAAAAGTCGTTGTTTAGTACTTTTTTTAAACTAACGGTGAAGGGTCAAAAATAATAATAAAATTGTAAAAGTACCTACATATATCTTTCTAGAATATTTGTCTCACAAAAGTATTGAATTTCAAAACCAGAAAACCAAATTTTTATTTAAATTTTTCTAATAAATAGCTCCAATGATTTCAAATTTTTGGTTGGTATAAAATTAATATTTTCGTATTTATGTACATAGATGACATTCGTTTTTCTTAAATCAATCTCATGATTTCGAACATTGTTCTTCTATGTATTACATCTTGTTTTTATGCACACAATTTCAAAAATTCTAAGCCTCTTGAAATGTTGATAGCTAGGAAGATATGTAGGTAGGTGCGGGTGGTCGTAAGAAAAAGATTAGGTTGTATGGGCCTTAACCGATTCTAAATGAAAAAAAAATATTTCCTAATTTGTTCAGATTTTTATTTTCATCCCTTTAGTCGCCGTAGGGGTTAATTTAATGGCATATTTTTTGTGCATACAGCATACTAGGTGATTTGCGTAAAATCTGCCAAGGGCATGTACTTAGGTTAAAAGTAAACAAGAAACAAAAGTATATTTCCCCCGCTTGGGCCGCCTGTTTTATAAAAAAAAATACTTAAAATGGAAAAACATACATAATGTATATTAAAAAACAACTTTGTTTTCACAATTTTAAGTTTGAAAACAGTTTTTGTCGAAGTTGTTTACGAAAATAAACGATGAGAATGGACTCCTGATGGTTTTCCAAAAAGCTACAAAACAATACTGTAAGTGGTTGTTTGTTAATAGGTATACTTATTCCATTCTAAGTACCTAGGTACCTATATTTTTTTTTTATAAAACTGTCCCTTCTGTCCAAGCGGGGGGAAATAAAACCCCCTCCCGTAGGATTTTTTTTCTTGTCTACTTTTAACCAATAGTGAGTGTCCTAAGTGATTAAACACAAATTATTTCTGGAGTTACATGAAATTTAAACAAACAAATACATAAATAAAAATTGCATCCCAATAGTTAAAAAAAAAGTTTTATTCAATAGCAATAGATCAAAACAAAACTATTCAAAATAAAACTACCTAATGCATTTTTTCCTAACAAAAACTTAATAGGTATACTCTTTATTTTACGCTATGATGGTTTAAATTCCATGAATCGTTATCGTAGGACTGTTATCATAATGTTATAATAAAATTAAAAAAAAAACTGATAAAATACCTACTACCTACCTAAGGTAAATACAAAAAATTTAAATATCGCAACATGTCCTTAAATAATTCCTTCATAGATGTGGTGAAAAGTGGCAACATTGCTACAAAGATTAAAAATTTCAAGTCAAATACCCAATATTTGAAAAACAAAATTAAAATAATAAACGAAAATATAATCTACATGCCTACCTACATTACGTATGTACGTATATAAATCTATAAACAAACATATAACTTATACCTCAAGCTCACATACAAACACAATCGAGTCATAGAAAGCAATTTGTTTTATTTTTATTTCCTTTCATTTATTCTTGTCGTTAGTATGGCAGCAGCAACTGATTCATTTGTCTCCCTTGCTCCCCTTATTGTTGCGAGAATCAATGTAATATAACCCTCTCTTACGACTTTTTCATTTTGCTTTTACATTTTTCTTCTATTTCAACTCTCAAATATCAAATACATTTCCATATTAGCGCCGCCTGGTGAAGGCTTATGAAAATAAAAAAAATTGGCTGATGATAGTACTATAGATTTTATATACAAAGATACTGCGTGACAACCCTCGGTTTGTTGGGTGGTTGCTCGATGATGTGTACACAATTTCATTCATGAGCCGTCATTCACGGAACAAAACAACAATTTTTATAGCGAATCAGTGGAAAAAGTGCAAACAAAATAAGAAAAAGCTCGTGTGTGTTATGTAAAAAAGGAATCAACACGATTCGTTGCGGAAATAGCATCAAAATAAAAAGAAACAATTTTCTGAGAGTAGTGGAATTTCCTTGCCTGACGCCCAACATAACTGATAAGTGTGTACGCGAAACTTTTCACGCAGGTTTGATATCCAACACGCGTGACACTCAGGTGTGATAATGTGTACCACGCTTAAGGTGGCGCTACAGTCCGGGGTGGACCAGGGCTGCAACCAACCAATGGATAGTATGACAGTTGTGTTGATCGGACGTGTTTATAATTCGCTCTGATAAATTAATTGTGTACAAAGTTACAAAGTAAATTTTTTATTGAATTCGCGTCCCGAAGTCTTATTACGTGGATTATTTTATAAATAAGCACAGTATTTTAGGCAAGCATCTTTAAAAGATTAATTGCCAAAAATGCAATGCATCTACAGTTGGTAAATCTTCAATTAAATGTGATGGTGTATGCAAAAAAGTATGGCATCTCTCGTTGAAGTGTTGTGGTTTGGACAATTATAGTTGTGGTATCTTGCATTCAGTGGATAATCTTAAATTTATTTGTGATGATTGCATAAAATATATTCAAAATGTGGACAATGCTATTAAAGATATGCAAAATGTGGTGAAAGAAAATAATAACTGCTTAAAAGAGTACAAAGAAGAGTTTGCGGTATCATTACAAAAGAACAAAGAGGAAATAGATAAACTATTACAAGCAGTGGAAGTGAAGCATTCGGAAAGAATTAAATCATTTGATAATGTGCAGCAGTCAGCAGTCGATAAATAGTAGTGTAAATGAAATTAGAAAAATAAGTGATTGTAGTTTAGATTTAAAAGTCCAGAGTGATAAAATTTCTGATGGTGTAGATAAATTAAAAAGTGCAACGGATTCAATATCGGTTATAAGAAACCAGCAGTCCTATTTATTAGATTTTCTTAGAACACGCTTGGGCAGTTGTCCAGCTAGTCAATGCCTAAATAGTTTAGGCAACTTGTTATTTATAAACGCATTCTAACAATTGTCCAAATGTGGCCTCATTTATTCACTGACATGTATTTATTCATTTTTGAATGAATTAATGAATTTTAGTACGCTTTGGGGCGAGATCAGTGTTTGGGGCACGTTCAATTAGCTTTTCATACATTTCAAAACTAGAAAATTAGAAAACCAGAAATATTTGCCCACCTTATTCATTAAACGTGTCTACTTTCAAATAAGATTTGGACAACCAATTTCAGTAGATAAGTTAGTCAATCGGTGCTAAGTATTTATAAATAACATTTTGGAGTTGGACAGGACCCATGTTCTATAACTTTCGAATCGATAAAACTTGTCGAGAAACGATGAAAATTGGAACGAAATTCATTTTATCGCATTATCGGGTTTCTGTAACTTTGACAGTCGTTAATTTTATCGACTGAAACAATTGGAATAGAAATCCTGGAAAAATTCGATAAAATGGGTTTCTGTATCCTTGAAAGTCGATAAGTTTTTCATTTTAAACGTCAAAACTTATCGCCGACCTAAACGGTGGCGACTTAAAAGTAAAGAAAAGAAATTGAAAATTTAAAATGCTTAACTTATTGTGATCAAACATCGTGTTACATGTGAATTTGTTTTTTCATTAACATTTCATGTATTAAATCCAAAAGTTTAAATAATACAAACAATTGTATTCCTTTAAAAATAATTCTTGTTTTTTTATTATAAAACCGCTTTACATCTTCAGAAAGTTTGAAAACATTTATTTATTTTTGTTTGGTTTTAAAAAAGTTGGATATAAACTTCATCACTTAAAGATGAACAATCAAGAAATAATTAACTACATATCTCAAAGAATGCTTCATTTGTCAAGTCAGCTTCGTTACCTAAAAGCTAGAGGTTCTGAATATAAGGACATCAAGGTATCCTTTGAAAAGGTATGTGGTACTTTCAATATGTAAAACAAACAGTCTAACTTACTTTTTTTAAGCTAAACGTTAAACTTGCAATCGCCTAAAGCAAATTGTTGCCAAAAAAGTTACGTCCAAATCCGTGTTCAACATGCCTTGGCCTTTTCTCCAAAGAAGTCCAACAGGAAATTATTCAGAAAATCACTAGCTGCAATATTGATCAATTTGAATGCCAAACAATCGGGATTGCTCTTTCAATGCCAATGCTCTGATGGCAAATTCGTCAACTTTCAATGTGGTTTGCATTGATAAAAAAGTTTCGAAGCTAAATCGACAAAGAAAGATCACCAGATATTCCCTTAAAAGAAGCCGCCAAACTTTTAACGATTCGAAAAGTTATCGCCTGAGTTATAGAACATGGGTCCAGGTGTCTAAAGTTAGACATCGCTTGGAATGGGTTTATAAATAGCACTGCAGATGTCTACCAGCGCGAGTGAAAGAGAAGACCAGTTGAAAGAGAGTGTGAAGAAATCGTACGCTAGTGAATTAAAGAAAAGTGCTCAAATTAAAAGTTGCTCCTAAAGAATTATCACAAATTGCAGACAAGTCAGAAATTAAGGCTAAAGTGAATCCCTCTACTAGTGGAATCTTTGTATATGAAAACCATAGTACTATCATGGTGGCACTCGAAGAGGGCGACATCTCAAGTCTCCAAGGGGTACCTTGACGCGGAGAATTGTGGAATAAGTGGAAGTGTGGACGTGAAGAATAGTATAAGCACGGGAAAGACGTATACTGAATTTATGAGAGTTAGAGCGAATCAGGTAGAAGGCATTTTGGAGAAAATATTCAATTTTGTTTTGGTTATCGGTTTTGTTTACATTTTTTTTACTATGCAGATAAAGCTGAAAGACACAAAAAGAACAATTTTGGATATTCTTTTTGGCTTATGGGTTTTTATGGTGAAGGGGAAAGGGGTAGGTATATGTACATGTGAAGGTGTATTTGTTTTTTCACAGCTGTAGGCGTATTGTCTCCAATATATTTGGGTTTCAAAAAGATTGCATCTAAAAATTCAAATACCTTCACACCAAAATAACTACCACCGAAATCATGCAAGAACATTTCAATCAAAATATCTACCAAAAGATATATGCCTAGCCTATTCTCGAAACTTTGCAAGAAAGTTTCAAGTCAATTAAAAAAAAAGCAAAAACAAAACCTAGCCTCAATAAGAAAATATAGCAACGACCTACACACGTTTGTCTTTTCACACTCACATACAAGAAAATCTCTGCAAATAATAATTTTTCTACTCGTTGCTACGAACTAGACACCAACGACGGGTGACGACGACGCAAGCAGAAGCGACACGATCAACTCGTTCACCACTTCATATAATTTCTTTGCTTCTCTACCTGCAAACAAAATACATTCCTCAATAAACCAACACAAATATTCTTCTATTCAAAGAGGAGACGATAATTTTTTTCTTATTTTCTTCACGTTTTTCTATTCTTTGACATTTTAAAAACAGCTGATTTGCTTATCTCTCTTATTCCCTTTATTTCTTATGAGCATGAAAATAATACTGAGGTAGTCGCGTAGCAATTGTTAATAAAGAAACAAGTACTTTTATACTTTAAACTATTTATTAATATAAATTATTTCAAATCTTAACATGTACAAATTACTAATATAAGAAGTAAGTTTAGTTCGAATGATAGGCACACAGTGATTGACCAAAATTAATTAATCACGCTCAAAGTGAGGAGATTGTAGCTTTTCGGCATTTGACGTTTAGAACGAGATGCGTTCACAGTAAAACTTATTTTATGTTTGTTAAGGAGGCACCACACTACTCCCCCGCTAAATTTTTACATTATATACTTAATTAAAAATATATTGATTCGTTTATAAAAATTATCTTTGATAGCGTTTTGGAATACGAACAGTTCGTCCTGATCGAGTTTTTGTACGAGGGTTATGATCATCTGTATCGGTGGAAACCTTGGTTGGTAGCTTTGGTATGGCTGGGGTGTTTGTTTTGGGTTGTGCGTTTGTTCTGGATGGTGTTAAGTCATCTCGTTGCAGGAATGCTGTCTTCAAGCGGTCGATGGAAATTTTTGCTGTGCGGTTCTGAAATTGAACTTTAAAATATTTATTACCTTTTTCCAAGACTTGAAATGGACCGTCATAAGGCTGTTGCAACGGTGGTTTGACAGAGTCATTGCGAACAAAAACATGGGTGGCATCCTTAAGGCTGGGTTGTATAAAGACTCTTGGCTCGCAATGTGATGAAGCTGCAGTTGGAGATATTTTTGCCATTGAACGTTGCAAGCTTTTTGCAAACTCCGATTCACATGAAACCTTCTCTTGACTACTGAAGAAGTCACCTGGTAATCGTAAAGAGGCTCCGTAGAGCATCTCTGCTGGTGTAGACTTAATATCCTCCTTATATATTGAACGGAGACCAAGTAGAATGGATGGCAGAATTTCACACCAATCTTCTGTTTGGTAGCATTTAATGGCTGATTTAAGAGCACGATGCCATCTCTCTATCATCCCGTTCGATTGCGGATGATATGGCGTTGTCTTGAGATGTTTTATTCCAAATAGACGAGTTAGTTCTCGGAAGATTGTACTCTCAAACTGCCTTCCGAGGTCGGTTGTAATACGTAAGGGAATTCCAAATCTAGATATCCACCCCGAAACTAAGGTTTTGGCGACGGTTTCAGCTGATATGTCCTGCAGCGGGTATGCCTCCGGCCAACGTGAAAATCTGTCGATGCATGTCAACAGGTAGCGATTTCCTTGCGATGAAGGCAAAGGACCGACAAGATCTATATTGATGTGCTCGAATCGATGATTTGGCAGCTCGTATGATGTCAATGGTGTTTTGTTGTGCCTGGTCACCTTGCTCCTCTGACAGGGTATACAGCTACGAACAAACTCAGCTACGTCTTTCCGCATGTGAGGCCAAACGTATCGTTCGCTGATAAGCCTTGATGTTGCTCTAGTGCCTGGATGCGAAAGATTATGTAAAATCTGCATAATGGTGTTTCGTAAGATTTTAGGAACAATAGGCCGAATCCTTCTCCCAGAAACGTCACAATAAACTGGAGTTTTGGCTTCTGGAAGTGTTAACAGTTTAATAGTTAAGGAATGTGACATAATTTTACCTCCTTCCATTAGCTCTTGTAGTTCTCTGTCCTTGGCTTGCTCTGCTGCTATATCATCTGCACCGATGTTGACTTTGCTGACTTCGGATATTCGCGATAAGGAATCAGCTACATTATTATCAGCCCCTTTTATAAACTGAATGTCCGTAGTGAACTGAGCGATAAAGTCTAGCTGTCGTATTTGCCGGGGTGATGATTTTTCCATCTTTTTCTTGAAGGCAAAAATAAGCGGCTTATGATCCGTGTGGATGCTAAATTGTCGGCCCTCCACAAAGTGAAGAAAATGCTTGACGCCCAAGTACATAGCCAAGAGCTCACGGTCGTACGTACTCTGTCGTTTTTGGGATTCGCTTAATTTTTTAGAAAAAAAACCCAAAGGTTGAACAACTCCATCTACGATCTGGTGAAGGACTGCCCCAACTGCGATATCAGAAGCATCGGTACTAAGAGCAAGTGGTGCATCAATGGAGGGGTGTGCCAGTAGCGTAGCATTAGCTAGATCTGATTTGCATCGCTGAAATGCTTCTTCTGCTTCTGCGTTCCACTTGATTGGAGTTGAATCGTTCTTCTTATTGCCTTTCACCAAACTCTGCAGTACTATTTGGTTATCTAAAGTGGAAGGTAAAAAACGACGATAAAAGTTAATCATTGCTAAAAATCTTTTTAATTCTTTAGCTTTAGTTGGTTTTTTGAAATCCTGAATGACCTTGACCTTCTCATCGAGTGGCATTACACCTGCGCTGCTGATCTTGTGACCTAGAAAACGAACTTCTTTTTGGCCCAGAATACACTTGGAAGCGTTTATTATTAGGCCGTAGTCACTTAACCTCTGGAAGACTTGACGGAGGTGCTCTTCATGTTCTTTGTCGTTTCTTGAAGCGACGATAATGTCATCTACATAGGGAAAGGCAAAGTCTTCCAAGCCTCTTAGAACTTCGTGCATATGGCGTTGGAATGTTTGTGCCGAGTTTCGCATTCCATATGTCATAAACAGGAACTCGAGGAGGCCGAATGGTGTTATTATAGCCGTCTTCGGGATGTCAGCTGGCTCGATAGGTATTTGGTTGTAAGCCCTCTCCAAATCGATGGTTGAGAAGATGGTCCGACCATGCAAAATAACAGAAGCGTCTTGAGCAAAGGGCAGAGGGTACCTATCAGGTGTTGTTTTGGCGTTCAGGGCCCTGTAATCCCCACATGGTCTCCAGGTACCATTTGCTTTGGGAACCATGTGCAAGGGGCTTGCCCAACTACTTTTCGATGGCCGGCAAATTCCTCTTTCCATGAGAAAACGAAACTCATCTTGAGCAGCTTTTAATTTCTCCGCGTTTAATCTTCGAGCACGCGCAAATACAGGTGGGCCTTTGGTCTCTATGTGATGTGTTGTCGTTATACCTTTTGTTGCGTTTCGGCCATTGAACTCAGTCAGATGCTTAAATTCTGCTAATATGCCTGCAAAGGGATTATTAATGTTGTATGTAGTTATGCTCACTTTATTCCCTGGGACTGTTACGGCTCTCGATGTGATGTTCGTGGTGCTATCGATAAGTTGTTTACGCTTCAAATCTATCAAAAGTCCAAAATGGCTAATGAAGTCTGCACCGATGATCGGCCGGGAAACATCAGCTATCACGAATGTCCAGGTAAATGCTCGTCGTAGGCCCAAGTCCATTGATAAACGTTTTGAGCCATATGTTTTTATTTCGCTCCCGTTCGCTGCAAATAAACTAGATTTTGATGAGGTAAAACGATCATTGTATGCTGCGGGAAGAACTGAAATGTCAGCTCCACTGTCAATGAGAAACTGATTCTTCGATGATTTGTCGTGAACAACTAATTTGCAGATGTATTGGTCAGCGTGTTCACATGTGTTTTTTCTGACCAACACATCGGAGCTCAGTTTTTTGATGCCGTTAGCTTAAAACTGCAAGGCGCACGACAGTTTCTGGCATACTCTCCAAACCGCTTGTGAAACCAACACATGCCTTCGTTATCTTTCGATTGATGATGACGAACCGATGCAGAGCCCCGGCTGTGACTGCGACTTCGATGAATTTGCCTACCTCTTGTATGTTTCATGATCTCGTTTAGTTGATTTGTGATTTGACTTATTTGTCGTTGTAGATTTATATCGGAAGTAACTGTACCATTAAGAACAGATGATGACTGCGGTGGATTAATTTCCATGATATTCTTAAATTCCCCTACTTCCATGACTTTATCTGCCAGTTTTGCCAGTTGAGACAGCTCTTCGTTAGAAGCTTGTAAAATAGCTCGCACTTGTGCTGGAAGTCTTTGGAGCCACAATGATTTGAGGAACTCATTATTAATCTGTGTTCCAGCCAAACCACGAAGTTCATTGAGAAGTTGTGACGGTCGTTTGTCTCCTAAATCTACTTCTGATAGGAGTTTTTTTATTTTCTTTTGTTCCGAGTCACCGAAATGCTCAATTATAACGCTTTTGAGATTCTCATATTTGTTTGTGGCTGGTGGTGACAGAACGGCGTCAGAAATTTGTGCGAGAACCTTGGATTCGATAGCACTAACCACGGTATTGAATCTGGAAAGGTCGCTGCGAATTTTTGATATTTCGAACTGTGCCTCGATCTGGGCAAACCAGATTTCTGGTTTCTCGTGCCAAAACGGTGGAATTTTAACAGTTATTTTGGAAACTGTTTCAGATTCCTCGTGGTGGTTTGCTCTAAGCCCGTTAGTTCCGTTGGTTGCTGTACCTCCGTTACCCATCTGTTTGTCATCACTTTCGTCACCTGAAGACATGCTTTGCAAGCAAGAGGAGTTTTATCTCTTACCAGATTATATGAAATTATCGAAAGACTTTTATTAAAAGCTTCTGCAGTGCTTTTGGCAAAAAGATTTTTTTAAGAAATCGAAATAAAATATTGCTGCTCTAACAATACCAATTTTTATTCGGGGTCACCAATTGAGGTAGTCGCGTAGCAATTGTTAATAAAGAAACAAGTACTTTTATACTTTGAACTATTTATTAATATAAATTATTTCAAATCTTAACATGTACAAATTACTAATATAAGATGTAAGTTTAGTTCGAATGATAGGCACACAGTGATTGACCAAAATTAATTAATCACGCTCAAAGTGAGGAGATTGTAGCTTTTCGGCATTTGACGTTTAGAACGAGATGCGTTCACAGTAAAACTTATTTTATGTTTGTTAAGGAGGCACCACAATACTTTCCTCTTGCTCTTACTACTTGTCTTCGATTCTTTATGTACCCCGCATCCACAATTCTTCACGCAATCGAATGCGGTGGAATGTGGCGCCCCCACAGTGTCCACGTTCAACTAAAAAATTTTTTCATGAGAATACTATGGTTTTCATATACGAAGGTGGAATCCAAATGTCGGGAATACAAAAGCTAAATAGTGGAGCTGTTAAGTGCCTTTCACATGAGCTGCGAACTGCGAATGCGAATAAATTTATATAGGCAATTCCAAGCGCAAATATCAACAAATAAGTGTTTTAACTTTTCAAAAAAGTGAGTAAACGATCCTATCTACAATTTTAAAAAGAAAACACGAACAAAAATTAGTTTAAATTGTTGAATTTAGCATTTTTTTATATTCTACGCGACCACCGAGGTATTTGCTGCGAACTGCCAAACCCTTATTCGCAATCCACAACATTAAGACGCATTCCACAAATCTGCGAATGAAAAATTCGCTCGAATTTAACCTCAAATTTTGTCAGCCCCATTTCACTAGTTTATTTTCTATGACTATTCGCGTCTGTCGGCGACCACTCATGTGAAAGAAATGTCAAAACTCACGACCATTCGCAATTCGCAGTTCGCTATTCGCAGCTCATATGAAAGGCACTTTATAGTCTCATGCGATAATGAAAACTCGGTTGAGAAATTGTCTAGTGATGTGAAAGAGAAGCTTGGGAATGATTATAGTGTGAATGTGATTAATAGGAAACCGAGAGTGAAAATAAGCTACATTTTAGACCGGTTTGATGAAAGGGATTTGATAATGTGTATTCGTAAACAGATGAGTTTTTAAAAGATGCAGAAATTGAGTTTAAAACAATGTGGAAAAGAAAGGGAAACAGATCAGACAGTGATTGGTGATTTAATGGCGAATGATAATAATAAAAAAAGATGTGTGATTTGATTATTGATCAAGGGGATGCTCAGATAGTAAATGAGCCTACAAGATTTACTGAAAATTCAAGAACATTAATTGATTACGTCATAGTAAAAAATGATCAAAGGGCGGAATTTAATGCATTTGTGGATAAAAACTTTAAGGTGACTGACCATTAAACCATCAGAATTGAAGTTGAGTGTATTAATTATAAATGTGAAAAACAGAAAAGAAAAGTTTTGAAATAGGTACTCTAAAGCTAAATTTGATAGGCTTTTAAATGACTTAAACTTTGCTGAATTATATAATCTTGAAAATTTTAGTGATCTTACAATGCAATTTAGTGATAAAATTGAGGAGACGTGTGAGGCCATGACTATTGAAAAAGTGATAAATGTGGATGTGGAATGTCTGGTAGGTATAACGGCGAGCTGTGGAGGATGAAGCAACAAAAAATCAATGCGTTTAGAAATGCAATTTCCAGCAATGATATCGCTAATTGGCAGAGATATAGGATAATACGTCATCATCAAGTCTTGTAACCCCGGTTGGGGCATAGGGCGCCAACAAATCGTTTCCATCCTTCACGATCTGCAGATAGATATTTTAACTGTGGCCACGTCTTTCTCAGGGAGTCTGCTTCTGCTAGAACTGTTGATTTCCATGTTGTTCTTGGTCTTCCAACCCGCCGTGCACCCTGAGGATTCCATTCAAAGGACTGCTTTGCAATTTCATCGTTTGGTTTCCTCAGTGTGTGACCAATTAATTGCCATTTACGCTTTCTTATGTCAACGTCCAGCCGCTCTTGACTTGTCCTGCGCCACAATTCCTCGTTTGATATAATTTGTGGCCAACGAATTTTTAGAATATGGCGTAGACAACTGTTCACAAAAGCTTGCAATTTCTTTGAGATGGTAGTCGTGACTTTCCAGGTTTCGCAAGCATATAACAGCACGGATTTGACATTGGATTCGAAGAATCTCATCTTTGTGCGCAAGGAGATTTGACAGGATTTCCAAATTTGGGAGAGAGAACCGAAGGCTGCGCGAGCTTTATTTATTCTACTTTGAACGTCCAGATCAGTACCACCATTTGCTGAAACAATACTTCCAATGTAGTTAAATTGTTCAACCTCTTCAACTGGCATCTCCTGTATTAAAATACGCTGATGTGTGGAGCGGCCTGTGAGCATTATTTTTGTCTTTTTGCTATTTATTTTAAGACCACTCGACTCTCCTTTTACCTTCAGAGCTTGACACATCCCGTTCAGCCCGCTGATGTTATTTGCCAAGAGCATAGACATACTAGATATGGACTGCTAGTTGTTTGGTTAGGTTGGTTCGAAATTTAATTATAAACGCCACGAGCGCTTTTGGCCTAAAAGCGGAAAATTGGTGAAACTTTTGACACTTTGGTTTGACGGAGGACAAATAAAAAAAAAGTTGTAAAGATATGAATGTCCAAGAAAGTTTTTAGAATAATTAAACAAGAAAAAAGTGTTATTATAATAATAAATAACATAGTGAAGTTACCAAATACCGAAGAACAAGAGATAGGGCAAAATTAATCTCTCGGAAAATCTGAATCGAATGGATACAGTTCCATGAACGATTTTTATGGTGGTTCTTTAGTACTACTGGATTCTGAAGTTCCTGCTATGGAGCCAGCAGCTGGAGTTGTAATTGGTAACAAAGTACGAAAATGATAACACAAGATATCAACAAAACTGCAAAATGTTCAACGATAACGATTCCTGGCGGCAGTATAACTGCTGGAATTTCAGGACAAGCTCTTTCTCAGCAGCAACAGCATTCAATGGTTTATCAAACTATGAACGAGATCGTGCACCACAGCAACCATCTCCTCAACAACAACAACAATAGATGCACTCTGGGCCACGTAAGCAACACCATGTTGATCTAAAACTATGAAACTAACTTTTTTTGCTTTCTAGTTAAACCAGGAGTTCTTCGATTTGGTCCCCAAACAGATAATGCTCAATGCAACCTAATTACACTGCCAGTGCAAAGTCCACTGAGGCCTACTCCAGCTGCTGCTATAGCTCAACAATCCAGACCTCCGGGTACACCAGAAACAGCCCGTCAACCGGTTGGCTATCCTGGTGCTCCTTCTCAAGCATCGCAACGAGGTAAGATTCTTATTTTGCGTTTTTTGTCTAAGCAAGCAAATCTAACTCATAAACTTCGACCTCCTTAGGCATTCCAATGAGCAAAACCCAAAAGCCATTTTTGGGAAAAAAAAAAGAAAAATCGCAAATCACCGCTTCCAGGCGACTTTGACAATTCCATGTCAAGAGACGATGTACAAAGTCCCGCCTACAACGATATATCTGATGATTCTACTACCCTGGTTGTAAACACAGAGATGATTGGTTAGTATTAAATTTCTAAATCAACTTCACGGATCAGTCGTTCTTAAAATCTGAATGCTTTTGAATTTTCTCTTAGGCAAATCTCAAGCTCCCAAGCACGTTGTTGATATTAAAAAACCTCAAGAAGGGGCGCTACCTGCAATTCCACCTCTAAGAAACTCTGGAATGTAATAATGCATCAATTCTATCCACAACAACAATATTTAGTTCCATCGGAGCATCAACAAGTGAAAGGCCAACACGGAGCGCCTGGTCAACCACCATCGGTCATGTCACAATCTCCGCAAATCGAATAGACTAAAAATAAGCATCCACCACCGCTTGATTTCATGACGAAGCCCTCGTTCCACCAGCAACAACAACAGCATCAACAACAACAGCATCAACAACAACAGCTGCAACAACAACAACACCAACAATAGGAGCAGACTATCTAAGATAGCATTCAGACTGTTGGGTCGCCATTAAGCTTGACCAGCGGTGGACCAAATCCAGTGTCTAGTAGTGCTCAAGGTGGCGTTGGTGCACCGGGTTCTTTGGCAAATCCTTCACCTGCCAAGCCAAGGACGCATTTCTATCCTTTCAAGTAAGTTCAAGAGAGATGTTAGCTTGGTGGGATTTAATTTTATTATGTATATTACCTTATCCACAGTTATATGGCACAAGGATATCCCTACAATGGCGAAAGGCGAACCAAACTATGGTCCTGTGTCAATGATCTCCGATGAAAACAAGCTTGGACATATGCTTTGCAAAATCCACCACCAACTTTGAAAGACGACCGCATCATGGAAAGTCAAAGTCCTCAAGAGAATGCCAAATTATCGACGCAGGTAAATGTTATTTTTTTCGATTTCCTTCTTGAAGTGTTTTTACCTTGACTTGATTGCTTGTAGATGATATCATCGAAGATGATGAAAAGCGAACCAACGTCCAAGGAGATCAAACAGGAACCCAACATCTACCCAATGCACCCTAAGAACCTCCTGTCCAATCGATTGGCGGGTATCCGAGCATGTACCGGCGACAGCAGCTTAGTATGCCTCATCAACATTTACCGCATCTCGCTGCAGGCTCAGCAGCAGGCACAGCAACAAAGTCAGTAACAAGCTCAGCAACAAGCTCAACAGCAAGCCCAACAACAGGCCTAACAACAAGCTCAGCAACAGCAGCAGCAACAACAACAAAACTCCAGTAGTCAAAAAAAGTTCAAAGTCAAGCTCGTCGTCCGGCTCAATGGGGCAAAAGGCGACAAACCTAATAAAGGACTCATCCAAGGGCGTAAAAGATGTAAAAATAAAGCAGGAGGGACCGAAGCCCACAATGGAAACCCAGCCTCTTTTTAGCTTTTAAATTAAAATACCTAATGAATTTATTGATACCTTCTAGCCTCGCCCTGTAAATAAGTACATATGTATGTATATTCCAGAAAGTGTGCACTAATAATTATTTTTATATTTATTTAAATAACAATATGTAAGTACTTCTAATTTTGACTACCAATAAATACAATTTTTCATTAATTAGAGTAATGAATATAATGTATGTGTCCTTTGTTGTTTGGCCGGACTCTGGAAAAGTGCACGCTTTGAAGTTTCTCTGGAAGGACCCAGTTTTACAGCATCTAATCGAAATACAAGCCGCTTTCTTGCAGATGATGGAGTTTTGCGACCAGCTTTCTTTTTACTTGAGGCTGTCATTCTTTTAGGTGTTGTTCCCTTTCCGCGACTTTTCCTCTTTTTTTATCTAATAAGATTTGCATCCCATAGCTTTGTGGTTTTGTGACACGACCATCGGAAGCAGTTGCTTGATCTACGAGTAAGTTTCCTAAATTTTAAAGACAAAATTAACGCTGATGGAGTTTTCTTTTTTTTTAACGAAAATTATATATTTACCAATGGTTGAAATGCCATAGGCAAGTTTGGCGGTATCCCAGATACTTTCGGGGCGAAATACATCAATATCTTTTAATTCAGTAACGGGTATAAGTCCAGTGCCTAATGAAACCACAACGGAGACCTAGAAAATAGAAATATTTGTTTAATAATCCAATGGCTGACCATAATCATGATCTCAATAAATGTCTAATGGACGTTTGGGTTTAGGTCACGGAAAATTAAATAAACGGGACGATTTACAATTAGTATCAACAGGATCGTAGGGAATGGAAGGTTGGATTGTAGAGGATGGAAGGCTGCCGTACAGGCTGTGACCCTTCATGCATCGGGAGACGGATAAGAAAGAAAAGGCCTGCAATAAGACGAGAAGGGAATCGCTTGCGCAATTGTTTTATTTCAAAGAAAAAGCCATGTGTTTTTTATTGTTTTTAAAAATGAAGACAAGTGAAAAAGAGTTCCTTTAGACTTTAGAGGAAGAAAATCAGGATTTGTCCGGACAAATACCCAAATAACTATCCCTAAATACAAATTGTAATGTTTACTTACAGGAACAGCTTCGGATGCCCTGCCTACGCTCTTAAGTGCCATATTGTATTCATGAATTTCTGTCATAGCATCGAGTGTTGGGTTATTGGCAATCAATCCTCCATCCAAAAATCGACCAAAGGCTGTGCAATATAAAAAAGAAAACGATTTAGCAAACAACACCATTAGACATTATAATACAATCACCTAAAATAAGGTGGAGCTGCACCAGTCGCTCGTGCAGCACGCCAAACTAATTGAGCATCAGGTTGTGGTGGAGGGACACGGCGATTACCTTAAGAAAAAAAGAATTTCTTCCATCGAAATCAATTATTTATTAAATAACAATCATTTAACTCACTTATGGATGTTACAATTCCCAAAATATCACTTGCGCTTGTATAATTTCTAAAAAGATGTAAATCCACAGGTTTACGATCGGCCATAACACCAGTGACCATGATTTTTGGATGTTTAATATCAGTCATAAGAGTGTATTCACCGAGATTGTCCTTGAGAATTGTTTCGAAAAGCTCACTTGGATATGGACGTGATCCAACAAAGCATTGTTCTTTCATACGCACATACAATCCCATTCATTGGCGCATTGTTTTGCCACATACAAGACCAAGAGCCAATATACCTCCCGTACTGGTACCGGCAATCCAGTCAAACATATGGATGATTGGAGTTTGAGAGAGTTTTTCAATTTCCAAAAGCATTTGCACTAAAACTAATCCACGAATACCACCACCATCGAGGGAATGAAGTCGACCTCGGCCATATGGTTTTTCACCTTTGTAAGATGCCGAAGCTGATGTTGGAGATGTTGGTGATGAAGTTGCCGATGCCATAGCAGCATCACTGCTTTCTTCAATACTGCCTGTGGGTGAGTCTTTTTTGGATGTCGGTAGAGATTCGGCTTTAACTTTGAGACTGAAAACTCCCAATAACGTATCCATACACTTTGACCTTTCTTTTCTTTTTCAGTATCAACTATAACTGGAGGTCTGTTGATGGAAAACACAAAATTGTTACAATTTTTTTGTATTATTTTCTAAATACGTTTAAGTTTCTCACTCGACAGGTTTTCCATAAAAACCGCCACCAGTACCTCCATTGTCTAAAAGTCCGATGGCCTGTCGACTGGTTGATGCTAACATATTTTCAATATGCTCACGAGGCTCAACTGATTCAGGTGCCTCTGGAGGAATACCGTTGTAGGTGCCTGTAGCACTGCAACCAGTTTGGCAGCTTTTATTTGTTGCAGGGCATCTTATTGTAAGCCTAGTGACTTACAACTCACAACCATTCCTGTGTGCGTGTTTGTTGGCAGGAATGGAGGGGACCTGCAGTTTTTTGGCGAGTCCGAACGGCTAGGTGAGAAGCACTTTTTCATGACAAGTATACTCTTGGAGGATTTGTCAGTTCCTCGCAAGAGGCAGTACCTCGAATAAAACATTTCTAATATTCGCTCAATCATTATTTCATCATAAAAGCTTGAAATTCTTCTTTGTTTTTCTGAAGCTGTAATTGACTCTTGTTTTATTAGTTGTTGGACTGCTTCGCTATTTAATAAACAGAGTATTAGCAAGGAAGTTAGTTTATGATCAATCTAATCCTTAACTTACTTATATATGGGCAAACGTTGGCTTTGAACATATGAACCGAAGCTTCCACCAACTGTAGGACCCTCGTCGATGACAATTCCCGACCATCTTAGATCTTCAAGAATTGACTTCGATTCAATTCTTACATGCTGGCTCCACTAGACATGAGCGATGCCCATCATCCAAACCACAATCCAATCAGCAGTCTGATTTGTATGGATATGTCACTGCTCAGACTTGGATTTTTGAGACTCTTGTTTTTTTTCAAGACATGTTCATAGTCAAAGCATGGCTCATGCTTAGTGGAGCCGGCATGTTAGGATAAATTTACCATTGTGTTTCAAGGCAAACAAAGTAATTGTACAAATGCTGTTCGAAGACCTCCAAGATGAATAGGTATATGCTGAAAATTAAAGAAATAGGATTTTAGATTGGTTCAACATAAGCTCTTTGCAAGTTCGTTTCAGCTTGTATACATTAATATCCCAGTCATATTCGATAGGGTTGACCCACCCACAGCAGGAATAGTCATATTAGTTTTTATAGTTCTCACCGCTGGTTCTTTCTTTTTTCTTTTTTTGTTTCCTCGCTTGGTGTTGAACTGGTCACCTCCACAGGATGTTTGACCGGCTGATAGATACGAGATTATTAAAAATTCTAGTTCCCAATGCGCTCCAGCGGCAGAGAGAACTCAATGTACGCGTATTTATCGACCTATTGGTTTCTTTTTGTGGCGATTTTCCCAAAGAAGATTCTTTGCCATCAGTCGATGGTCCATCTTAAAATTTTCCTTAGCTGTAGTGGCTTTTTTGGGCGGTGCTTCTCTGGCGTTGAAAGAAGAAAATTGCAACAAACAAATAGTAATACAGGTAAGAACAAAACCCATCTTACCAAGAGGTTGAATTTTTAGATTCTGTGGTTTCATCGTCCTGATTTTCATCCTCTTTTTGAGCTGTACTTCATAGTGCCAATTGGTAAATATTTTAACAGTTGTTATATTTTATAAAAATTACTTTTAAAACTGACGCCAGAGAAACAAACACAAATGAAAATTTCTGAAAAAAAAAATACAAGCATTTGCACCAAAACGTCAGACGTCAAACAATAAAGTTAAATTAAAGCAGATGGCTCTGTTTTTTTATTAGATATACCAATAGATGTCCCTACTTTCTTTGGCTAAAAATACTTCTTCAGGCCAAGTACCAACAGATGGCATTAAGAATAATTATTTTGTGTGCCACTTTTAGGCCAAAAGCGCTTATGTCGCAAATCAAATAAAGAACTGCTCGCATTGAAGCTTTTGTATGAAAATGGGTATCGACTAGCAGTCCATATCTAGTATGTCTATGGCCAAGAGACATAGTCGGCATTTACATTACCCGATTTTTCCAGTACGATTTTTCCCAAAATCGTGTGAAATGTTTACATGAAACGATATGAAACGATTTTTCCAGTCCAATTTCTATTCCTGTCTCTTTCATTTTGCATTCAGAGGTAGATGGCATATTAGGACCAGCGTTGCCTATTGAATTTTTTTTTTCGTAAAACACATCTACTGGCAATCAAATACTTTTTGGTTTTACGAAAAAAAATTTAATTCAACAAAATTAAACCCACAAATAATTTCATCATCATTGTTGTTGTTTTTTCTCCTGAAACCCAACCTTTAAGTGCCTTGCATATGAGCTGTGTAGCAAACTATGTATGTATTTTCAATCACTTATATGTATTATTAATTTCTTCTTCGAAAATACAAATACAAATTTGGAAATGCATATCTACTGCGAAAAGAAAATAAATCTAGTTACAGCATTTTTTTTGGATCAGCTTCGGAAAATTCTTAGATTAGTGGCAACGCTGAACACCCAAGATTCTGGGAAAAGTATAAAAGAGAACGCAAACATACTGGAAAAATCGTGTGAGTTTGCCAGGAACGGACGATTTGGTCCTTACCCCTCACTTTCTACTCCCTTCATCTATGAACAAAAGATCGTCTGAGGAAAAATCGGGTGGTGTAAATGCCGACATATATCATCGGCATAGTCTAAGTGACTAAGCCTTTCCAACGGTCTCCATTGAATGCCCTGCCTCTCTGCTGTTCCAACGCTGGCCGTCAAAACATCGTCAATCGCCAGTAGAAAGAGAATTGGCGATAGAACATCTCCCTGTCTCACACCCTGCCGCACTTCGAAAGAGTCGGATAGCTGCCCATTGTGTAAAACAAAGCATCTTGCGTTGTTATAAGACTCTCTTATAATGGCAACAATTTTTGGGGGAATTCCTCTACCAAGAAGTGATCTCCATATATGAACATTCATGGTTGACTCGGTCAAAGGCCTTCTCAGAATCCACGAACATGAGGTAAAGCGGTGATTGAAACTCCGCAGACTGCTCAAAGAACGATACGCAGAGTGTTGATATGGTCGACACAAGACCGCCCACTGCGGAAACCAGCTTGATGCCTCTTGAGTGTAGACTCGATTCTAACCTTTATCCGCTCCAGAATGATGGTTGCCATTAGTTTTGGAAAAACGGACAAAACTGTAATACCTCGCCAATTGTTGCACTTCTTAAGATCACCTTTCTTTGGCAACTTAACAATTACACCATCCTTCCAGTCGCTGGGATAGATTTCGTTTTCCCACACAGCTTATATCAACGGGTTTAGAATAGGTACTCTTGAAATGAATGCTAATATTATGAAGAATATTTTTTTTTCGAGAAAAAACGGGCTCATATAGAAACAGCACTTCGAATAGCAAAAACATTACTGGAAGGAACCCTACAACACGGCTTAGCAACCTATATATGTAGACAGCAAAAAAATAAAAGATAGACGTTGCATTCAACGAATATTATCGTACCACATCCGGTGCTTTAAGAACAACACCAACTGATGCGGTGATAACAGGTGCAGGTTTCTCGTTATTCAACTTTTTTGGCAAATAATGCAGAGCAATTTCAATTGGTTCAAAAGCCATGCTAGACGGAGCACACCCCTTACAAACAAGCATAAAAAAGCCTTCAATAAATACAACAGTAAATACAAAATTAGAGTCGGCCATTCAAAATATCTCTCAAATCTCCCCAGATCTTCAAATATTTTTCGCAGAATATTCCAAATAATTCAACATAGAAAAGATTTGCTCTCCAAAGAGATTCCAGCTTATCAAAGTATAGAAAATATTCAACTCCAAAATTAGTTTTCCAGTGCCTCTATAAGGAACTTACTGAACAAATATGTAAAGCCCTCAACAAAATTTATGTACTGATAGCTCTCATCTAGAAGGGAGTACCTCATATGCAATCGTAGAATCACCAAACGAAAGCCGCGTTACTACTCTACACTCCTTCCAGAAGTAGCAGGAAGCTATAGCCGAGCTAGCTGGTATAAAAAAAAAAGCAATCAACCTTGCCAATGCATCTCATACTAAAACTCTCATCTTCACTCATAACCTATGTGTATCCTACAAGAGCTCAAGAGTATGAATAGCATATGTCCATCCTTAGAATAGATATATGTATTCGCAGTCAATTAAGCTCAAACAAAGATCTACTGCCATTCCCCCTACTATATCGTTTTCAAAGCAACAGACTGAAATTTAGTTGGAAAGCACTTTCGCTTTTACATACGGTCAAATGTAAAGCCAATCGCTTTTGAAAATAGGCAAATAAAAACTCGCATTGGAAAAATAGGGCAATGCAAAAACCGAAAAACCAACGTTAAATCGGAGTACACATTCGGAAGGATGCAAAATATGACATACACATACGCCTCAGAACCAATTCCTGTCGGTGTCAGAGTCAATATCGACGGCGGCATTCAACAGCATGATCTTTTGCGTAGATGATTCTGTATTCTGTTACTGGTAGTAATGAGGTGGCCCATTTTCGTGGGCAGTAGAAATCAATAGATATTCTGGCATCGTTTTACATTTTAATAAATTTCCTTATTTTGAATTTATAACTAATGACAATCAACGATGAAAAATTAAAAAAAATCCGCAGGGTTGTCATACGAAATGAAGTAATTTAGATGAAAACACTTTCAGCCAAATTAAAAAACGCGGAATAGCGAAAGGTTAGCCTTATTCCATGGATTAAGTGCAAAATATTACTAATAAAACAAAATTTCTGCTATGTGACGTTTACTATGCTAAACCACCGAAGCAGATGGTTTAGCGAAGGAATAAGCAGCACTCTTTTTTTTTATTGGCGTTGGTATCAAAAGATTTACATTTTCAATAACATTTAGTTTCTATGCACAATGATTTCATTAGGTTCTGAAGAATATAAAGTAAAAGGTTATTTGTAAATGGTTTGGTTATTTCTTATGAACTTGCATTGTCGTTGGTGTTCCAACTCTCGCTTCTTTTCCTCTTTTTAATTAAATTTTCCCTGATACTTAAGGCCTGGTCAAACAGAACGCGATCCGGCGATACGATCAATACTTCATTGGGTAAAAAAGATCGCGACGATCAAATTTTGTTTGTAATTTCTCACAAAGATCGCCGGATCGCGTTCTGTTTGACCAGGCCTTTAATAATAATTTAGATAGACATAACCCTGAGGCCACACGAGCTAGTAACCGCTAGCGAGTTACTAATATATCGAAACTATTCCTACTCGCTAGTCAACTGGCTTGCCTTTTTCGAAGCCAGTTGTGAAGCGAGTAGAGCGGTGAGTGATTTGACAATTAATGTATGTACCCAACTCGCTAGCGAGTACTCGCTCGTGTGGCCTCCGGGTAAACAAGAAAATTCTTAGCTATGTTTGGTAACTTGAAATTTTAAAATGTCAAAACCCATACGGAAAAAACCCAAGCTTGCGAAACTTGGTACAAATTTCAAGACGGTGTTCACATTGGACTGACTCCTCCGACTTATTTTGACATTCATCCAACTTCTTTTGTTCAAACACCAACTAATGTGAACACCCACAGACTCACTTTGAAGTTGAGAAGTCGTTTAGAGAAAAGACAAATCTGAGCTCGGTGAGGGATTAATAATTTTTTTTTTCATTCCAAAACTTTAATTTCATTTATTTAAAATATTTTCAAATGAAATAAAATTGAATTGTGTAGTATTTGTTTGCAAAAGAAAAAGTACAGAGAGAGAAAGCAGTTGTCACAAAAGAAAACGTCCAAAAAAATCCATAGATTTTCAAAAAATTTAAAATATTCTGCCTGTCCTTCCCATCTCCTTCTCACCATGAGATAAAGTACAGAGACGTCAAAAAAAGTCGGAGGAGTCAGTCCAATGTGAACACCGTCCAAGATACAATTCAATTTCAAGGCCTCGTACGGTAAACGTCACTTTACTATTCCACGAACTTAAACTTTTTTTTTAATGAGAAATTTTAACCTGTGGCTTAACTCTTATTCCATGGTTTAGTAAAATCGTGGAATAAAGGTAGAATAAGCGTTTTTTATTAATAGCACTGTTTTTCTTTAATTTGCGAAATTACCTCATTTCGGCTCTAATGATAAACCTTTGGTGGAAACATAGCATAACTTCATCATGATTGACGACCGGAGGCAGTACTCTACCGGGCAAAACTTGCAACAGGATAGCCACATAAGATGTCAATATTTGTTGTAAATCGTATGTGATTTTTGAATTGTTTTTCCGAAATTATTTATTAAAAGAAGAAAAACTATTCTAAAGGCCTCACTACATTCAATTCACTTTTGTACAAAAGTGAAAAAATGTTTTTTCTTTTTTCAATAAACTACTCAATCCTATCTTTTATCTCAAGTTTTACCAAAGTAAAATTTAGAGCGTTCCTAACTTTTACTTTTGCAGAAAAGTGAAACACAACTACATCTAAATAAACAGTTAAGAAACTGACCCATAGATGTCCCTCACATCGATAATAGTTGCTGAACTAGCCTATTCCGTGGTTGAATGCATTCAGCTCAACTCAAATTTCATACTCTTTTTCGCAGGAAGGTGTCGCTAGCATATTTTTGTATTTTTCACTTTTGCACTTTTGTACAAAAGTGAAATGAATGTAGTTAGGCCTTTACTCTTTATATTTTTATTAAATAATAAAAAAAACTTGCAATAACACATAACTTTGTGCTTAAATCGAACCAAGTGTTTCCTAAAGTATAACCAAAGTGAAAACGATTTTGGAGGTGCTCTCGCCCCTAAATTGTTCGTGTTTTTTTTTTATAATTTAGGAATATTTAACTATTATTCCTCCTTGGTGATCGTGTCATTCTTAAGATTCTGGCCAAGGATGTAGGGCTATTGCCCTTGATTACTTTGAAGATCACTGAAGTAGAATTCAACATCTGGATTGAGTGCACGAACTTCATCACCGGCTTTTAAGAAATCGGTTGGGATTGTCCGTGAATCTTTTATTGCTTTTGTGCTCTACGCCAATTGTTTCCTTAACTGTTACTCAATGATATGGCAATTGAGGGCAGCTTCAACACATCATCCACCAGCACCAACTTTTTTGATTTCCAACACTCTTCACAACGCACATCGCACTTAAATCTTTCCATTTCATCGCAGTAGAAATCATTTGGACCCCAGAGAATAATTTCAGGAGCAGCAACCGCTGTTGTACACTTGATTAGAATAAGAAGAATTTGTAAATATATTTTTGTTTTAGATAAAATACTGTAGTTACTTACGGCTGTCGGCTCGTTATGAATGATTTCTTTTTGTCCTCGTTTTCTTCTGTTGGTTTTTTTTTCTTTCGAGAACTGAAATGAAATAGAAAGAATTATGTAAATAAAGTCATTTAAGTATATTTTGATTGAAATAAAATCAATTTGTATTTATAAAACAATTATTTTACCTGAATGTAAATACATGCATTTGTTATGGCGGCCAGTTCATAATGTGGTTAACCAGTTGTTTTTATTTGCCACCAGGGTATCGCATTTTTACTTTTCTAGTCATCAATAGAATCAAAACATTGCACCAAATATACGCAAACGGAGCTATGCGATATCAAAAACAAACACCTCCAGAATGTTCAACTTCCACAACATTCCAAATGTCATTATCCGTTGGCATCGCACATCGCTGACTGTCAAAGTCCACTCCCACAATTCCGCTTGTCAAACTATTTTTTGTTCACTCGAAGAAAATCTTGCGTTGGCCAGGGAACCTTTTGGAAAAAGGGTTAGTCTGTTCGAAATCGGTGTCGTGAATGAATAATATGGCAGAAAGTAAAGGTGTGATGTTAGCTAAATCAGTTCAAAAACATGCAGGACGTGCCAAAGAAAAGGTAAGTGTCCTTCGAAAATAAACAAAATCAAAACAAATGGAATCCAATCAACAAATCAAACCAAAAAAAAACCACCACTGAAAAGAAAAATAATAATTCCAATCCAAAAAACCTCTACGAAAATTCCTTCACAAAAAATTCATTCGAGTGGATAAAAATGCGCAAAGTGTGATTGAAGTGAAATCCCCCGTGTAATGTGTTGTTGCTTTGCGCGAGATAAATAAACAAATAAAGATTTTGTGATGGACAAAAATTAAAACGAAAAATTCAAAGTTTCTTAAAAAAAAATTATCCAATAAAGTGCAAAAAATAGAATCATAACGATGTGATTGTGAGTTGAACAAGAAGGATCCGCGAAAGAATTTCGTTCTTCATGATTTTCCTCTCGTTTTTTTTTTTTCTTGTTTGTATTCTTTGGTTTTGTGAGAAAATTTGGATGGACACCCAATTCCCAATTGGTGTGCGGTCAAAAATAGAATAGCGGCTGCTGGTTGCTGGTGCTGGGACGCCCCTTGCTTTTAGAGAGATGACGAAGACGACGACGACGAAGTCGACGATGCCGCCAATGCTGACACAAGTCAGCAACCAGCAGTGACACAAAACATTGACGAAGAGGAAAATGATAGCCTGTCCCTGTCCCATCCCAGCAACAGCAAGCAAAATGCCCATTCGACGGAGAAAGCTCCATTGGAAAGAAATTGTTTAATTTTTATTTAATCTTCTGATTTTTCTCTTTGAGAAGATTTTTCTCTAGAAAATTGAAAATGTCTAGTTGCAGTCAAGTCAATGTGACCGATTGTGTTGGTGTGTTGGGCGTTGTTGTGGAAGTTTCTTTTTTGTCTCCAAAAAGTGGGTGTTCGTTTGCGTCGTCGATCTGTGGGATTCCATTGTAGAACTCTTGGGCGGATTTGCACCTCTCAAATTTGCATGAATGAAACTACGCTTGGTGTTTTTTTTTTATTATTTGAATGCTAACATGACAACATGGGAGTTGATAGTTGTGGATTGATGTGCATAGGAGAGCAAATCAGAATTCACTCTATTTACCTGTTTACTGATGTACGTCGTTGGTTGGTGTCAAGCCAAGCACGACCATATGGTGGGTGACTAATGGAATAAATCTAAACTCTAACAATGGTTTAACGATTAAACGGCCTTGAATCAATGCCAAAATGCCAAAAAATAACATAATATTGATTCAATTAATTGGTGGGGCAGTGTTTCAGAGGTCAGACTACCTATCTATAAACTTAAATTCGGCACGTAATATCATGCAAATAACAAACTTACCTAGGTATATTTTGAATAAAGGTAGCCTCATTCAAACAAATATAAATACGTTGTCTACCAATCTAACGACAAAAAGATTTATTTGCATTTAAAATTAAATAAATTGCATTTAAAATTAACAACAGAAGAAGAAGTTCTGATAATATTTAAATTTTCGTAAAATTTTTAAAATTGTCCTTTTTTCATTACAATAAAATAATATTCAACTATCCAGGTGTGTAAAATCGAAGATCTTTCAAAGGCAACTTGAATTGTCCGTCACAAGTTAGATGGAGCAGATTGATATATATATGTAAATAAAATTTTGATGGCAGAGTGGATTGAGAAAGGTTTTTACTATATCACACAAATCCACGCGTGGTGTCCCAGTTGAAGCTTGCCTAAACAGGAGCTCGAACCCACATCCCTAAGTTAGTAGCAAGCACTTTTTCAACTGAACGCCCCAGCAACCGGCATCCTACCTACATAGGCTCTAGCTACCTAGTTCTTACTTATTTTATCAAGCTCCATCGCTTCTATTGTCATGTGGATCTTCAATTCCCGTTGAAATTATCTCAAATTTCTTGGACAATTCTAAAAAGTGATTTATAAGAGAGACTAATGCTTTGCAAACTCTAATTTTGGTCTTGAAAATGAAATCAATTTATTTATTTATTCTCTCTTAGAAGATTTAATGCAAACTGAAGCAAACAAAAACTGTCCGTACATCGGAAGGAAAGGGGAAGATGGGTGATAGGTTCTTTCCAAAATTTTGTTTAGATCATTCATTCAGTGTTTTGTTTTTTTTTTTGTTTAATAAAAGTAAAAGTATACAAATTCTTACAAACAAAAAAATATTAAACATAAATCAATTTGTATCTGGATAATTTATGAGCATATGAGATTATTTTTTATTATATAATTTATGTTAATTTGTCTATTTTGCAAATTCTGTGCCAGAAGTTATTGAATTTGCGAAATTGTCTATTCCTTCCTTACTTGCTTGTTCTTGTTTTAGAATTTTTTTCAAAAATATCGACAGTCTGAAATGCCCTATTAATTTTCTATGTGCCTTTAATAAATTTTGGTTTTTCGTTCCAAAAACCTTTGTTTAATATGTTTGTTCAATTTAGATTCACGGTACTCTTTAAATATTTTGAATTCAGTCGATGTATGAATGTCTGTCCGGTGAAAAAAATTTAAGGTCATCGGATGCCTTCAAATTGTTTCATCACAGAATACTGCAAAATTTTGTAGACCAGTGTTATTTTGGGCCCACTCTATATTATTCTATTTTTTGTTTGTGTTTTTATGTTTTTTTTTTTCAAAAATCAACATTTGGCGTGTTTTGTAGAACATTGAAAAATGCTTTATATTTAAACCAATTTTGTATATGCAAATTCCAACAACAAGACGTTTACTTCACATTTGAACTTCAGTAACTCTATGTCTGAATGTGAACGTACATAGGTACCTACATACCTCAATGTTGACATTAAGGAGCTCAACAAAATGCGACTACATATTATGGTTGCAATGCAACACAGAAGTTGGCTTTGGAAACAAAATTGTGAAGAGAAATTGTCAAGTTATGTTAGGAACATACATATTTAGATTTGACTATTTTTTTTTTTTAAGTTTGTGTAAACATAAATTTCATTATGTAAAGATTTTTTTAAGTTAAATGTCTGAGATTTCGATTCAGTTAGACAAGACTGTTAATCAGAGTGTGCAACACTGACATTCTGTTCGGAAATTGTTTCATGCATTAGGTCATTGCTTAATCTCAACATTTTCTCGAATGAACTACATATAAAAAATGTTCTCAAAAAACATTTCATTCAATGTCAAAAATAAAAAAAAATATATACAAATATAACTCTACAAAGTTTAAAATTCTAATTTCGTAATTAAGCTATGACCATATCCTCTGAGAGATATCTCATAAAAAAAAACGTCTGTATAAATCTCTAATCAAATTAGACAACATTGATCTCTGAAATCTTTGAAAAATCATTCAAACATCATTCATCACCAGCATCACCACGCTTCACATTCTGATTTGAATAAATTTCCTGAAAAATGTTTCTACCCAAGCGGGCCGCCCTTCCCTGCCCCTCGCTCCGCACCTAACTGACCTCTTTCTGTGTTTTGTGGAAATTTTTTCTCTCGTCTTCTCCTCTCACTTTTGTGTGTTTCACACTTCAATTCGAAAATACATAGTTCAAAATCTATGCCCAATTAAATGATATTACCCGAAACTCAGACGAAATGTAAATAAACTCGATGCGGATGAGGAGGTTTGGTGTGCTTTAAATGAGCAAAGGAGACAAGAGAAACGGCAACGACAACAAGGGTGCAATGGTGGAGGCTGTTAACGTTAAGAGAAAATTCATGCAAGCGCATAGTTTCCAAACATGTTATGCCCCAGGTTTGGCTAGATTTAAGTTCTAATTTTGGGATTGAGGTAGGGCATGAAAACATTCCTTAAACACAGCACGGCCCTGGCAATCGAACAACAACACAACCACTATGAACTCCGATTGGGGACAATAGCATAGAGAAGGGCAGTCATCCGGCCATTAAGATGAACTATCGAATTGTCTTAGTCGATGGCGATTGTGCGTTTGCATTCCTTTGTGTGTGCAAAAAAGGTTTCTATTTAATGCCTGCATAAAAAGAGAACGTACAATTTAAAATAAAGAAAAAACTCCAAAGAAACTACGAAAACATTAAAAAGTCATCATATTCCGGGAAAATGAAACCATGAGCGTGATACAAAATCATGAAGCGCACTTCTTAATAAGAGAACGACTCTTTTGCTCGATTCCGCAATTTTTAAATATCTACATATATTGTACCTAGCAATGTGGTCCTATATTCACTAGTGTGCCGGTATATTGGCTCCTCAAACATTTAGAAAAAAAAATAAGCAGAGCAAACATGTGTGTTGTGTTTTTGGTCGCAACAAGTAACAGATTGCTGAAAACAAAATTAGATCAAAATAATTTGTTCGAGTATCTATAGATATTGCACTCGTAAATCTCAAAATATACAAACCCACACCGAAAGATATACAAAAAGAAAAAAAAAAAACAATAGATAAACTCTGGGAAGAGGAAAAAACAAAGTCTAGGAATTGCGACAAGAGTTCGTTTATTTTTGTGTGTTTGTGCAGAAATAGCATAAACATAAAAAATAAAATTCATGATTTTAGAATTAATTATAAACAAATATTGGATTTGGATAGCTGAAGCTTAAACACGCTTTGAAAATAAAAATTCAATAAAAAAGTAAAACAGTAGCGTTCAACAGTTTGCGATTTAATATTCATAGTATCTTAGGGGATTTTGAATTCACGATTCTAAGGAAGTTTAAACAACCTTGTACATTTCTGTTTGATGAGGCTTTTGTCTATCTATTTCAAAGCATGAGTCTCCAAGATTGGTTCGTTTAAGTTGAATAAAATATATGAAGCTTTAGGATTTGGACCGTTACGTGTGAATTTCCTGATACTACTAAAAAAAAGGCGTGTCTCACCAAATAAAATCGCTGAGCACTCAGGGATTTTATATCAAAATCTAAAATTTTACTTTTAGTAGGGTATTTGTTGCTTTTGTCCGGCAAAAACACATCATCTCGAAATTTGACGCTCACTATTTTTACTTTAGTTGGCGCTACAATGTGGGATGCTGCTGGGCCTGAGTAATAGACTCCCCCAGCTGTCTCGATCTCTTGCTTGCTGTCCTCAGTTTTGTATAACAAGTCAGCTTTTGTATATCTCCCTCAACTTGGTCACGCCACCAGAGATGAGTTCAGTCTCCATTTCTCGCTCCTTCTGGCTAAGCGCTGAATACTGATAACGGTTGAACACGTATTTGTTTTGACGGGTACGTTGCTGTATAGCTCGTTTAGCTCTTGGTTGAATTGTCTTCGCTAGATGTAATTTTGCCTATTGACACAAACTGGACCATAAATCGTGCGTATAGCATAACCGCCTGCGAGAGGGTCCATGCTTCTGCATCATAAAGCAAGACCGGAATGATGAGAGTCTAATATAAAATAGCGAAATAAAAAGTTTTAAAAAGTTATCTGCGCAGCAAATTTAAAAAGCAACAATTTCGAACTTCAAAACTATTTAGAAGACGATTTTCGCACTTTCATCCCCTAACTTTATTTTAATCTTATTTTAATGGGAACTTAAATAAACATAAATTCAAAGTCGAGGTTTCCACAACTCTATATTTGATAAGCTACCAAATGCTAAAAGACAAATTCAAAAAGCAGCAAACTAAGATGCTAATTATAAAACTTTTAGTTATATTTGAAATTATAACCGCTAACTTCAGGTTTATTTTAGCAGAAAGCGGAGTTAGATCTTATTTTAATGTTAGCGCCTGCTGTGATATTATTTGCCATTATTACTACAAGAAACTCTTCCACAGTTTCTAAGTTGTGTTGTGTGTGTCGTGGGCCCCTTAAGGCCTCTTAAATTTGTTTATTTTTATATCTGTTAATCCGCCTTTGGATTCATATCATGGGTGGATAGATTTTGCCCCCCACGAGATATCAGACATAACTATATATTTCAAACGGCAATAACAACACACCAACATCAGCAAAACGAGAACAACAAAAACACATGGAACTTGTTCACCTGTGAATTACCTTTCGTTCGCTTGAATTGCATAAATACTTTTGTATTCGTATTTTAAAGCAGCCAGGGAGGGAGTACGGGGAGATGTCCGGAGAAAAGAAATAGATATATGTCACCATTATTTGTTGTCATACTTTTTATTAACTTGTTTTACTGCAGATTTATTCGTTGTCACTCTGCTGAAACCTCTCTATGATGAAGTAGGATAAGGAAGCCTAATAAGTGCATATAGAACAGTTTATTGTTGTTCGTTTTATTTATTTTCTATTTCATTTCTCTGCTCCTAGACCGATTTTATTTTTATTTTGTATGCCTCTTTTTACATCTTTTTTTATTTTTGCATTTTGCTTCCATTTAGGACAATCACTTGGAGCAATGAATCTGCTCACTGTTCGAGAGATTAAATTTATATATCTCAGAAATACACAAGCGAAATACCTATGACAAATTAAAACGTAAAATAAAGTAAATACAAAACACAGGTGCAATTATTATACGCTTAAGTAAATATTGATTGTTTGGGTATTTGACAGATTTTTTTTCTCCAAAATACAAAAATAAAAATAAAAATGTGGAATTTTTTAACGTAAATACTTAGCTTATAAAAGTAAGCAATGATTGATGTTAAAATGAAATGAATTGAATCTGGCTGTTAACTGTTTACTGAACTTGTACTCGTTAGTTGTATTTGAGTTTGATTACCAAGATGACAAGTGGAAAATTCCATTTTAAGAAAGTGTATAAGTTAATGAATGAATAAAGAAATACACGTTTGTGTGTGTTTAAAGTTTAAACTTTATATTTTACGTATTTGAACATTCTCAATGTCAATTTTGAGAAATTTAAAACTCTATAATTAATTGAGTACACTTTTTTCACATATTTGTATCTGGTTATTTTTCAAAAAAATAAGAATCATTTTTTTAAACTTATTATTTTAACGGAAGTATAGACATATTTTAAAAAAATTAACTTAACTTAATTAATTAAAATTAAAACGACAAAATGAACATACAATGTTCAGTCAATTAAGTTTAATATCACTGAAAGCTGAAAAAAAATGAAATGAAAATGAAAAAAAAATAGTAATTACGTAATTAATTACAAAGATTTAATTACATCCCAATTACTACTTAATTATATAACATAATGTAACTACAATAATTATAATTACTTTCGTTTTATTGCGATAGTTGTAATTAAATAACAGGTAGTTTGTAATTGGGGAGCAATTCAATTACATTGCAATTAACCTGTAATGTTATTGTAATGTATGTAGTTGGATCTGGAAAATTAAGTTAATTATTTTCTTATCAGGATACCTTTAAGTAACATACATAATGTATTATATTAAAGGAAACATTTTGAATAATAATCTATAAAATTAAATGAATTGGGTGGCGCAACAGCTCGTGGAGAACCAGGGCCTAGTGACTTACAACTCACAACCATTCCTGTGTGCGTGTTGTTGGCAGGAATGGAGGGGACCTACAGTTTTCAGCCGATTTCGAACGGCTAAATGAGAAGCACTTTTTCATAAGAAGTATACTCTTGGAGGATTTGTCAGTTCCTCGCAAGTGGCAGTACCTCGGATAAAACATTTCTGTTTTTAGGTGGCACGGCTGGGAATCAAACCCACACCTTCGGCATGACAGTCCTACGCACTAACTATCATGCCACGAGGTACTACGAATAGTAATATGAATTTAATATTATTTTTGTTGTTGTTGCTTATGTATACATTCATCATATCCCGCCTGGAAAAGTACCAAGCTTTGGCCAAGTTAAGCCAAGGTCCTATAAAGTGTTCGGTGAGGGAAATCTTGTGATAGAAAACTTTTCAAATACTAGTAAGCCCTTGCTTGGAACTTGTTATGAGGGCTTTTTATCCCATCACAAACACACCACATCTATAGTCTAAGAGCCGACAGCAAATTTTGGGATATAACCAAAATCTGAGTATGAGGGTTTTAGGTACATGTATCATCGAATACTAAAGTCTGACAGGCTTTTTCTCAGCCTTTGGGAATGATTCATTTTCAACATTGGACAATTATATTGCCAATCAGCCCAGTAGCTATCGTATTGGACTGGTAAACAGAAGATCCCAGGATCGAATCTTAGATAAAATTCTTATCCTACGTTTGTAGATAATCTTTATGACATAAATACTAGATAAAAACATTAAGGGTATTCATGCAACATAGTAAAATCATCATAAACGTTGAAAAATAAAACTTTTCCATAAAAATTTTGAAACTTTCCGACTTTAATGACATTTACGATAGTTTTACTATGTTGCGTGAAAACGTTTATTGTTAACGTAGGTTCCTATCGTAGTATTTCTACAGGTCAAAAAGTTGACAAAAATACATACAAGCATACATAAATGTATATTAACTTTGACAAAAGGTTTCAAAGTAAAATTGATTTTATGTCTGAATCAACATCTAAGGGAAAAGTTAAAATACAGCTGGCTATAATCGTGAGAATGAAATAGTGATGGAGATAACCTCGGAGCTTTTAGATATTTGTTAAAATGTCTCTTTATAAACAAAATATTGACTTATTTGCAATCGAAAATTTCAGATCGCCATCACCGTGACACACAGTGACGTCGGGCGTGCTTACTCATACTCTTTCCACATGAATTGATAATTAAATTTTCAAAGCAGCAATTAACTAGCATGTTTAACTAAAACACACTGCTTTATGAGATGCAATTAATTTATCAAAGCTATTATTTTTGCATTGTACTAGAGTTACGCGGATTAATCAGCTTTGAGTTATTAAAACTCCAAAGTTCCCCTCATTAAATTACTTGCTATAATTAGAATTTAAAAAAAAAAATGACAATTTAAATTTCAAATAAAAACACAAGAGTTAGTTTTAAATGAAAATAGTTTTGTTTAATATTATTTTATTTATTAATTGTTTATATTCAAAGAGACATGCATATTTTTTTATATAATGTGTTAACAAAGCCTTCAACATAATTTTGTCAAGTCAAACATATAGGTACATATGTACATACTCGTTGAATCTATGAAGCATGTTGGTAGTTATCCACATATTACCCTTTTTGCACAAACAACCCTTTTACACATCTCAATTTCAAAATGAAATCAAACCTCCATGAAATCCTTTTGGCATAAAATATAAATTTTATTTAAAAGAATTTCCCAAGCACTTAATAAAAGCAGCAAGAAATGGCGGCAGTAAAACCGGCATATACACAACCTCAGAGAACACCTCCGTAAACACTTAACTGTTGAATAACACGCAAGGTCACGTGAGATACATTTGGAAAGCACGAATTCCCTAGTTATTTACAAGAAGAGAGCGAGAAAATTGGTTTGAAAGTTTTAACTTGGGGCAGCGATGCCATTTGATGGGAGAAGGTGTGGGATGAAGGGGTGTTGTTGCTGTTGGTGATATTACTTGGTTGCATGCTCTGTGTGGTGAGCAATCTTTTTCTTTCTTTCTCCAACATTTCCCAGGAAATTCGGAATCACAGCCACTTTGCTAGTTCGTTATTTACCAACGAAACGACTCCCACATGCTGATTGACTGACGACGGACGTGCCCTTCAGATTAGATGAAGAGAAATAAATAGAACTGCAGTTGTAATAGGGCTAGGGCGCTTCTTATATACGTGCCATCAGGAAGTTAAGTTATTTGTTGGCCTCATGATGGAAAAAAGGGGTGTTAAGGTAATTGCAACCATTACAATTGCTCTATTAATTTGTTGTGCCCTTTGAGACTTATTACCTAAAGTAACGGAGTGGGGTGTAACCATGGAAACGATAGATTAATCTCTGGTTGATCTTAAGTCTTTTATTTCTCGTTACAAAATTGTCGTCAGCCTGCTAATGGTTGTTGTGGTGATCCCAGTAATTTTAGGATTAATGCTTTTTCTTCGGAATATCCAGTCAAAGTGGAATACAATTTTTTTTTGTGTACCATTTCTTCATTTAAGATTTCTTAATTTAAATTGCAAATACAGAGAATTCAAGCACAACTAGAAGCATTGCTAAACAAAAATTGAATATGAAATATCACAGTCTTTTTGACTACTCGTCTTGTCATTCCCAACTGCAACTGTCATTGAGAGATTTCAAAATGGATGTGTTCGTTGACTGCACACTTACTGGTTGATTGCAATATAACAGTTTACACTTGGCTTACAATTAATTTTTTGCTAAGCAGATCAGACTATTGAATCCAGTCAACAAAACCACTTGGCTGGATTTATATTTAATTTCCAGTTAACAACGATTAAACCCAGTCACGTTTGACTAGAAACAAATATTAAAAGTGGCAGCACTGATGATAAGTCATCTCGGATCAAAAGTCCATTCGTTGAGACGGCTATACTATTCTAATCGTAGATAAGCATACAAAAAGACAAATTTCAATGAACAACTTGTCAAATCCATGACCCTAGACGAACTTCATAGAAAATATGAAACTCGTTTCTTTGCACATTAATTGTGTATATAACTTTATTAATATTGACGTGCACTTGATGCATAGCACTAACCCGGTAGTGACGAAGAGCATAATAATAGTATAAATTATATTTAACAATGACAATGAATCCCCAACAATAACAGCATTCACAATTGAGATCTTAGAACTACAATGAATTCTTGTCGTCTATTTATAATGTAGCGTATGAAGCCTTTGCCTGATATGCATCGAGCTAGCTTCTGTCTGACTTGAGTGATGGTTTCGTTGTAAATACATATCAATCTTACAGCGACTATTTAGCCTAAAAACTGTCTAGTTATTGTTACCAGTGGGGGATTGACTTTCTGAGGCCCCAAGTTCATAATATAATGGTTTGCTTCTGTTGCTTACCTATTACACAATACTGTATTTGGGAAAATTGAAGTGTCTCAAATTTCTGTATTACAAAAGTGTTAAATCCTTCTTTTTTTTAAATTATCATTATTGTCGTTAGTAATTATCATTTGGCAAGAACTTGCTTTAGACAGGGTGCTACCAAGCTAAGTTTTGGAAATGATTCTTGGATATGTTCTAAAACAAAAGTCGTACGTGAAGAGGTGTCTTTTTATCCCTGTTTTCTAATAAGAGGGGATTTTACAAAACATTGATTCAAAATGTTTACAAAATTATTCGATAACAACGGTAGCTGTAGGTAGGTAGGTGGGTTATTCGCAAAAAGTATGCCATTAAGGTTATATTATTTGTCTTTTAATTGTTATATTTTATTGAATCATAATGTACACAGGATAGGGCTAGGTGCCGACTTTGCTGGTACATAGGACTAGGCACTCTTGTCGAAATTTTTGATGATCATTTTTTCATTAGTTTTGAAATATTATTCAACAATGAAAACACGTTGTTGTCTCGTTTACTGCTCTATTTTCAGTAATCCTTAACAGTCATCTTTCAAATTATTTTATTTTTAAGAGTGACCAACACTTAACTATACAAATGGCGGAAAATTAAAATATTGCGTTTATTTCGGAACACCATTTAGATATATCAAAATTTTAAACATTTCTAAACAAAAAATTTGGTAAACTGGTCTTGAAAATAAGTAATATACATTAAAAACTTAGTTTCAAAATTCATCAAGCCGTTTTTAAAATATTGAATTTTTGGAAAAAAAAAAACTATTTTTTTCTTAATCCAAAAATTCTTTTTTCAAAGTTTGTATGTGCAGTTTTATTTATATTTCAAAGTAGCTTTTGTGCAAAGAATTTGATTGAAATCGGTAGAGGTAAAAAGTCAAAAATCAACAACAACGTTTGCTGTTTTATCGCAATTTCAAGAGGCGTTGTTCAGATAGATAAGCTTTGTCTTAATGGTTGTATGGCAAAGATCGTTATTCTCGGAGCTAAAAAATAATAATTAAGTTTTCACCACCAAAAGTACAAAGCACCAAAAAATATCAAGTTCAAAATCGCTACAACAGTGGCTTAGACTAGGTCAAGGTACACATAGTCACACACACGCATTGTTTCATTAAAATTTCAGTTTTTTTTTCAGCATGAATCCAAAACTTGCCCTATATGACCTACATACATACAGCCTTATTCATAAACGCATTTTAAAGATTGCGTAAAGTTACAATGCCTCATTTTAAGCTAAACGCGTGTAGAGGTTGTAAAGTGGCTACATTAGGGTGTCCGTTATTTCCCAAAATCGTTTTTAAATAGCAGACACCCCCCAAATCAAAAGTTTATGCCCTAAAAACAAAAATTTGGCCAAACAAAATTTTGTCCGACGCCATTTACACGTGGCTCAAAGCCCATACTTTTCCCATACAAATTTGTATGGGATTTTCGCTCATTTCACGTTTTATTTTTTTTTCTCTCGAATTACTGCAGCTATTCTAATTTTTTTTGTTGATCTTCGTTCTTTAGGCATCCCTTTAAAAGACCACATTGAAAAATTTATTTAAAAAAAAAAAAAGAAAAAATCGATTTTCTTGCATCGATTATTACTATGGGAACTCCCATATAAAAACATCATAAAACTGAACGTCTTAATATTTAATTTTAGATGTTTGTCAGTAAATTTTTTGAATGAGATCTTTTAATGGGATGATTTAAGAATAAAAATCTGCAAAAAAAATTAGAATAGCTGCAGTAATTCGAGAGAAACAAAATAAAACGTGAAAAGAGCGAAAATCCCATACAAATTTGTATGGGAAAAGTATGGGCTTAGAGCCACGTGTAAATGGCGTCGGACAAAATTTTTGTTGGCCAAATTTTTGTTTTTAGGGCATAAACTTTTGATTTGGGGGGTGTCTGCTATTTAAAAACGATTTTGGGAAATAACGGACACCCTAGGCTACATACAAATATTTTAGTACGAGATCTAAACGTAATAGATTTGTACTTTATTTCACACAAAAGCATTGTAACTAAAATGGGACGGAAAAGGTTTTATGAATAAGGATTTACACAACGTTGAGTAGAGCCTTATTAAGGACTTATACTATTCAACCGTTGAGGAGTGTTGAAGCGAATTCTAATGAATACGTCTTATAATGTGTACACCGCAAGTATAAATGGATCAATGTTTTCCATTAAGTGAAGAACTGTTAGAAAAAAGATATTGTGGTTTAAGGTTATACGAGGGTGATCACCTTTCCCAAAGCTGATTTCGGTATACAAGAAAAGATATAAATTTTTTTTTAAATATGTGCAGCATAAACTTTTGTGGTTATTAAGTTTTTAAAAATTAGAAAAAAATATTATCTAAAATACCGCATGCTTTTTAAAGATGGACTCCAGTTCTTTTTATGGAAATCCATTCCTATTTTCGATAGTTGCTAGGTTTGTGGCGACGCATTCAACTGACAGCTCGATAAAATACATGTTTTCTTATGGGAACTGGCCCATTAGCAACGCAAGCGTCGGACGCAACGGACAGAGTCGCCGAACTTTTAACTTTTTCTCTCCGGCAGATGCGTTGACAGGAATTTTTTTGTGTGTGTTTGAATTTTAAGTGGTTATTATGTGTGTGTGTTTGAATTTCAAGTGGTTGTTATGTGTGTGTTAAATTTCAAGTGGTTATGTGTGTGTTTGAATTTCAATTGGTTATTATGTAAACGTCAACGCATTCATTGGGTTACCTAAATCCGTCGCATCCGGCAACATCAATGGCTCCGTCGCCGCAACGGACGCAGCGGATTCTATGGGCTTGGCCCTTAAGAGTTGGATAAAGAGCCATAACGGCACGGGATGACCAAAACTAACGGAAATCTATATTAAAATAGAAAAAAGTTAAGAAGGATGTTAAAATTTTTTATCCAGGAATCGGGAATCAACATACAATGACTCGACGATGAAGCAATGTCGTCAATTATTACAAAACCTGTAGGGGAAACACGGTTTCAATTTAAAAAGAATGGCTGTTTGTGTTTTAGTCCATTTGAATCGTTATTCGCAGATAATTTTTGTAAGAATCAGTTTATTTGCCTGACAAGACAATCACATTTCTTTCAAACGACGTCGGGTCATAGCCGGGTCGTAGTATCTGGATCAAAAGTGTCAATATCCTTCTTGGCTTTTTTTATTTTTGTAAAGATTTCTATTATTTTTCGTTCTTGCCTTTTATATTTTTACTTGCGATATACAGAGGTTTTGGATTCGTGCAAGAAATTTGTTTTGAGATAACAGTACAACATGACATACGATGATAGAGAACACCAAAAAAGTGGGTGGCACAATTCTGTCTGTTCGTCTACAGCCTAAACGACTGGATCGATTTTCTTCAAGTTTTGTTTAGCTAATTGAAATATCGTAATTTATGCTTCTCTACATTTTTCTCTCATAATTTCCATGTTGTTATATACAATTTTTTTAAACCTGCGGTATCTGGAACATAATAGCAAGTACGTGTGACCCAGTCGTGCATTTTATTTTTATAAGTTCTGTTCACTCGAGACTTTGACACTCCTGCCAATAAATTTCGGTAGGTAAACGAATTTGATTTCGGTACATTTGTGTGTACCGAGGATTTTCTTTGGTACACGGTACACAGCGTTAAAATTCGGTACAGTACCGGTAATTTTGGTACAGGTGGTCACGCTAGTATACCTCTTTAAGCATCCTTGTAGAATGATCGTCTTTAAACTAGGTTTAAACTGTTAAGTGTGTTGTTCAACTATTCTGAAAGTTACGTTTTAAAATATATGTTTGTTTAGCATACCTCACAACGCCTTGCCGGAAAAGGCCTCTTGCAAAATATCTTTCTTGGACTCCCATATTTGCTAAAAAAAAACCTGGATATGCACAGCAGTCTCTGTTGTATAACCAGCATTATATGTGAATAATATTTTTTTTAATCCAAGCTTTAAAAATACATAATTATTTATGTCTCTACTTTGTGCACGTTGTGCATATCTTTAACGCGATATCTCTAATTTTAATTATGAATTTATTTTATTAAATAATGCCTCCTCTACCGTTGGCCCATAATCATACCATTATATTAAACTAGGAAATGGTGTAAATTTGATTAAATTAAGCGAAACCCACCTGATATAATCTAAATTTGAAACACAATCATTTTAAACCAGAAACTCGTGGGAAGAGAAGTAGGGACTTTATTAAAAATGTTTCCAACCAAATCTGACATTTTTGGTGCGTTTTTTTGTTTCGTTTCTTTATTAACTAGACAGATTTCGTCATTAACAGAAAACAAGAAAAAATGTATCATAAAACCACCCTAAAATAATCTGTGTCGAGTCTAAATATAGAAAATTCAAATTCAAATTGTGTAGGAAGTTTTCCTGATTTTCTGGGCGCACATGTGTCGCAAATGAGCTGAAGCACAATTCCTTATGTGCATGCATGACACACACACAATTTACAATATACATATTTCAATATGCCGCTACCATATTATTTTACTAAGCTATAATCTTTTATTTTACTATTTTGGCAATTGAAGTGTTAGTATGTGCCATAATTAGCATATCTGATGTCATAGAATGATTTGTCATTAGTTAAACAAAAAAAATAAATAATAAAAGATTTTGACTGAAAAGTTCAACAAACACTATGTGATTGGGATATAATCACGTATTAAATATTAAATTAATTGCAAACTTTTGAAAATTTAATATCTTTTCTCTGAGAAGTGGCTTACTGATATACATACATTATCTTCCTCTCATTATGCAGCATCCCACCTCTTTGATGTCTGTTCTCCTGGCTTATCATAGTTTCACGGTTAAATAAATATTTTGCTAGTTTCAATATCTATACACTCTGTGTCTCTAGATTGAAGTTTATTTTCTCTGAACAATGTTTTGCATGCATCCCACGCCACTTTTGTCTTTTCCTTAAATAAAAACAAAAATAATGAAATATCCAAAAATGTGTGTAACCATCTTGATTGAAAATATTGTGAGTTGGATATCGTGCAGATATCGATACACTCTCGCTTATATAAAACAGACCTGCAAACTTTAAAGTACAAGTTACAGTCCAGTACCTTTTACTTGTACTTGAAAAAAAAAACAAGTAAATGTACTTACTTGGTACATGCAAAATATCAAGTACAAGTACTTTATCAAGTATTATGTTCCAAATACATGTGCTTGGTACTGTAATAGTGCCCAGTACATTTTCAAGTACAAGTCCATGGAGTGTGGTGACGATGACGACGGCGTCGACTCGCTGTCTCGACGTCATCTCGCTGAAGTATCGCCATTGTTGTCCAAACGTAGTTTTCAGTGCCGTGGTCATTGTCTTCGTCTCGCTGTGGCTTCGTCGTGCTCTTTTACACGGGGATCTGTGTCGTGGTCTTCGCGCTATAGACTCGCCATGAAATTTACACATGGTTTTTTGAATTAAGCATGTTTTTCCGTCATCTCACTTTGGTCTCGCTATAGTCTCGCCAAAGTTCTTTTTCTCAAAATTAAATATTTCAAAAAAGTTAAAATAAGCTAAAAACGTGGTTAAAAAGTGGTCACTGTGGTCGTTTTGCTATGAACTCGCCGTGCTTATTTACACGGGGATCTGTATCGTGCTTTTATCACTATGGTCTCCCTGTCACATTTGAACTTAGTTTTTGGCATTAAGCATGTTTTGCCGTCATATCGCTCTAGTCTCGCAAAAGTTTTTCTTTTTTTTCATAAAATTTTAAAAAAGTTTCAAATAAGCTTAAAAAAAAAATGCTAATGAAAATGCTTAAAATCATTTCAAGCGTGCTCATCACGGAACCCGTTCTCACTGAGTTGGTGTTTTTCAGGAAACAAGTACATTGTACTTGTTTAAGAATATTGATCGTATCGAGACTTTACCGATATCGGGACTTTGATAAGAATCTGGCCTAAAATGTCTTTATACAGATTTTTTGTACCAATACAAAAGTAAAAATAGTAAATAATGAATGAATAAGCTGGTTAGAAAAATTTTGTGGCAAAATTTGGACAAGAATAAAGGAAAGAAAACTTTTCAAATGTGCCTAAGCGTAGTGTTCAGATAATATACATATTTAAAACAATATTGACTTTTTATCCTTGGCATTTTCCAACCGGTAAAAATCGTAAACAAAAGAACTGTAGCTAACATGACCTCAATCAAGAGACACGGAGTGTATAAATTCAGTTGGAGCAGGCAAGCAAGTAGGTACAAAAGAAGATAACAAAAAAAGTGGGAATATTTATCTTTCTACTTATAGAAGATACGTAGATACACAGCTTTGCTGGTACGTAAGTTCGCACATCGAACTCTTAGCACAGCGCACGCATTGCCTTAATGGCACAGTAAATAGAAACTTGAGTTTATGTTCCAAATAATGTTCGTTTCGCTCTAACTTTTGGGTAGAGGTTTTATTCAGAAGCTTCTGCTAATAATCATTAACGACCTGTTAGCCAAATGACAATGAGATTGTTTGCTTTTCATTTAGAGAAACACATTCATGTTAGCATCAAGACGAAGTAGATTCTTATGAATATAGCGAAGCTCTCTCTCTCTGGTGCAAAGTATATTTGTGTCACATGGGAATAATTTATTCATATTAACTCGTATCTACAAGCATGAAAATGATGCACAATAATTAATTTCCCACAACTTAACACTCTATGAAATAAAAAAAGAAAAAAATATATAAATCTTCCTACGCAGATCAGTATTTTTTTCGTTATTATTATTTTAATATGATAACTAAATCGACAGACCACCTACATACATAAATGTAGATACCAACGAGTATATTAGTCAGATACAAGTTTTTTTTTTCTTATATAGATATCTGGAGGTGTGTAAGTCTGGAGGATACAATTTTTATTTATGTGTATTTTGTTTTAAGATGTTTCGACTTTTCTCAAAGCCGCATTTGCCAATTATTTATAAACAGTGAAAAATAAATTCTTTGCAAGTAGATACTTATGCGAAGAAGAATTTGAAACAGAGTCAGTAAGTACAAGTGTTCTTTGTTGCTTTGTTTATCTGCTAGCCGAGCGATTATTGAATGAAATTCAATCAGATAAAAGTTTAGCAACAATTAATTAGCTAATTGATGAGCTCATTGTCGTATACCTGGTCAAATCGCACTTACATTTTTTAGCAGAGGCCCACTAAATTTTTTTTTTATAATGGACAAATTTTGCTGGAAACGTTCTTGACTCTTTTAATACCGAAAAGATAAAATACGATTTTTTTACGGCTCTTTCAAAAAACCATGTGTGTTCGTGTTGTGGTTTTCTCACTGATGCACAGTAGGTCCCTTTATTGAATTTCGGCGACAAAAATCATTTTCCCCAACAATTCTTGATGAAAATTAATTAAAGGAGAGTAAGCATAATTGTATGAGTTGCGTTCCATTGTTGTAACACTTTATGAACTACATAAAATATCATAATTGAATATGAAGAAAATTTGAAAAGAAATTCTTCTGTTTAAGTGGAGTGACCGAATATATAATTCAAAGTTAAAAGTTCAAGTGAGCTCAACTCCATAAAATATCGTATGACAGGTCACCATGAGTGTTCCTTTTTACTTGCGATATATTTATGTATGTGTATGTAGGTACTATGAGACAAGTTTGGAATTCGTACAGAAAGAAAATTCAAGATAACAATCAAACGTGAAATATCGATGAAAAAAATTCAATTCAATTCTTTCTGTCTGTCTGTACCTCGATCTAAGTACAACCTTAACCAATTATGGGATTTTCTCCTAATTTTGAACTTAAAATATGTTGGTGATTCCCTAGAGAGGAAATTGAATTTGTTAAGCTCCAAAAATAACGATAGGTACTTCCCATACGAACGTTAAGGAAAAGCTTTTTTTTTTTAAAACGGTTCTAACGATTTTGATAAACAAAAAAATCAGTGAACTATTGTAGGCATGGTTTATTGTTTGGTAAAAATTTGTATTTCATTTATTAAAACTCTGAAAAAAAAGAAATTTAGTTTTTTTTTTAAATAGGTATTAAATTTTGAATTTTTGCAATTAAATTTTTTAGTATATATGTACATTAGGGTGGTTCTTAAATTGGACATTGTCTTGGATAGCCCTCATTCGATTTAAAACATTGAAAAACAATTTCCCTGAATGTTTCAGACTTTTATTTCACCCCCCTGGTCTCCCTTTTTTCACTTCAAGGTACAAGTAATGGAGTTTGGGTGATTCTTATAACACGCGAAAAAAAAATCAGCACTAATAGATTAGATTCAGACGAAAAAAAAATCGTATCGCAGGGGGGGTCTTTTCTCCCCGTTCAGGCGGGAGAGGTAATTTTCTAAAAATTTGACCCAAAAAATAGAATTTTTTTTTTTTTAAATTATAGTTTAAAAAACTAAAAACACACTTTTAGAGTTAATCAAACTAAAAAGTAAAAAATAATTCTTAGCATGAGAATAAAACTACCGACGAGAAAATTAATGTCACTGTTCTAAAAGCGTGGAGTGCCTTGTATGACATTTTTAAACTAACTGTGCATTTCGGAATGAAACAACGAAAATTATGATGATTGATACCAAGCTCTAAATTTCGATATCGCCATTTTGACCTAATAAGGAAAATGGGGAAAGAAATTATAAAGGAAAGGGAGGGCCTACTCAGTGCGAAATTTTCGCTTACCGAAAAAACAATTCGGAAAGCCCGGACTGGAAACTGAACCCAGATCTATTTGTTACGCGCCAACAGCTTTAGCAGTTAAGCTATCCGAGACACGTACCGGAATTATATTTCAGTCACCTATATATATATATACCTGCTCGATATGCAGTTAGTTTAAATATGTCATACAATTTTTTAGTTCGATTTGTTATAAGGCAACAAAGGATCCCGAAAAAAATTTATGAATCCTGGCGAACCTAATCAGGATAATCAGATATTTTGATCGAATTATTGTATTGTCATCGGGCTTCGACAAGTGTGCAAAGTTTGAATCAAATCTGACCCTCAGAAGTGGGTCAAAATCACGTCCAAAGATTCCGTTACATACATTCATGCATACATACATAATAAATTGGGTGGCGCAACAGCTCATGGAGAACCAGGGCCAAGTGACTTATAACTCACAACCATTCCTGTGTGCGTGTTTGTTGGCAGGAATGGAGGGGACCTACATTTTTTTGCCGAGTCCGAACGGCTATATGAGAAGCACTTTTTCATGACAAGTATACTTTTGGAGGATTTGTCAGTTCCTCGCAAGAGGCAGTACCTCGAATAAAACATTTCTGTTTTTAGGTGGCACGGCTGGGAATCATATTATATAAATACATACATACATACATACAACAGAAACTAATAAAAGCGTGTTAATGAAACACCCTAAGCTGCATACATGCTTAATCTCTCTTACTCTCATGCAAAGGATCCCGAAAGGAATTTATGAATCCTGGCGAACCTAATCGGGATAATGGGATATTTTGATCGAATTATTGTATTGTCATCGGCCTTTGATAAGTGTGCAAAGTTTGAATCAAATCGGACCGTTTGAAGTAGGTCAAAATCACGCCCAAAGAGTCCGTTACATACATATGTACATACATACATACATACATACAGCCGAAACTAATAAAAGCGTGTTAAAAACAACAGGGCCACTTACAATGGCATGCTATAGCTTTTTTTAAAGCCATGAATCCAGTCTCTAATATGTTTTTAAATCATGTTTTTATTGAAAATAGCTTTTGAAAAAATAATTTTCAAACTTAAAAATAAAAACAAAAATAGTATAATTTTTTACGTTTGAAAATTATTTTTTTCAGAAACTATTTGCAATAAAAACTTAATAAAAAAAACATATTTAGAGACTGGATTCATGGCTTTAAAAGAAGCTATAGCATGCCATTGTAAGTGGCCCTGTTGTTTTTTAATGATTCTTTTCTATTTTTTATCAAATTTTTAGAAAATTACTGCTCCCGCCTGAATGGAGGGATATAGCCCCCCCCCCCCCTCCGATTCGATTTTTTTTCGTCTGAATCTAATCTATAAGTTCTGAATTTTTTTCGCGTGTTATAAGAATCACCCTAACTCCACCCTAACTCCACCCTAACTCAATCCCAAGTCCCAAGGTTTGTTGATTTAAATGTTATCTTTTAGATAGATCAACAGAAAATAGCCTGAAGATCAGTTGAGGAGCTTAGAAACAAAAGGTGATATTTAATTTTTAATTTTTTCCGAAAAATATAAAAAAACGAAATTTAAATTTACAAAACTAAATGAAAAAAATCACCTTATGTTCCTAATTTTTCTTTTTCAAGTCTAGTTTTCATTGGTGCATGTTATTATTCTTGATTAAAATTACTTGGAATTCCCGGCTGGAAAATCAATCTAGTTTTTGGCGAAGGGCTAGAACTTTTTACATAGATACTAGCAAGGGCCCAGCAAGGGTAACTCTAGAAATTCTCTAGGGCCTCGCCAGTGAAGTAACATTTTTTCTCGAGAGACAGCAAAAACAAAAACAAAGTTGTCTTTACTCTTTACTGGGATTAGATCCTGCAATCTTCTGATTACCAGTCCTATACATTAACTACTGAGCTATTTCGCAATACAGTTGTGCAATGTTGAAAATGAAAAACTATATACTTTAATTTTTCTTATTGTATGATGGGTACAAAATATTTGTTTTTGTCATATATAGGGTATTTGTGATAGGATAACAAGACTTATCCAACAAGTTTTCACTAACGAGGGCCTCGCGAGTTTTTCACAAGTTTGCCTTGTCTAGATTTCCCCTACCGAAGCCTTTCCAGCGCCTCGATTAAACTGACAAAAACTTGCCATTTTTCCAGGCGGGTTCAGGGTTCAGGAATTAAAAACAAAAAATTACCAAAAGTAAAAATGTCACGTTTTGTTCCTAAACTCCTTAGTTAATCTCAAAATTTCCGTTTTGAATATAAATGATTTGAAAACTTATAATTTCACTGTCTCATGAGTTGTGTAAAAAGTTCCACCGCCTTGCTTATCTAAATGTCTTTTAAAAAAATATATTATTACATAAAAAAGTTAAATAATTTTACCTAAGGAACTTTTGGCCCACCCTGTATTACATGCATTCCAATCCTATATCAAATGTGGAAAATATTCGCTTCATTGAATAAATTGTGATTTAATCAACTGACTATACACTCGAAAACTTTATCCATCTTCTTCAAAATCGACAGAGTGAATATTTTTATGAATTAAATTGTGTATCCTATTTCAGAACCATTTTATATTCATAAGGTCAACCGTGTGGTTATTCCTGTGTAACATATCACACCAGGGACAGGGACCGACTGCCTGGCGTTATTATTATTCCCTATTTCGAAACAATTATGTACGTACGAATGAGCACTCTACTATGTAGATATTCAAATGTGCTTCTCCCTCAAATACTCAGAATTATTTTTTGTTTATCTGCAAACTGACAGTAAATTGGTGGGTGGAAATACTAATGGGTGTGTGTTTTTTTTTTTTTTTTGTTGCTTCGTTTTCCAAGAACAAAAAGTGTGAAACAGAGATTTTTTTGTATTTAAATTTAATTTTTCTCTTTTCTTATCGTTTAAGGATTTTAATAGATTTTTTTATTTTTTTTTTTTTAGATTTATAGGGTGGGATATGATTTGCCACCACTGAATATATGTTTTTTTTTTCAAATTATTCACTGGGAAAGATAAAGAGGAATGATAAATTTAAGTGGTTTGGAAATGAAAAGTTATTTTTAAGGTTATCGGTATTCTCTTTCCATGAAATTTTTCTCATATACAAACAAAAAATCAATATCGTGGAACACATCATTGAAGCATCATGAAGTTTATTTTTATGGGAATTTTAATATTTTTTTTCTGGGAAATTTTCCCTTGTCAGTTGGAAAGCGAAATTAAACGGAAAAGTAAATAAAAATATAAAATATGTCAATAGGTTAACTCTTTCGGTCACATTTCATAGCCTTGACGCAAGAACTTACATTTTAAATAAAATCGACTTGGCTTTGTAGAGAGGGTAGGTAGGTAGGCAAAAGTTAGCAGATGAAGTTTGCGACTCAGTCTCTGATAGCGAATATGAATGTGAATATGAATATGAATATGAATATGAATATGAATATGAATATGAATATGAATATGAATATGAATATGAATATGAATATGAATATGAATATGAATATGAATATGAATATGAATATGAATATGAATATGAATATGAATATGAATATGAATATGAATATGAATATGAATATGAATATGAATATGAATATGAATATGAATATGAATATGAATATGAATATGAATATGAATATGAATATGAATATGAATATGAATATGAATATGAATATGAATATGAATATGAATATGAATATGAATATGAATATGAATATGAATATGAATATGAATATGAATATGAATATGAATATGAATATGAATATGAATATGAATATGAATATGAATATGAATATGAATATGAATATGAATATGAATATGAATATGAATATGAACATGAATATGAATATGAATATGAATATGAATATGAATATGAATATGAATATGAATATGAATATGAATATCTATGAATATGAATTTGACGCCCTATGCCCCAGCCGGGGTTACAGGACACGATGATGATGATGATGATGAATATGAAATATGGAATCCTAGATAAGACAAGTCTTTATTTTTTTGTATCTCTTGAGGCAAAACGTTACATAAAAGGCGAGGCTTGAGAGAATAAGTTTCCCTTGCTAGACCCATGATAGGATCAATGTAAATCTTTTTAAGGCCCCGCAGTTTTGCAATTTTTCCATGCGGGATAATTCTTTTACCCGTGTGGAAAACCAATCTAGTATTCCACAAGGCCATACGGGTGATGACTGATTTGAAATTTATCGTCAAAACTGACCATCATTTTTGAATATAGACCCAGGACTCAATCTGTCGGAGCTTACAGTATTTGTATAATTTTATTTTTCTAACTTATACTAATAGAAGATATACCTTAACATTTCAAGTTTATTTCTTTGTGATCATCTTGTCTCTGTTAAAATGTCACTCAAAACTCTAAAAGAAAGATAATTTCATTATACAAATGCGACATAATCTTGAGTTTTTTTTTTTTTGCTTTTAATATTTATTCCAGCTGCCACTTTTTTGTCATCATGACACTTCTCATAGAGCGGGATAATATTACCTATTGTTAGAAAAAAAAAAAAAAACATTCTCAAGCTACATCTTCATTGGAACGTTGAAACTGCGATGTTAATAATAATTGTGGGAGGCATCACCTTTTCCGTGAAAATGCATTTTTTATTTTATTACCTTGAGAGACGAACTTGCTTCCTGCTTTTCAATACATAAGATTTATCTCTGAGAGATGTTCTGACCCAGTTTATAAAAGTGTTCAGCAAACTGTAACCAAACGAGAACCTATAAATAATCGCGATGGAGTCACAGATATGCCAGGGCCCACTGCACACTATACTTGTACTTACTTACTTACGTAAGAACTCATAGATATGCCCCTCGTTTTGCAAAAAAAAAAAGATGTGAATTCAAACGATCAAACGTTTATTAATTCTGGCAGCATTTACATAACCTAAAACGCTAAGTATCTCACTCTCTTCCCGCAGAAAAAAGGATGAATTAAATGCTTGGGTTTAAATTGATGAGCGGATTTGTTGGTCGGTGTTAATAAAAACAAATAGAAGAAAAAACAAATGAAAACAATTGCATCGAACCGATGATGTTGCATGGTATCTTTGTCGGTTGTCGTCGTCGTCGTAACCACGGGCAGTTCAACGTGAGAAAAATAAGACCCCTGCAGCGATGCACAATAATCAACCTCACCAGCTGTATGAATTGTGATGGTGCATTATCATTGCTGGATTAACAAATAGGCAAAATTATCACGTGCTTAGGGCCCGTTCATTCCAAGAGCCTTATTCTCATAAAACGCCTTAAGGTATTCATTATTCAAAAATTGAATTGAGATCTTAATTCTAAATGGTCTAAAACCCAGTTTTCGAAACTAGTTACCTATTCTTAATTTTTTCTTTCGAAAATCTGTATGCCAAAATTCAATTTAATAAAAATCTCTTAAATTTTTATTTACTATTCATTTTTGTAAAAAGAAGAGGGAATGGAGAGAATATTAAAAAAAAATGCAAGGCCCTCTTGATTTCTATATACTCCACTCCAGCACTGTCCATGATGTTTGTACCCCATTGCATTGCAGACGAACCGCAAAATATGAAGCAATGTTAGCACCAATTAGATACGAATTGCCTGGTGAGCTACAACAAACTATATACCGCCAGGCAATGCAAATTGCCTATAGACTCTATTATTAACTAGATCTGCCATCAGCACAACATTGTGATTCTTCACACAAATTGCATAAGTGTTGTTATGTATTGTATTTTATAGTATTTTTTTTTTAGTTTTCTTATATTGAAATTAAATACACTTGCGAAGATTATGCTTAACAATATGTTAATCAATTGTAATTTATTTAAATGTCACAAAGTGTTTTTTTTTTTTGGCCTGTAAAGATTTTTTTCTGTCATTCTTCTGATCTTCAAATTACGGCTGATAAGAATAATACATTGGACTATCTGGAGGCATGTCTTTTAGAATGCTTGGGTTGTTGATAAGATTCGTTTCAAAGTGCTGTTAAGGATAGACTTAAGAGGTTAATCTAAAAAGTCATCTCTTGTTGACCTTAAGTACGACAGGGTTTGCGATTCACATCTTAGAAGCATAAAGGTTTAATTGAAATCCTAAGCTTAAAGTGGTGTGTAGATACGATACAAATATTTTTAAGAAGTTTTGAAACTGTTAAGTCAATTCCACCCGGGCGCCACTTAAGATGATGGGAAAGTATTCCCCATAAATGTATACAAGCAAAAATGAAGATGGATACATTAATATACTTTTAATAAATTATTGAAACAAAGAAAAAAAGGAGCATTGAGTGTAGTATATAATGGACAACTATTTTTGATTAGTGAACTGCACCTGGGCGCCACTTAAGATGGCGAGAACTATCCGCAATGAAGGTTTGCTTCCGTATATTTTATATAAATTTGATCTAAATTAAAACAAAATGGTAGGTTGGATGCATAACTTTTTAGTAATGAATGAAAAAGAGAAATAAGTGCACTAAACAACCTTATTTTGGTATGTCAACTGCACCCGGGCGCCACTTAAAATTATGAACAATGAGTGTTTGCCATAAAGGTTTAATACTTTATAAATACAAATTATCCCAATATATTATGACTTCCCCTTAGCTCTGGTTATAAAACGGATAACTCTAATAGATTCAGCGGGTAAAAATACATAGAAAATGATACCGCTTCCAAGTTTTTTTTCCTAAATCGCAGGTTTGGCCCCATTGTGCGAGGCACAGTGGTTCAAGTTGTACAGAGAGGCGGTCTTAATTAAAAAATAAAAATCTGAAGCAGTCAACCGACTTAAATGAAATTTTCAAACACATAAAAGATATCATTAGACATCATCAGATAAAATTTCCGCCCACTAACACGCCCACTTTTTAAAACGGGTCATGTAATCGCCAAAGTCTTTAAAAAAGTTGATAATGTGATTTGTAATAATTTTTTTCCATACAAAACTTTTTTCCACACCCACTTTTGGGGGTGTTTTTGACAAAAATATTGGTTTTTGAGCAATTTCCATGAAAACAAAAATAACTACCTTACCTTCTTTTGAGGGCGTTTTTGATAAGTTCAAGTTGTATTGAGAGGTGGTCTTAATTCTATAAAATCTGACCCGCCCACTTCTTAAAACAGGTCATTTAGTCGTCGAAAGATGATGTAAATGGGGGTGTAATCTCAGAAAAGTTGTATATAATGTAATTTGTAATAATTCTTCCATACTTTGTACTTGCCACTTTTGGGGCGTTTTTGACAACGATTTTGTTTTTTGACAAAAATTTTTTTTAAATAATTTTAACTTTATGCCTGTAAGACCTAAGGCCTTCTTTATGCAACCTGAATTGCACGGCACTAGTTATAAGGAATACAATTTGGTGGCACAACAGCTCGTGGAGAGCCAGGGCCTAGTGACTTACAACTCTTAGCTGTGTGCGTGTTGCTGGCAGTAATGTAGGGCACCTACAATTTTTTGCCGAGTCCGAACGTATAGATGAGTAGCACTTATTCATAACATATGTTTGTCATGAATAAATATTCTCTTAGAGGATTTGTCAGCTCCTCGCAAGAGGCAGTTCCTCGGATAAAACATTCGGCATGACAGTCCAACGCACCAACCATTATGCCACGAGGTACTACTATAAGGAATAAAGGATAGGAAAGAATTTTTGTTGTCACAGTGGATGGAGAATGAGGTGTTAATTGACTCATTAAATCCCACGGTTGGTGTCCAAAGTTTGGGAGAATTAGATAAGAATGCTGCCAAGGGTGGGGCTTGAACCCACCTCTAAGTTAGCAGTCAAGCTTACATTCACTGCACCATTGCCACCCGCGATGAAAACAAAACGAATTGCCCTAATGACAGACTAAGACCAAAAATGATGCAAAATGTTTGCCCCGCCCACTTTTGAGGGCGTTTTTGATAAAATGTATTGTTTATTTCGTCATAGATTGGATTTCTTATGACCCCTTAAATATTTTCTTAAGAAGGTTGATTCAATTTGGTACTAAAGCAAAGATCTACCTCCACAAATAACAAAAATAAAGGTTTTTCCATAATTTAGGACAAGGATTGAAATCCCATAAAAAAAAACGTCATTCAAGAATTTTGTATTTTCGGGGGTTTTAAGACATAAGCTCGGTGCTTTTTAAGGTTCGCAGGTATTAAACAATTTATTTTGTATTTGATACAAGATGGCTCAGTGTAAAATATGTACTATTAGTCCGACCAGGGAAGACACCTGATCTTAACTTTTTAGTCGCACTTTTAATTTAAATTAAAAAAAAAAAAACGATTTTATTTTTAAAATTGTGTGAAGTTTCTCCTTTCTACTTTTGGGTCCAAGGTTGTATATTTTGAAACTGATTTTATAAAATAAATTCCTTTTCAAAACCTAAATATTTTGCATTTGATAAAATGATTTTTATCCGTCCCTGAACCACAGTGCGGTGCTACATGTCACACAGCTCGTGAAACAATGGCTCTTAGAATTATGTACTTAATGAAAATATCAGAGCTTTTATTTGTTTTTTTGGCGAAATGTAGCCACAATTATTCGAAAACGTGATGCAAAAAGCATCCTTTTTATAGGTAGATCTAAGGCGATCATGTCATACGGTAAATATTGTATTCCGTTATTAACCGCAGAGTTAGTGCTTTAAATATAAATAAAAATATAACCAATTTAACAAAAAAACTGTGTTTTTTTATTTTAATAATTTAACATTAAACCTCTTGTTGGAACACCCTTTACAAGAAATGTAGGCGTGGCAGTGAGTGAATTTTACTAAAACAACTTTCTTTAACATTTTCCTCTCTAATACGAACTAACTTTATCCAAAACGTTAAAGATAAGAGTCGTTTTCTTTCACCACAAAAAGAAACAAATACTGAAAACAAAGAAAATAATATGAATGGGCGGGACAAAAGGCGGATTATCCTTAAACCACGAACCCTAACAGCCATTTCCACACTTGAACCAGTCTTTTAACCTTATAAAATGCTATTTTTATTGAGCATTCAAAATAATCAAAATTAAACGATGCCGTGCATCCATATTTTGTCTACCCTAGTTTTCACCCCAAACAACATAAATTAAAAAAATAAAATCTTTTATCTGGCAACCCTGACTGCAAAAGAAAATTAGGCTACGACTAATTATTGCTCGTTACTAACACAACAAGGTGTTCACTAGTTCACTTAATAAACCAGCGCCTGTCGCTTTGCTTTCAATGGAAATTAAGTTTCGTGGGCAATCAATTTATGTATGTTTGGGGTCTTTCAGATATTTTAAGTGCTTTTGTAGAGTTAATTAATTCAAATTAAAACAAAAAAAATGTGATCAGCTGTTGAATGCACACATTTTGTTCAATCTATAGTTGTTGTATCTCTGTAGAAAAACAGAAATGTTAAATTGAGGCAGGACATGATTGTGGGTATGCAATTAAGAACATGCTTGTAGATTGGTGTTTTATATGTTTTTCTGTTTTTATTTTCTTGTCCCAATATATACAAATATGTACATAATTTTGTAACTGGTGGAAAACTAATGAAAAATTCACATTGCATACCTCCCTTTGAAAAAACCCCATGAGATAAAATAAATTAAAGGAACTTCGTTATTTAAAGAAATTAAATCCAACAAAATCTTTTCATAAAAAAGTAACAAAATAATTGAGTAAGGTCTTGTATATAAAATAAGCAATTTTTCAATGGCAATGGAAGTCGCTTTAAAATGTGCACTTTCATTTAAGTGCACAAAAAAAATACCCACCGTCATATGCAAGGAAATTAAAAAGAAAACTTACAACCCTATAAAAAAGACCTTAAGAAATACAAACCAAGAAATTGACCTTGATTTGATACGAGAACCTACTGCCGATTCATAGAAACTAACAAGGACACGTAAGTATAATTTTGTTCATGACTTCTGAAGTAGAAGGATTGTATTTCTGAGCATAAAACAACACGACAAAAACCCTTTGAGATTTATTCAAGTATTTAAGTACAACTTCAGCTGAGTGCTTTTATACTCTTCAGAAATTTTATATAATTTTTACCTAAAGATTTAAATTGATGAACTTTGAAAAAACTTTGGACTGCAATTGGTTAAAATGAGCAGTTTTTTGTGAAGTAAACAAATAGAATTTATAAATAAATAAATAAATGGGGTGGCGCAACAGCTCATGGAGAACCAGGGCCTAGTGACTTACAACTCACAACCATTCCTGTGTGCGTGTTTGTCGGCAGGAATGGAGGGGACCTACAGTTTTTTGCCGAGTCCGAACGGCTAAATGAGATGCACTTTTTCATGACAAGTATACTCTTGAAGGATTTGTCAGTTCCTCGCAAGAGGCAGTACCTCGAATAAAACATTTCTGTTTATAGAATTTAAGTTTTGGAATGTTTTGAATAGAATGACACTTTAGGTCTGTTCGTATACTTCCTAAGACTGCGAATTTCTACCCATTTTGGTCAAAAGTTATGTCAAAATTTATATAAAAAAATAAAATTGACAGAACTTTGGACTAAAATGTGCACCAACATGGATTTTATCAGTGACCATGGGCCATGTTCTGTAACTCTCGTATCCATAACATTCGTCGAAAAACATTGAAAAATGGAACGAATCCATGTGTTTTGTTGTAATTTTATCGTTTCTCGACGAATTATATTGATGCGAGAGTTAAAGCTGGCCCGGAACCAAATAAAGCAAAAACCAACAAAGCAACATCCATTAAAGAAACAATGCCTGTTCCAAACCACACGTTGCATAGAAATATTTTGTCACGTTAAGCCTAGTTTACAGCTTCCGTGCGCAAAAAAAAATCTATGCAAATATTCTCGCATGTCGAAAATAATTGAAGTGAAATGCAAAATTAATTGTTTGCAATATTGATTTACAGTTTCATGCAAAAATAAAACCATTGCTGTCACGGAATGTCATGCAAAATAATGGACCGGCAATTGTTTTGCATGCGAAAAAAAATTGTGGTGACTAAAATATTTTTTTGGATGGTCGGTTGAGACTTAAAAAAAAATATATATCTTCACCTCAAGGCATTATTTGCATGCAAATGGTTTTTGCTTCCAAAAATATTCATTTTCCTTTTTTAGGCTTATAGTTTATTAATTAAGGGTAAATTAATGACTCAATGGGTGGCCTAGGTCAAGGCAAATGTTTTTCGTGTGTTCGTTGATATTTTTTTTTTATTTTATGCTTTGTTTTCACTAGAACCGGAAATTTATGTCGTTTTCGAGTGGATTTTGAAATTGTTCCATTCCTTTCAAACATGGAGTTGATGGAGCGAAAATGGAGTAACTCCGAATGTCCAAACGAAAATTAAATTAGTAACTACGACCATCTGATCAATACTCAAATTTTTGACCAAAGAAATAATCAATACACACAATGCTGTCCCTATATGCTTGGTCTGTGATGTATGTCAACGTGCTAAGCTACGATTAGACTGTCAACGCGTTGATTTTCTAACGTCAAAATGACGCCAAAGTCTGTCCTGTCCTGTCGTGTGATCGTCAATAAAGGGGTTTACATAGATCAACATTGTTGACAACATTGCTTGATGGAATCGGAACAAGTTTGCAAAATAATTTAAAAACCATACAACATAGGTTGACAACATGGTTGTTTTTGCGTTTAAATTATCAAACATCGGTGGTTGTCAACAATTGTTGACAAGATGTTGTTCCATGTAAACCCCCCAAATGCAGAATACTGCGCCTATGCGTTGACGGCTGTGTCGAAACTCTCGTTAACACGAATTTTAAAGTCAATGCGTTGATTATTTTCGTTAGTCTTGTAATAACCCTGTCAATGCAGTAAGGACACGTTGACAGATTGGTCACCAACGCGTTGACTTTATCCTTATTAAAATTGTCTGCCGTGTCAACGTTGCCTGCGATGACCTTCATCTCAATCTCGATCAGTTTGCATTTTTTAAGGATTTTCAATCCAATCCAACCTTCATTAGAGTTTGACAGTTGAATGCTTGTCAGGTGGGGGACTAACTATATTTTGACAGCAAAATTATATTTCGATCCAAATGACACTCAATTGCCCTAAAATCACTTTTTTCCGGAGCAGTAAAATAACTTAAAAAAATTCGGATTTCTTAGAGTTTTTTAATCCATCGACATCGTAGCCATCCTTCAATGGAATTTGACAGTTGATTGCTTTGACAGATGGAGGACGAACTTTATTTTGATTGCTTATGTGTATTTCGATCCAAATGTCACTCAATTACCCTAAAATAACTTTTTTCGGAGGATTAAATAAGTTCAAAACATTGGGATCTATTAGGGCCAGTTGTAAAAATATTTAACTCGTGGCTCAGGAATTTTTAACTCACCGACTTCAGAGAATGGACTGAGGTTCAACGATGGTACAGGCATTTAATTGGCTACTATAACATACTTAAACCTTGAATCATCGTTGAACCCCAGTAATGCCGAAATCAGCCAGTAAAAATATTTGAACCACAGATCAAAATTTGAACCACGTTTGTACAACGGCTCCTTAGAGGTTTTTTAATCCATCGATATCGTAGCCATCCTTCAATACAATTTGACAGTTAATTGCTTTGACAGATGGAAGACGAAAAGTATATATTGAACCAAATTCTGCGCAACTACCTTAGAATCGCCCTTTTTCCGCAGCATTAAACAAATTGTAAACATTTTAGATTCCTTGGAGGTTTTTTTGAATACTTCCACATTTAATTGTTCGATAACACTACAGCCAATGTCGTGTGATTGTCAACGTGAAATATGATTTGGATGTGTTCAAGTAGTGTAATCGTCAATACGTTGACATCAAAGGATACAAATCGCTATGAAACAGATAAGCACGTCAACGAATTTTTGGACATTATTGGCCGATTGGTATCATTCGTGTGATCGTCAACATTTCATGCGTTGGAATAATCTACGTTCACAGTGTATGGATGATGTTTTTTTTTGTGACGTCAAAGAGTCAATGCGTTGACCATTTACTATGCAGCAAGAATTTCTATTTTTATTTTTGCTGTTCGGTTGGTATTTTTTAAAGTAAAAGAATTGATTGTATCAAAGGTTATTTATTGATCAAATATATATCGAAATACCATCAAAACAGATATTCATGAGCTTAAATTTTGATTGACTGATAAGTATTTCACAAAATTACTTCTACAAATGTTTTAAATTTTATCTTATCTTTAAAAAAAAAGGGTGCCAAGGTTAGACAATCTAATTAAATTACTTTAAACATGTGTTTTTGTATGAAGAACAATACAGAATATATGTACCTAACAACTGTGGTGGCACCATAACTTCTTATCAAATATCATCATTCATCATCACATTCCTTACCTTCTTTCGAAACGAAACTCGTTCATATGTACCTAAATTTTTTTTAACAATCATAAAGCAACATTGAAAATAAATTCTCTTTTCTGTTTTTTTCTTTTCAGGTAATAAATAATCACACTTAAACGGATAAACATGAAAAACTACAATGGGCAAGTTTTAGTTGGTAGTAATTAAATTATGAATCAATCTGACGTATATTTCAATTTAATTAAAATATGACAGATGTTTTCGTATATTAAGTTTTTAATATTCATGAATATATTTATGAATTTTGAATTTGAATAATCAGCAAAGAAAAAAAAAAAAACACAAATTATATTATTTGTGATGTGTGTTTATTTACATTTTAACAAACAAAAAATAGAAAGTTTTAATTTTTTGTTTCGATTTCCCTTGATTTCCCCTGAATTCTTTTGAATTTCGTTTTGCTTTATTTTTTTTACTTAAAAAACATTATGATAACAATTTAGTTAAATGTATGGTAAAATGTATTCTTTATAGTTTTTGAAATCTTCATTATTTATTTATAATTTATTTGACACAGAAAATTCATTAAATAAATGTAAGATCTCACTTTGAGAAATCCCTTGTTGAAACCACTAGTCAAAGAGCTAGCAACGCGTTTTCAAGAAGAAAAGAAAATTTAATTTTCCCGGCTCTTTTTGGACTTGCAGTCAAAATTTTTTTTTCAATTTGCGACTAAAAATATAATTTTTTTTAATTTTAGCTTAAAACCATTTTTTATTCAATGAAAATTTTCTGTCGAAAAACTGTCGAAATTTTGTAATAAAAATGGTTTTCAGAGTTTATCTCGCCTCATGTTCATCGGAAAGAAAAAATGATGAAATAATATTGTAGAGCACCTGAATTCCTCCTCTTTTGTATATTAAGATTTTACTACTCAAAACTTGAGTGCTAATAACACTATAGTCTAGTTGGCAAACTTCTAGAAAATCATTCAAAAAACGATCACCAAAATGATTCAATCAATCGATCTTTCGATCATTTTCATTTCACTGAATTTATTTCCGATTTAATTTTATTGATTTGGATTCCGCTGGCATTACATCTCTCATATTATTATTAAATTACAAATAACATACAAAAAAGTTGATTTTAAGGCGATTGGGTGAGACTTGTATCAGAATATACTTTTCTGTCATCATATAGTTCACCCCCTATATTTCAAGCCATCAACAGTAAAATTCAATTGACGGATGGCTACGATGTCGATGGACTAAAACCCCCAAAAATGTGACATTAAAATTTTATTATTTTTTGCTCCAATCAATTCAATATGTTTACTATTTTTGCAAAGGAATTTAAATATAAAAGAAATCACTTTTTCTTGCATTCAATTTTGTCAAAAAATTGATTAAGAAATAATGTTTTGTATTCCTATTCCTACTGTTAGGAATATTGAATATGTATTAAAAAAAAGATACAAAAATATAAAAAAAAAATAAACATTCGTGTTACATCTGGCGATTGAAATCTGTGCAGCGAAGCCAACCTATTCGCGCAAAACCTGAAGAGTAAGTTCTATCTGAGATTTAAGTGACTATTGAAAAATCTGCTGTTATGAAGATAACCTTAACTTTTGAATTTCTATCTTTTTAAGGGTGGGGCTGGAAGGCTGAAATTTGTATCGATGATAGTAATTATTGATCTGAATATGAATTAAATACCTTTAAACGAATCACTTTCACATATGAGCTCGACAAGCGTACCTACTTGTGGAGAATACCCGCCGTTATCTTTTTTTATTCGAATTTGATATGGTTGGTCTTCATATAGCTCCACTTCTACTTATAGGATTTTGAAGGTCTAAAGTCTTTAAACAAAGTCAACATGACAGGCTCGATTGTGTGAAAAAATCATGAGGATGGGTAAAATGCTTTTTAGTGCTGTTCATTTTATTAGTGTCGGTTTAAATCGATTGAAAATTATGCGCCCTAAAAAAGGGTACAACAGCATCTAACTGATAAGCCCAACTGTTGTACATGGGCGAAACTTATTTGAACTAAAGGTGCCAAAAAAACTTTAATTTTAATTACATTCAATATTCCACAAAGACAAAATCAAAAATAATAATTTTTTATTATTTGGGTTTTTTTTTCTACATACTTGCTCTCCGTTTTTTTTTTTTTATTCAACTTCTATTTTTCCATTTTTCTTATAACTAACTTAAAGCTAAGCAGAAATTCATAAAAACTAGCCTACTTATCAACTTACAACTAACTAACTGGCCCCATTCGGGCGCTCTACAGTGGTGGCCATAGAATTAGAAACAACAATTCTAAACGCACTTTACCAACCATAATATTTTCTGTAAGCACCAGCGTGCGTGGCTTGTGTCGGTGGTCTTTGACAGGTGACATGTTTGTTCTAAATATGAGTTTCCTTGAACGCGAACAGTTTATAAAACACCGTTATTTTAGAAAATTCATTCATACATTTTTGCTGGACACGAAATTAGAAACGACAAAAGAATTGGTAAATTTAAAAATAAAGAAAATTATTATTAATGTGAGTTGATTGTTTTCAGTTTTTTTTTATTATTTTTATAATATTAATATTAATTAATTAAAAATACAGCGACGAAAATGGGCATAAATATGTCTTGTAGTCCAGAACTCCGGAGGCTCATAGTGCAGTGCTATCAAAAAGAAAACGAGTCAATTGATTCCATAGCAAAAAGATTTAGTTGCTCGAAAAAGATGGTATTTGATGCTATTCAAGTAAATAAAAGGACTGGAAGCTTTGAAAACTCAAAAAGAGAACCAAAAGATCGAAAATCCACGCCAAAAGAGGACAGATTGATATGCCGAATTAGCAAAGCCGATCCTTTTTTGACATCTGCAAAAATAAAAGAGGTTGTTTCGCCCCAATTGGGTCAAGAGCTATCAGCTAGAACCATAAGGCGCCGACTTCTAGAACATTGGCCACGTGGATGCATTGCCAGGAAAAAACCACATGTTTCCAAAAAAAATTTGAAGAGGCGTTTGATGTTTGCTAAGCTTCACGCAAATAAAGCCATGGGATTCTGGAAAAACATACTTTTGAGTGATGAATCCAAATTTAACTTGTTCGGGTCAGATGGTAAAGTGTATGTTAGACGCCCTCAGAAGAAGGAATTGGATCCTAAATATACTTTAAAGACCGTTAAGCATGGAGGAGGAAACATAATGGTTTGGGGTGCGTTCTCGTGGCATGGAGTTGGCCCAATAGTAAGAATAAGTGGTCGAATGGACCAACATATTTATAAAGGCATCTTGGAAAATGTCATGGAGCCTTATTCATTTGCACACATGCCCATTAGTTATGTTTTTCAGCACGATAACGATCCAAAGCATACAGCACGGATTGTTAAGCAGTGGTTTTTTGATACAAAAACTAATGTTTTGGATTGGCCCGCCCAAAGTCCAGACTTGAATCCTATCGAGAACTTGTGGGCAGACGTGGAGAGAAGGCTAAAGTCCAAGAACCCAACAAATTCTGAGGAACTTTTTGAAAATATAAAGGAGGTCTGGGAGAGTATACCCCCATCAAGATGCCACGCCTTGGTAGAAAGTATGCAGGCAATATTAGCTGCAGTGACAAAAAATAAGGGATTCCCTACAAAATATTAATTTTTTATCGAACATTTTTTATGAAATACCAATTTTTTCTTTGCGTTTCTAATTGTATGGCCAGGCGCGATTTGGGTTAATTAAATAATATTAATTTTCTACTGTTAGTGTCACGCTTTTATTTTTTATAAAATATTCAGAAGTGTACTATATGTCATGGTCTATTAAAAGAACCACTAACCAACCTCAACAAATTTCCTAAAAAAAAGTAATGCAATTTAACATTGTTACAAAATTCTTGTTTCTAATTCTATGGCCACCACTGTAAGTCAAAATAATATCTTAATGATAATGGCTTTCGGCCTAAGAACTATTTTAATACTAAAATTCAGGTTGGTTTTATTTTTCACCAAGGAGAATTAAAAAAAAAAAACTTGGTATCTTTATCATTTTTATTTTTTATATAAAACTTACAAACTACATAAAACTAAATCTAACTTGCTCTCCGTTTATAGATCCATGTTGCCATTTGTTTTCAAACACAAATCATCTTTTTGCAGGGGATGCTTAATTTTTTGTTCCTTAAACACCATTTACTTATCTAGATTACTTAATCTTCATTCATATCGCATAGAGATAATATTCAAATGTGCAGTTATCGGCTTTGTTTCACTCGGGCGTATACGTATTTTTTTGTTATCAGCCACACTGCTAATATGTACTTTATTCAAAATGCTCATCAAGAAAACTTCTGATAGTAATGCATGCAATAAAGATGTTGCGATTTATTTATTTATTTTATTTTGAAAAAAGTAAAACTGACGCTTTTTTGATACTGATTTAATTTTTGTAAGCAAACTTACATAGGCTCTGGACCTTTGGCACCTCATACGAGGGAAATTTGATAAAAAGTGCCATAAAATTGGTCAGTAATTGGTCAGAAAAGGTCAACTGGTTCCAGAAATTGGTCAGCCCTAGATAACTTGTAATCAAGGCTTAAACTTTCTCAAGGTGGCTCAAGGTCACGCGATTTTTGGCACCTCATTTATGGGAAAGGAGATGTCCCATTTTTCTATGGAGCCTGGGCCCAGAGCGTACATAGATAAGTGTGGTATCAAATGAAAACTTGAGTTGAGTACATCCTATCCTATCCTATCCTATCCTATCCTATCCTATCCTATCCTATCCTATCCTATCCTATCCTATCCTATCCTATCCTATCCTATCCTATCCTATCCTATCCTATCCTATCCTATCCTATCCTATCCTATCCTATCCTATCCTATCCTATCCTATCCTATCCTATCCTATCCTATCCTATCCTATCCTATCCTATCCTATCCTATCCTATCCTATCCTATCCTATCCTATCCTATCCTATCCTATCCTATCCTATCCTATCCTATCCTATCCTATCCTATCCTATCCTATCCTATCCTATCCTATCCTATCCTATCCTATCCTATCCTATCCTATCCTATCCTATCCTATCCTATCCTATCCTATCCTATCCTATCCTATCCTATCCTATCCTATCCTATCCTATCCTATCCTATCCTATCCTATCCTATCCTATCCTATCCTATCCTATCCTATCCTATCCTATCCTATCCTATCCTATCCTATCCTATCCTATCCTATCCTATCCTATCCTATCCTATCCTATCCTATCCTATCCTATCCTATCCTATCCTATCCTATCCTATCCTATCCTATCCTATCCTATCCTATCCTATCCTATCCTATCCTATCCTATCCTATCCTATCCTATCCTATCCTATCCTATCCTATCCTATCCTATCCTATCCTATCCTATCCTATCCTATCCTATCCTATCCTATCCTATCCTATCCTATCCTATCCTATCCTATCCTATCCTATCCTATCCTATCCTATCCTATCCTATCCTATCCTATCCTATCCTATCCTATCCTATCCTATCCTATCCTATCCTATCCTATCCTATCCTATCCTATCCTATCCTATCCTATCCTATCCTATCCTATCCTATCCTATCCTATCCTATCCTATCCTATCCTATCCTATCCTATCCTATCCTATCCTATCCTATCCTATCCTATCCTATCCTATCCTATCCTATCCTATCCTATCCTATCCTATCCTATCCTATCCTATCCTATCCTATCCTATCCTATCCTATCCTATCCTACTAATATTATAAATGTGAAAGTGAGTTTGTTTGTTTGTTTGTTACGCTTTCACGCCTAAACCGCTGAATCAATCAGGACGAATTTTGATATAGAGATAGATGGGACGCTGGAAGCGTCAATAGGATACTTTTTTTACCATATGAAACAAAAAAAGAAAATTATATTTGGTACCAAAACAACTTAACGGAAAAAAAATCAATAAAGTTTGGAAACAAATTAATGAAGTTTGAAAACAAATCAATCAATTTTGAAATTTTGTTCAAGCGATAGTTTGTTCTTTATTATTTTGAGGTTCGTTTATTACTTCTAATTCAACTTTTTTAGTTTCTTTACTTTTGCTTTCTCTTTTAGTTTCTTTCTTTTTGAAATGCCTTGCAAGTGATTTTCTAAATTAACCAGGATCTCACTGCGAGCCGGGGTAGCAAAAAAAAACCTCTGTTCATGCTGAATTGAGGAGGCAAGAACAAGTGGAGCGACAATCTGCTTTGAGGGCTTATGAGACGCCTTCTCAAGGACAGAAAAGATAAGAGGACCAAGCTGCCGGCCAGGCTTCTATGAGAGTGGCTGATGAGTCATCCCTTCAAACGCAAAAGTCTGGCAGATTTTTTTTGACGCCCGTTCTCGGAACGAGGGGTTGAAAATAGCACTTTTCAATTTTTTGTGTCAGGGGTACAACCACTTCAATTCATTTATTTAAAATGAGAAACTGCGCTCTGGAATTTTTCCTAAGTCCAAAAATTTAATTTTATGATCTGAGTAATAGAACTCAAGATATGACCTTCTAAAGCAAAGCTTATCAGCCTTATTTTTGTTCGATTTTTTTTAATTTAAAAATATTTCTGGATATGCTTGGTGCACCTTAAATGGTTGAAATGGGTCTTTTAATCAGATCGTCAAAATTAAATTTATTTAAGGTTTTTGGCACTTCCTTATTGACCGCAATAAATAAAAAAATAAAAAATCAACACATTTATTTTATTTTAAAACGTCAAATTTTTATTTTAATATTGTATGCATTTCGGTCTAATTTGCAGACCATCTTCAGCGAAATACGCAAATACAATACAAAGGGAATTGATAAAATTAAAGTCTATGGACTTAGGGAAATTACAGAAGATCATTTCCTGTTCTTTGAAAATAAATTGATGTGGTTGTAATTGTAACCCTGTCACAAACATTGAAAAACAGCTACATATTTTCAACACCCCATCCCCAACACGGGTGTCGAAAAAATACTTCCAGACTTTTGAATTCAATATTAATATGCATGCACCACAGATTCTCGAACTCATATTTTGGTTATTCGTTCACCCAAAAAATTTGCTACCAGCTGTTGGACTAATAGTGGGATATTCAGTTCGCAGCGAGGTAGAACCTATGACTGCAGTAAATATTTTTCATTTTCTAAAAATTTTATGTTCCTCTGTATTAACCAATAACATAAATTAATAATTTTTTCGTTAATAATTTTTGTATATTGGCAAAATAAACATGAGCGCGAGCGAAACCGCGGGTAAAGGCTAGTAATATACATACATGTGAAATATTTTTAAAATCTCTTTTGTAGTTTTCGAGATATTTGACTTTGAAGTTGGAGTTCAAAAACTAAGAAAATCTCTATCCTTTTCAAATAAGATGTTATAAGCTTTGATATGATTTTGGTACCAAAATAAAGAACACATAAAAGGCTTTAAAATGATAGTAATATGATTTTCCTACAATTAGTTTTTCAAAAGTTGTTAAATTTTTTTTAAATTCATTAAATATTCACAAACAAAATCTATGGCTGACCAATTACTGAAAATAGTTGACCTTTTATCACGATTTAGAAATCTTTTGGATGGTTAACATTTTTTGCAAATTTCCCATAAATGGGGTACCAAAAATCGCGCGTGCCAAAGGTCCAGAGCCTATATAGTGGGCTTTTTTGATCAATTTTTTAAAGAATGCAAACAAAACATATTATTTCATTTTTCATCTTCTTTCTCGACGTTTCGTTGATTTTTCAAGACTTCTTCGGGTTTTTTTTTTAATTTTGAAAATAATTAAAATTATGTAATGTTATGTAATGTCTATTGTATGTCGATGTGGATGATATTTGTATTTAATTCGTTTTATTCTGAAAAGTGACATATAGACTCCAATTTGAGCTAAACTATTATTTCCAGGCTAGACCTTAAATACAAATTACCCATTTGATTTGCATGAATTTAAAAGTCTAAACTAAACGACTGTTGACTCCAAATCTATCCTAAAAATGGTTGCTTTCACAAGAAAATAATTCCTGACTTGTTATGTTGTAAAACTTTTAATTATGTCAAATTATTTGCAATGCAACCAAACGGTTTTTAAGGATTATCTCCCGAACGATTACTCTTACAGAAAAAATGTCAAGGACTGGGTTCTAGCTTAGAGATGGTGTAAAAGAGTACATTTTATACAGAAACATAAAATCCGTTACTCTACCGATTGAATTATCTCGAAAACGGTTACTCTTATGAGAAAAAGTTACATAACATTTCTTGTAGGATATTTTCTAAGCTACAATCCAGTCTTTGACATTTTTTCTGTAAGAGTTATCGTTCGGGAGATATTCCTTAAAAACCGTTTGGGAGGGCCTTTGACCCTCCGTAAAATTGTTAGCGGCGCTCATATCGATGGGAACTTTTAACAGTTTTCTTAGAATGCCATGGGGATGCTATGTACCAAAATCCAGTTTTCCGCCATTTTTTCCGAAGCAAAATAACTTGGACTATACAAAATATATTTAGAATAAAAAGCGCTCAGATATATGGGTGATTCTACAAGAAGTGGAAGAAAATGATGATAATTTCGGCAAACAATTTTTGGAAGCAAATAAACGTAAAAACTAACTACAGTTGAACTTTGGAACGTTCTTTCACATAATTGAAAGCGGCCGGTCAAAAAAATAAAAAATTACGATTTTATGGTAATTTATTGAAAACAGGGCCCAGATCACGTAAGACGATTCGATTGAACGATAGTCGTTTTAACTGTAGCTGTCTCTATTCACATCTACAGGGAAAAATAGAGAGAGTAATAGTCGAAACGATGATCGTTCAATCGAATCGTGTTACGTGATCTGGGCCCAGGTGTTCCTGGGAACTGAAAATTTGTATAAATACTTTCCTATTTTAAGTAATTTTTTAGAAAATCGTACCCCTCATGTTAGCGGAGAGACTACACCCCCCTCCCACACAATTTTTTCTTGTTTCGATCCAACCTGTGCCCTGTAGCGATTTTATGCATTTTTTGCAAAACACTGTACAGCTTATCATTAAATTCCCAAGCAACTTGAAAATTAGAGCAAGTTCGTACGACCGAGTCGTGCTTTTTACTTTACAATTATTTATAAAGAAAAGCAGCATTTACTGAACATTTCTGAGGCCTCCAGATAGAAAATCATTCGATAAAGTGCAAGGGGACTGAGGCCAGGGGACTGAGTGTTTTCATAGTTTTTGGGCCAAAAACATAGTAACGCATTGTACGAAAAAATAAAAACAAAGTATACCACTAGGATTTTACCTAGCCTATAGTATAATTTAAAAAAATATGCCTGCTTACATAGAAATTTTTACTGTAAATACGCATCAAGGTACTGAGAAACTGAACGGACATTCCATGATCTCTCGCACAAATGCCTTCTTCGCTGAAATACCAAACGGACCTAAGATATGGATATGAATTTATTTTCACGAGACTTAATACTTCAAGCTGATAGACCTTAAACTTCGATACTTTTCAAAGTTAACGATATTTTTGCCTGTTTCAATCTGTCAGGGGACTGATAAGGAATCCGTTGGACAAAGTTCAATGACATTTTTTTAAGAAAACATTATATTGCTAAAAATATATTTATATCATAGAAAGATATATTATTTAACATCAAAAATTAAGAGTTAATTTTGGTTTTGGAACTTAAATAAGAGAATTGTTAGAATTTTGCTCTTCGAAAACAGGCAGGGGACACGTCAGGGGACTGAGAGTTAGACACTTTGAAGAATTTTTTGAGTAATGAAAGTGTATCAGATCTTAATTATTTTGTCTGACCATGTAGATATCAATCAGATTTACAGTCAGAAAAAAAAATCAGGTTAAATACTTAAACAGTTTTTTAAATATCAGCGGAGCCACCGAAAATTCCATCCTTTGTAGAATCACCCATATATAATTTCTTAATTTACTCGCACCAGTTTTTTTTTTACATCCCCGCAATTATTATTATCCAAAGATGCTGCAAAACAATTTTCTTAAACAACTTAAATCTTAAAAAAACACACAGTTAATTAATTTACGCTAATCTCTGTTGATATCTGACAAAGATAAAATTGAGTTTAAGGCTGTCGTCTGTAATTCACTCGGGCGTATACGTGATTTTATTTTTGAATAGAATTTAATATTGCTTATGATGACTAAAGTTAAATGCACACTACTCTGACGTGATACATTAACATTCTTTGTCAATTTTTCTATTGAAAAATGTTAGCAGATACAAAAAATAATACCTTAAATGTCAAAATAAACGTAGTTTATAGCAAATTTTCTATGGAATACAAACACATAGGCTAAGGCTGTAGGTTGCTAATTTGCGTATTATTCCCTTTCTTGCCTCTCCTTTCACATTATTTCTATATCCGTCGGTGGTTCGAGTGGGATTACATATATGGCTTACCTTATCATCACCCCTTCTTACCTTACCTATAATCTCCTTATCATCGAGTTTATATCTGAGACAGGGAAAACAATGGTCACAGAACTCAATCTGGTTTACAAAACATAAGATCTCTCGACTCTAGTATGCTAAAGCTTAAGCAAATATCGTCCTTATAGTCAGGATGTTGCGATAGAGGAATCAAAGAATAATCAATGGATTGGTACCAAAATTGGTTCTAAATTAATTCATTTCAACGTTAAATTCATACACAAGTCGTGTCTTTGAAAAATTCTAAAAGACTCGAATTTTTATGTTGAAAGATATTTTTTGACAAGTTTTTGACTATAATACTATGCCAACACGACTTTAAGAAAAACTAGCCATATGTCTTTTGTTTTGCATGGCGAGCGTTCAGAATAGTGGTTATTGTAAGCATACGTGACTTCCTGACTATCAAATTTTCTTATATCACACAGGTTTTTCTGTCTTAAACCTCAATATATTAAAACAAAAAAAAAAAAAAATAAGAAGAAGAAAAGTAAAAGTGCTTCCAGTTCTGAACCCTTTTCCATGTTTTCCCAAACATTGCCTTTGCCTTTACCTCATTCAGGTATAATTTTCTTGTATAAATTCACTTTCTTTTCAACTCTCTTCATTCTGTATCGATCTACCTACATTTATGCAGGCTTGAAAGGTATTTAAAAAAAAAACCTGATTCTTGTAAAAGTCTTAGGGCCTCAATTCCACTGCCGCTATGGCTAAAGGAGCACTGATACTGTATGATAAATGACGATATGTGTAGCTCGTGTCATTTATGTATATATCCAAATGCAAGGTGCACATCCAATAGCCTCTGCAGCCAGTGCTTTGACAAAAAACATAAACTTTAATGACTGACCATCAATCGCGGGTGGCAATGACCTGCTACGACCACTCGAAAACCCTCTGAGCAGATAAAAGAAAAGAAGACAAGAAAAACATTACAAAAAAAAAAAAACAAAAATACTTTCACTCCAGAAATGCCGTCATTCGTAGTGGCACGATGTTGTCGCTGGTATTTTGTTTTGAGCACAATTTGAAATGCCCAACGAGTAACACGACAGATAGCGAGCAAAAAAGAAAAAAATAACTTGGTCATGACCGATTTATGAGTGTATCTGCTTGATTGGATGTGCAAACCCATAAAATATTCAAATTGCAATTCTTCAGATACATTTCTTAGCAAAAAAAAGAAAAAAAAATTAACAAAGACTACAAGTATGTCTCTTATTATGTGCAGAAATCAAACCTCTGAATTAACTTGAGGCGGGCGTTTGTTGTGGTGGTGTCATATTTTGTGTCTTGCGAAAGTCCAAACCAAACACGATTCTTGATTACTTCAGATCACTCAAAAATAGCTGTTGCTCATTCACATCTTGATGCTAATGACAAGCAAATTATTAAAAAAAAAAAAATAAGTTTATGTTAAGTATCTTTGATTCTATTGGTGAAATGTTTGTACATAGAAACAGGCTTTGAGCTTATTAGGTATTCATAAGTTGGGTCAGATGGATTAGAACTCGAGGCGTTAATTGGAAACCTTTGGCATTTTTGGCGAGGATGCTATTTATAAAGTATTTTTATTGTAAGTGTACTGCACAACAACAAATGGAAAATATATGTACACACTTATTTGAATAAAATTAAATTAAATATAATCACATGTGGGTTGCACTTGCCTGCTCTATAAAAATTAATTGGCCTTATAAGCATGGTTGCTCCTTGAAAATGAAATTCGTGTCCAAAATTGAAAATAAAAATGATTAACCGTAGCTAAAAATCACCAAAATAATTCTGAAATTAGCCTGAAATCGTTTTTGTCAATAAACTGTCAAAATGAAGGAAATGAATGCATTCAGTGTTTGCAGTGTTTGTGCATTCAGTGAAAATGCATGTGTAATATTGCCAACGCTTTTAGAACTTCGATACTTTAATGTCGTTTTTGATTGGACGTTCGGACTTCGGAGTACTCCTTTTCCACTCCATTTTAACTCCTACTACTCCAAAAGCCTTCGATTGGCTTTTCCGAGTAATGTTTTCGGAGTCTTCTTCTGTTCCTGATTTCAAGATGGAGTAGATTTGGAACACATACATACATATACAGTCTTTCGTCGCACTACTTGTCAAAAGTGATGAATGCTTTAAGAAGCCATTTTATAATATGTCATTCAGTAGTGTGTGTGTAAATTTGACAACACGATTGTTTCATATTCGATTGAAATCAAAAAAGGAGTAGAACAATCAGAAATTCCAATCGAAAACGACATAAGTAACAAATACTACGTTTACAAGCTGTGTTTACGTTCTTTAACTCTCGCATCGATAAAATTGGTTGAGAAACGATGAAAATTGAAATAAAATAACTGAGTTTTGTTCCATTTTTCAACGTTTCTCGACTGATTTTATCGATGAGAGAGTTATAGAACGTGAGCCCAGCCTTTTTTAAGGACATTGGCTTCACACTAATTAACAATTGCTGAACTGTGATGCAGCTCTATAACTTTTCATTAACTATAAACACTTGATAGTTAGTGTCGCTTTAAGATCTTTTTTTAACAAATTAAAGTTGAAATCGGCTAAATCATTAACAGTTCCTAAGGAAAAATGTGACAGATGTCATACGAATGTGACAGTAAACAATTAAAATGGGGCTTTGACGATTTTAATTTTAATGCAAGTGTTTAAATATGAAGTGGGTTTGATTTTTTTTGGCGTCGAGCTAACTTCACTGTAATTTTTCGCCATATTTTTAATGTTCAAAAAAATGAAAAATATAAAAACTCGTTGACACAAATTTAGAGGTCAATGCGTTGATTATTTTCGTTGTCCGTGAAATGTAATCACCCTGTCAACGCAGTAAGGACAAATTGACAGACTGCTCACCACTTAAAACTTTTCTTACAAAACTAAATTTGACTTTCCTTCTGTCTTTGTTAAGCATCCAAACCTACAGACTGAACGGCTAAGTCGATTAATAAAAGATTTCGTGCTAGGCGTGAGGAATATGAAATCTGTCATGTAGTACCAACAATTAGGCTTTCGGGTAAAAACTGCGAAAAAATGATAAGAAGTGGTAAAGTTTGAAGTTTGGTTATGTCTATTGTTATTTTCGATGGGAGTATTCCTTTTCCATTAATTTTTCACTCCTATATTACTCCAAATTTTCCATATTCCATAGGAATGAAACAGAATACAAAACCAAACAAAAACAACATTATGTATATACATATGTCAGTTTCAGAGGCTGAAAATAAAACTGAATCAATTTTGAAAGGTCTTTAAACTTGGTGTCATCTTGTCGAGAGCATTTACACGCGGTTTTGTCTTTTGTTGCCATGGTGTTCGTCTCGCCGTGGCCGTTTACATGTGATTTTCTCAATTGCGGCCATGATGTTCATCTCGTCGGGGTTTCGCGTTTGGCATTTACACGAGGTTTTCTCGTTTATGGTTAAAGGTATTGCAATCCGAAACGATGCTGAAATTATACGGAGTTGATACAGTACTTTTTGAAACGAAATTTACGGAGTCTATCGGTAGTATCGTTTGGTATCGGCAGAACAATTTAGATGAAATTTTTAAAGTTTGTTCTCGTGAAGAGTAGGTTTTGAAAATGATGTAAGTAAAAACCACTCCGACTTTTCGACTTTGCTAGGGAAAGTGACTTTAGTGAAGTCCGCCCACTGCCACGAGTATTTTGTTTTTAAATCTTGGTTTCCCGTAAACGGCTCCAACGATTTTTGTAACAATCACCAGAATCATTGTTCTAATAACCAATACCAACGATAGAGCAGTTTTTTTTTATTCGCTCATTAATTTGCTTAACTGATATGGACCAACATTTTTATGTGGCTTGTGCTTACAATATAAAATGCTGAGCAAAGCTTTGACTAGCTATCTAAGGTATACAAGGTAAAATAATTATTTTTTTTTTTAATTTACAATCCTTTAAAATGGGCCATACAACAGTTGTTAATTGTTTTCCTGTGAGCTTATGACCCAGCGTCAATATTTATGTATCGGGTACCTAATCGGACACCTAGAAACTGTAAAATAAACCAAAAATTACTAAGCCGTCAAAAAAACTCAAATAAAAAATATGTCTTTCATTCAATGTGCTAAAATATGCAGAGTGATGTTTTTTTTATAAAATCTTAAAAATACCCAGCGATTTCAACTACTAGACCATGAGCATGTACCAAGTCGTGAATGTAATTTTGTTTGCGACTGAAACCAGATGAGACCGATACTGATACATTTTTATACTCAAACGAGACTGACATATACAAGAACTGGACCGATCCCTAGAGGATTTTGAAATTGTTCGATTTTAACGATACGGAGACGATACTTACAAAAGTATCGCTTCGTTTGGTATCGTGCCCAGCCCTAGTTATTGTTTCATCTCGTTATGAAAAATTAGCTTATAGGGTTCTTCTATTAAGAATAGTCAACAGCTTTATAGAACGACAATACCTTGGGTATCCAGCTTCGTGGGCTCTCATCTGAATTTGTACTCCATTTTTTGGTCATTTGTACCGCTCAAGCAACTCTGTTGCCCCCCTTAGAGTATGTTCAGTCGGCATGCAGGTGTCAATGTCCACAGTTTTCTTAGGCCTTTTAGGCACTGTTGTCAGCAGATATATGTAGCTTCTAAACCAAACCGAAACTTTAATTCTAAAATAGACAAACATGACAAAAATCACGTGAAAATGTCACAGTGAGACCATAGCGAGAAAACTATGACAAAGATCCCCGTGTTAAAGGGCATAGCGAGACCATAGCGAGATGAAAGCAATGGTTATGACGCTGAAAAACTCGTGGATGACTATGGCGAGACTTGAGCGAGATGACGATTTTTGTTTTATCAATTTTTTTTTACCGCTCATGTGCATACTGGCATGGGGTTGGATTCCGCTTTGTGAGCTTGTCACACGCTGCCGTTTTAATTCCACATTCGAAGGAATGTGCAAATGAAAATGAAAAGCTTAAAATACTGTCGTTTGCTAAATTGGCCAAATTAACCTTTTTCTTTGCAAAAAAGAAAAACAAAAATCCGAATGTTCGAATCTAGTTCTTTGACACTCAAAGTATCATTAGGCCAAGCTTCCATATTTGGTCTTCATATCACATAGCCTTATACCACTGCACTTCATGCAAGATAGATTTTTTTTTGTTTATTTATAAACTTTGTCTTAAAATATCTTACCCAACTCAATATAAATCAAGTTATAAAATTGTTTGAATGCAAATCTTTTAATTAAACTCCATTTAAGTCCCTCTCTTTTGATTATATCTATATCATTTGCGCACCTATAGATAGTGTGATTTTCAATGCTTTAAAGTTTAAGCGACCAACTTCATTTATAGGTCGTTCGTTCACTTGCACTTGTCAGAGAGTCGTTTGTGTGCCACATAAAAAGTAAACCCGTTTAACTACTCTTAAAGAAAATAGCAAAAAAAAACATACGTGCACACAGAGTTTTCTACTACAATTAGAAAGACCAGCACTTGGGCACCAGCAACAGCAATACACTTTGTGCCACCAATGATTGCTTACTCTTGCTTTGTGGCAAGTGGTATTATTTGATATTCAATTTGAGAATTTTACACACGTCAAAAAAAAAAAATACCTAAGAACCCGTTGTACACGAGATGTGTGACATGTAAGTTGTATAGAGATTTCTAGATATATCAATAAATTTAAATGTAAAAAAGCACAAATTATATTAAGCTTTTTTATTTGATGGGTTTTCAGTTTGTTGTAAGAAATTTCGATATTTTTTTTTAACATTTTTGCTAATTAGATGCGACACACATTCCAAAAGATCTTGTTCTGTCACTTTGACTTCTTTGAAACCTTTTCTTCAGAAAATTTCTTAAGAAAGGGTTTTTTGAGATTTTTGTTGAATAATAATTTTTAATTAAAAAAAAATCAATATTTCCATCATGAGGCTATGGTTACAGTGGATTTATGTTCTAATGAAAAGTTGTTCGTGAGAATCCGCATGAGCTCGTCAGAACAGTCATCGTTCAAATTGATTTGATTCTGTTGAAGTGTCCATCAGAACTGATGACGGACAATGACAACAGAATGGAACGTGTATTTGAAAACACGCTTCTGACGATCAATTCTAGAGAATATGCTAAGCGTCGTCAGATTACGCGTCCACTGTTACCTTATCTTAGGGATGTTTGCATTGTTACGGGAGTGACACACAATATCCTAAATTAATAAACAAAAATGAATAATAATAACACAATACTTATTCGGCTCCCAATCCATGAAAAGTCACAGCCTGAGACACGCAGTTTTCTATTCTCTACGATCCCAAGCACGCTGCTTCCAGTCATCTAGACCCAGCTTTCTGGCATCCGCGATGGTTTGGTCTTGAAACCGCAGGTTCGGTCTTCTTCGTTATCTCGAACCCGGGGGCTGGGATTCAAACACTCTTGGCTGGAGCATTATTGTCCTCTTTCTCGATGTGACCGAGCCAGTGTAGTCGACGTGTTTTGATTTTCTGGACTACATCCACATCTTCCACAGCTCATAGAACTCGCGAGTGTATCTTCTCCTTCATTTGTCCTCCTTGCATATAGGACCAAATATCAACCGAAGAATTTTTCTTTCGAAGAAGCCCTGTATCAGCTGTCAGAGCAGGACTGGAAGCATAAGGGTTCTATAGAGCGTGCACTTCGTCTTTCGTGTGAGGAATTTTGAACCCATCTCTTGCGCCAAACCGAAGAAGCACCGGTTTGCTAGGGTAATTCTTTGTCGAATCTCCACTAAGATGTCGTTCGTGGGAATAATGTTTACTCCGAGGTAGATGAACTCCTAAACTACTTCGAAGTTGTTGCTTTCAGCAGTGACGTTTTGTCCTAGCCGGTAGACAGATATTTCACTGTGTGTTAATAGAATGTAGAAGAAGACCAGCACAAATTTCGATTGTTCTTCAATTGCCGTGGAAGACTCTATAAAGGCCTGTTGGGAGCAGCCGATGATGTCGATATCATCGGCATAACCTAGAAGTTCGACAGATCAGTTGAAAATAGTACCTGTTGATGCCTGCCCTGCGCACTATTTCCTGCAGAACAAGGAATCGCATGTCCTTGATGAAACCCGGTGCATGTTTGGAATAGCTCAGAAGAGTTTTTCCCTAGTTGAACATTGTATCATTTTCCAATGCTATGCGACACAGATTGATCAGTTTTCCCAGTATTCCAAGCTTAGTCATCCCCATATAGAGCTCCTGACGATGAATGCTATCATCAGCGGCTTTGAAGCCGATGAATAGATGGTAAGTCTCGACTTGATATTCGTTGGTTTTTGTTCCAGTAATTGCCTGAGAATGAATATTTGGTCTAAGGTCGATCTGCCTGGCCGGAAGCCACACTGGTACTTGGCGATTATAGTGTTTCAGAACGGCTTAAAACACTCACACAGAACGTTGGATATAGGATCTTGTTGTATGTGACGTTTATCAGGGATATGACTCGTTTGTTCTTGCAGGACATAGGATCACCTTTTTTGTAGATGGAACATAATGGAGCTTATAGACCAGTCATGCTTCTTTTCTTCCATTCAAACTTGGTCGATGAGTTGATGCATGCACCCCTTAAAACATCCCCTCCGTGCTTGAAAAGCTCCACTGGTAAACCGTCAGATCCAGCAGCCTTATTGTTCTTAAGCTTCACTAAAGCTAAACTGGGTGGTGGTACTGGGTCTGGGCTGTTTCAAAGAGCCTTAGTTCCGGTTTTAAAGCCAGCAGCCAGCTGCTTGCTTTTTTTATAAAACTTTCAGGTGTTTTTTCGATCGCGAGACTCTTCGATCTCCTTTAGTTGAGATTCTGCATACACCCTCTTCTTCTCCCCTCTTCTCCTTGCACGATACTCCTCTCTCGCTGCTCTTGTTTTATGCTACAGCATATTCGTACGTGCATCTTCTGTCACCTTTAGCCTATTATGGTTTCGACTGCCTCTTTGATAATGTCGCGAGACTGGGACCACTGGTTGTTGTCGTCTGTTGCAGGTGAATGCACAGCGGAGGGCTCCTCGCTCCGATGCTCACTTTCTGGCGACTCCGGGTATGCTAAGGCGACCAACCAACGTCGAATTTCTTCTCTAGAACCCGGTGGTTCTTTGTTTTTTTTTTTCATTTGACAGTCAAGCTCTAAACCTTGCCACAGCAAGGAAATGGTCAGAGTCGACGTTTGCCCCTCGAAAAGTACACACGTTAGAGACGGCTGTCCGTCGATTACCATGTGGTCGATTTGGTTGGCGTATCGACCATTTGGGGAGAGAGAACTGATCACAAATGTCAAAAATCGAATTCAACATTTGGATGAAATGTCAATTTCTGTTTCTGTGAAAAAGAGAGAACATGAACAGTTATCGAATGAAAATCATACAAATTCGCAGAGAATAATAGAAATTGAGAGTAGAGGTAAGATTCCAATATCATTATCATGTGTTTTCTCCATGTTACTCTTTCCATTCTATCTTTTCAACAAAAACTCTTTACTATCAAAGCTTCGTTATTTGAACCTATTCAAGCGTGTGAACCAATACAATATCCTGTTACAGTTTTTAGTTTGAGGTTGGTCTATTATAAACTTGCATAATTCATAAGCAGCTTGCTTGGTGCATTGCTGCATACCAAAATATAAATCTAAACAGGTATTTCTACAATTCACGTTGAAAGTAAATAACTCAATTATCAAAAGGGTGCAGAAATTTGCACAAATTAACATTACCGTTAATATATGAAATAATTGTCTAACGATAAATGAAAAAAAAATCCCTCAACATAAACACAACATTAAACGTACGTCGAAATAAAAAAAAAAGAAAAAAACAGGTTAAATGTCCTATAAACCAATGTAGGCCACACGCTTATTTAACATGCCCCACTATTGAAAAAATAAATAAAATAAAAACAAAAAACAACACCGGCTATCATACCACAATCTCTCTCTATAGATTGCGGAAAACAGGTACAAATCAATCGAGTTCGCCATCGCATCGAGGGGGAAATGGCAAATAGTTTCAATGCTAATTTCTAATTTATCCGCGCTACCGGATATCATGAGATCCATCTTAATCATTAAAAGAATCAATGAACCAAAAACAACAAATAGAAAACACAAGTGTGTCCACAGCAAACCGCCATACAGTCCACAACCCGCAATACCGTGTGGTGCTGTTGTGCCAATCAATCAGTTTCGTATGTAGTTCTGGTCCGTACTTCTGGGAAGCAGCAACATTGTATGTTTGGTTACCGCCTCGAAAGCGGTAAGCAAATATATTTATCTTTTTAGTTTTTTTGCAATCAGGTAAGAGACGTTGAAAGTTCAGTGACACTAAATATTATGATGTCTCTCGGTCTTCTAATTAAATTAGGAAAATAAAAAAACAAACTAAAATAAAAAGAAATTTATTTTTTTTGTCGGTCGCCTACAAATAAAATTAAACTCATTTCGGCGTCTGCATACTTGAATTTCGTAGTTTGACAAGTTTTGTTGGAATCGAAATCTATTTTCTACAAACAATATACACAATTTCACAAACAAGATACACATTAAATCTGCTCGAATGAACCACACCGCATTACTTTGAGGCACATTCCTCATATATACAGGGCTGGATTTAGCAGTCATGGCAAGTGCTGGAGGTCATTTTAAAATTAGGGCGATCTTTCAAAGATTTAAAAGTAGCTTAGTACTTTTTTAATATTTAACTTATAAAATATGTTGAATATGGAATGCAGGCTATTGCGATAAGAGTTTCCCTAAGTGTGTTCCACCCCCCCCCCCCCCTTTCCCTCGAAATTTTGTTGGTCTCTTACCGCCTCATATGTGGCATATTCGAACAAATGTACTAGTTATCTTTCATATCTTTCAAAGGTCAGGTATTGGCCATATAACGTCAACAATTTTCAGTGTTTGGTTAGCTATTTGCGAATAACCCACAAATGAGATACTTAGGGCCATTTTGTTCTCATTGGTCTAAACCTGTAATTTTTTTCACAGGTTAAATGGAGTTAATCAACCAATATTAGCTGATTAGCGATTTCGATAGATTACAACTCAAACTATGGATTTATTGACAAAAATTGTGGTTCACAAGCACATTCGCGGATTTACTCGGCACAGTAATCATTGGTTATAGATTTACGAATGCCTTAAACAAATTGGCCCTTAAAATCTCTTATAACTTTCGAATATTTTTAACCATTGATGAAATGTTTGAGATGGATTAAATTTGTGTACTCAACTCAAAATAATTAAGAGAATAAGATTTTTTTTGTAGTATTTTTGAAGATCTGTATCTCTGTGAAAAGTGGTCGTATTTAAATGAAACGTCATCGTCTCAAGTATTGTTGTTTTTGTTGTCATTTTGATGATGATTTCACAATGTTAAAGATCAATGCAATTTTTTCGTTTAATTCGTTTCCTCAACTTTCATTATTTGGTTTACGGTTGAGCGATATATCGAAAATATCGATGTTCGAACAACAAATATCGATTTTTATTTAATTCGTTTCCTCAACTTTCATTATTTGGTTTACGGTTGAGCGATATATCGAAAATAACGATGTTCGAACAAAAAATATCGATATTTTAACATCGATATTAAAGATTTCGATTTTTCATAACATCGATATTAACATCCAAAACATCGACCTTAAAAGAAAAAAAAAGTTGATAAGAAAATGATTCATTCTGCTAGTAAAATGTAGATGGAGTGACTTCATAGTTTTTAAGGCATTTGAAATCTTTTGAAAAAGGAAAATTTTTTAAAGTTCAACCATTCCAGCTTCTCTACCTCCACCCTTGTTATCATTTGATGGAGATCCAGAATCCTATGAGAGAGTAAGCAAACGTGTCGCCCGCGTAGTTCAGATTGTTGAGGTGTAATTGAAGATTCCACTGAATTCCTTCATTTCCAGTCGACAAAGTTGCATACAGTACGTCTCTTATAACCAACAGAAACAGTATTGGTGTCAGTGTACAACCTTGTCTAATCCCACTTTGGATTTCAAACGTGGATTTGGATAGCTATAATAACAGCAATAAATTTATCTGGGATGCCCTTTCTTCGCAAAGCAAGTCAGATTAATTCTCTATTGACACTGTCGAACGTCTTTTCGAAATCCATAAACAGCAAGTGAAGTGGTCATCGATATTGGACGTATTATTCGATGATGATCCGCCAGGTGTTGATTAAGTCCACTCAGGAAGATCCATTGAGGAATACTGCTTGTTTCTTTAGTGTCTTCGAGGTGATCTTTTATTCGCTCCATGACGATTTTTGCAGCACACGCATTCTTCTCCAGTTTTCGCCATGCGCAAAGTCTCCTTTTTTTGGGAGCTTGGCAATCATTCCCCTTTTTCCACTCTCCAGGAAAACTTTCTGTTTCCCAAGCTCTCTCATTGAATGGGTGCAGGAGCTCACTCGATGTAGTTGGTGCTGCTGTTCATAAGAGCTCTGCGAGAATACTGTCAAGTCCATCCGCTTTGTTGATCTTCTGATTGCGGCTTAAATTTCTTCTCTACTGGAGTATACAATGCGTACTCGGGAATTCTTTACTACGGGCGGGTCATTTGGTGTCGGGTTCACTGCCAGTGAAAAACAGGGTTTTAAACCGTTGAAATGTGCTCCTTCCATCTTTTGAGCTGGTCCTCATTCGAAACTAGCAAGGATCATTGTGTCTTTTACCAGGTTTTGTTTAGAGCAGCTAATTTTTAGATAATTCTGTAGAGTTGACGGTCCTACTGTCACACCTACAGTTGATATGGTTACGCTCATCACGACCGACGCACGCTATGGTGAACTTTTCTCATCTTCATGTGATACGCAGGCTCTAGCTCGTTTCTTCGTGTAGCTGGAGTTGTTGCAATTCTTTCTTCGATCCTAGCCCAAGTTCCTACGGAAAACCTGGCACCGTTCTTCCTTGCGAATGACCGACTATACTTTTAGCACTGAATATTATCGTTGCTGTCACCAACACCATGCTTTCCCATAATATGATGCCTGAGCCCTGTATTATCATTGCCAATTTTGGCATTCAAGTTTCCCATTACCATTATGATGTCTCCGTGTGCTATCATAAGTAGCAATCAGTCTGTTAGAAATGGTGTCCTTCCCAGATAAGATTATGCTTTTGAGAGATGTTTTGGAAAGCAGCAATTCTACGCCAGTTACAGAATTGCTTCGAGGTACCTTTCCGGAGTAAAATAGCACTGTGTTACGAGTTGGAGATTTAAACTTCCCCGAGCTAATCCCTGTTATGCCTATCTTATATAGTTATGGGTGCACCTACACATCCATTATCGTATTCTTAAGATATCTTTCCTCTATCAAATTTCGTATTTTAAATGTTATTTCATGTTAATCAAATTTCAATTCAAATTCAAATTTTATTTTATGTTCCCACAGTCGAATTAAATAATTCAAATTTAATTTTTATGTTCCCACAGTCGAATTAAATAGATATTCGAATTTTATAAACTGTACGTGCAGGAATGTTGCTGCACAAGCAAAAATAAATCAGATGTAAAATTAATCTAGTTTTAAGTTCAGTTCAGTTAAAAGTGCGAACCAATAAAGACGTTTTTGAATAAAATTAAAATTTCGTTTTTTTTATTTATTTCCTCAGTCGTGTACATAACTGGCGCAGTCGGTAGCCCTCGAACAAGTGGTTGAATTAGAACAAATCGATAAATAGTTTTTTTGTTTTGTGAAACATTTTTCCAAACGAAAATTGGAAATTAAAACAAATCGATAAATAGTTTTTGTTTTGTGAAACATTTTTCCAAACGAAAATTGGAAATTAAAACAAATCGATAAATAGTGTTTTGTTTTGTGAAACATTTTTCCAAACGAAAATTGGAAATCAATCTACCAACTTTTCCGGTTAATCTTTCAAGGGAATATTGAAACAGAAAAAACCTAAAGAAAAGACAGTGAAACTAAATATTTTCGACCTATCCTTTCAAGTGAATATTGAAAAGGAAGTGAAAATTAAAATTTTCAAAAATATTATAACATTTTGTGAAATCTTGTCCAAACGAAAATTGGAAAGAAAATCAAAAGACACTTCTACGAAACAAAGCAGAAAGTGAAGATCAACCATTTGGAGTTTTTAAGGACTGACATATCGAGGAGAATTAAAAGAACGAGTACACCGAGGGAATTATGAAGCTGATACTCACCATTATTTTTCTGTAAGAAATAATACCTATTATATTTATAAAACTAAATTTTTATATAAAATCCATTGAATTCAATAGAAAAAAAAATTTTATACATAAGAATTTAATTAATTTGATAACTGAATAAGAAAACGTGAAAAAAAAAATAGATAAATAAATATATATATAAAAAAAAAAAAGAGAGAAAAAAGATGTCTTTACAAAATAATAACGAAGTGTCACAAATTAATATAACTGATATTAGCACTCCAGATGCTATTAAAACTTTGCCAAGTTTTCACGGTGATCCCAGAGATCTACATACTTTTCTCAGATCGGTAGACCGAATAGAACCGGTACTAATTAAATCTAGTACAGATCCCGTTATCCTAGGATCATGGCTCCAAGCGATAAGGCAAAAAATCAAAGGAAAAGCGAGTGATAGACTCCGCCTTCACGGCGAACCCCAATCATGGGCTGACATAAGAAAATGTCTTGAAAAACACTTCTCCGACCACCGAGATCAGAGAACACTCTATTATTCGTTAAGCACTCTAAGACAAACAGGTTCAGTATCATATTTTTATGACCAGATTCTTGAGCTGGTGACAGCTTTAAATAGCCAAATCAAATCAGGTCCAATAATAAGGGAAATGTTAATAAATAGAAACCTAGAAGAAGGCTTGGACACCTTCAAAAAAGGGTGTAAAGAACCTCTCAAAACAATTCTGCTGTCAAGGAACCCTTCAACTTTGGAAGAAGCCTTTGATATAGCTTTGAGTATAGAACCAAACAGTTACGCAAACTATAAGGCGAATAATGCCTTAAATAGAAATCCATTCAATTCAGGAAATTATAATAATTCTAACTATAGAACTTACAACCAAGGAAATCAAGGAAACTTTTTATTACAAAATTATAATGCCAATCCTGGTTATAGACCACAAATTAACTCTAATGACTATAGCAATTCCATTCAGTATAACAATCAAAGAAATCCTAGGCATTCCCAGAATCCGATGGAAATAGATAATTCTAGACAATTTAGGCAATCCACAAACTATAGACCAAATAACGAATACAGACAATCGACAAATTATAGACCAAATAACGGATACAGACAATTGACAAATAATAGGCCAAATAACGAATACAGACAATCGACAAATTATAGACCAATTAATGATAGAAATTCTTCCCAAAACGCTTCCAACAGATCTAGGATGCAAGTAGATGAAATAAATTCAATAGAGGCACAAAATCAAGAAATTGACGAACCTAGAATTCCAGCAGAAGAACTGTTTTCATATGAAAATTTTTGGGAACAAGCCTCGAATCAGGCAAATACATAAATAGGTTACCATACATCAATATAAAAACACCCAATAAAATTCTTAAATTATTGATAGACACAGGCGCCTCTAGCTCACTATTGAATCCATCATTAGTTAAACCCGAACATATTTCTAAAATAAAACCCTACGTAATTAAAGCTTTAAATAAAAAAGCTATTATCTCAGAAAAAGTAGAAACTACACTTTTTAAAGAATTCGGAGCTGATTCTCCACCCGTAACATACTATCTTTTTAATTTCCATGACTATTTTGATGGCATAATAGGCTACGATATTCTTTCCACATGCGGAATACAAATAGATTTGACGAAAAATATAATTAAAAGAAAAGAGAATGAAATACAGATATTTCATAAACCTTTAACAAGAACATATACTTACAACATTCCTTCAAATAGCGTAAGAAAACTAGAAATACCCGTAGATCAACAATATGGAGACGTATTTCTCGAAGAACAAGTAATTAACGAAGTAAAATTGATAGGTGGATTATATGAAGCAACGAACTGGAAAGCCAATATCCTTATAGAAAACAACAACAGCGAAGATGTTGAATTTAAAATAGAGCAACCATTAAAATGTATTTCAGTAAATACATTAGAAATAAATAACTTCGAAATTAAAGAACAGAAAAAAAGAGACCTATTGGAAGAAATAAGAACCAAACATTTGAACCTTGAGGAAAAAGAAACCTTACTAAAATTAATAAATCAGTACAGAGACATATTCTATGACGAAAATCAAAATTTAAGTTTTACAAATGAGGTAAAACATAAAATAAAAACTAAAGACGATACACCAGTTTACACAAAAACTTACCGTTACCCTTACATACACAAGGAAGAAATCAAACGACAAATAGATAAAATGTTAAACGAAGGAATCATACGACCTAGCTATTCACCTTGGTCATCCCCTATATGGATTGTACCAAAAAAGGCAGACTCATCAAATAAAACAAAATGGCGACTTGTGGTCGACTATAGAAGAGTGAACGACAAAACAATAGATGACAAGTACCCTATTCCGAATATTTCGGAAATTTTAGATAAGTTAGGACGTTCTGTGTACTTTACGACATTAGACTTAGCGTCAGGGTTTCACCAAATTGAGGTAGATCCTGATGATATAAAAAAAACCGCATTCACAGTAGAAGGAGGCCATTATGAATATGTGCGCATGCCTTTTGGGCTAAAAAATGGTCCAGCAACCTTCCAAAGGGTGATGGATGTCGTACTAAAAGATTTGCAGAAAATATGTCTTGTCTACATGGACGACATTATAATTTTTTCAACATCATTAGTAGAACATATTCAGAACTTAAAGAAAGTTTTTAATGCTCTTAGAAAAGCAAATCTTAAAATCCAGCTAGATAAATCGGAATTTTTATGCAAGGAAGTTGCATTCCTAGGACACGTAGTTTCGGATGAAGGTATTAAGCCAAATCCAGATAAAATAAAAGCCGTTAAAGAATATCCTATACCCAAAACCCCCAAACAGATTAAACAATTTTTAGGACTATTAGGCTATTACCGAAAGTTTATAAAAGACTTTGCTAAACTTACCAAACCACTTACGTCAAAACTAAAAAAGGGTGCAAAAATAAATATAAAAGATGAACAGTACAAAAAATGTTTTGAAATATGCAAGCATTTACTTATAAACGACCCAATTTTAGCATATCCAGATTTTGAAAAAGATTTTATCCTAACAACAGACGCGTCGAACTTCGCTCTTGGAGCAGTTCTCTCGCAAATGCAAAATGGAAAGGAACATCCCATTTGCTACGCAAGCAGAACTTTGAATGACCATGAAACAAAATACTCAACAATCGAAAAAGAGTTATTAGCGATTGTTTGGTCAACCCAGTATTTCAGACCTTATTTGTTCGGACGGAAGTTCAGAATTCAAACTGACCACAAGCCACTACGATGGTTGATGTCGGTAAAAGAGCCAAATTCAAAATTGATTAGATGGAAACTTAAATTAGAGGAGTACAACTATGAAATTGAATATAAGCCCGGAAGAATTAATAATAACGCTGATACTCTTTCAAGAATCCCAATACAGGAAGAAGATCTAGATAATATTTCAATGAAGCCAATGGAAATTAATGCCCAAGAATCAGAATCATCAGGTAATACAATTCATAGCGCAGATTATGATAGCGAAAGTCTTATACCTATCTCAGAATCATGTTTAAATCAATTCCAAAATCAACACATTATTTCATTAAAACAAAGTGGCAGTGCCTCAATTAAAACAGTAAAAATATTTTCAAGTACAAGAAAGACTATACAATTAAGACAGTATGATGAAGAAACACTCATTAACCTAATAAAAACACATTTCAATCCAAAACAGGTAAATGCAGTATACATTGAAAACAATACACTTTTCCTATCATTTCAAGAAGTTTATGAAAAATATTTTTCACGTAATAAGCAACTAAAAGTACTTCGTTGCACAAAAATTAGAAAAGATATAACATGCGAATTCGAACAGGATAAAATTATTAAAGATACCCATCTTGAGAATAACCATAGAGGAATAAATGAATGTTTTGAAAAAATAAAAAGAACATACTATTTTCCTAATCTCAGAAATAAAATAACATTATTTATAAATCAATGCGAAATATGCCAAAAAGAAAAGTATGAAAGAAGACCGGTACGGCAGAAATTTCAATTAACTCAAACTCCTAAATTTCCGTTAGAGATATGCCATATCGATATTTTCTTTGCCAATAAAGGTAAACCAATCCTTACAATAATTGATAAATTTTCTCGATTTGCCCAGGCCTACCCTATCGAAACTAGAAATACACCCCATATCAAAGAAGCCCTAATGAGACACTTTAGCTTATTTGGAAAACCAAAACTTCTTGTATCGGATCAAGAAGGTGCAATTACCACAATAGAAATAAAAGAATTTTTAACTCAAAACGATATTTCTATCCACTATACTTCAAGTAACTCTTCAACTTCAAATTCTCCAATTGAACGTTTTCATTCTACACTCCTAGAACACTTACGCATAATAATGAATAATGAAAAACTGACATTTGAAGAATCAATTTTTAAAGCTATTTACGGTTACAATAATTCAATTTGTCAAGCGACAAAATATACTCCTTTTGAATTATTTTTCGGACGAAAGTACGATGAAAATCTTGAACCAAATCCAGAAAACTTAAGGGAACATAGACAGGAATTATATGAAAGTGCTAATTCAAACAACATTAGACAGAAAGAAAAATATATTAAAAAACGAAACCAAAATAGAGATGAACCATTAGATTTACCTACAGATAGAGACGTATTTAAAAGAGAAAAAACAATAAATAAATTACAACCAAAATTTAAGAACATTCGTATACAAAGACAGAAAAAGAACGTAGTTTATGATAATCAGGATAGGAAATTCCCTAAACATAAAATTAAAAAACCCCGACAATTGCAGGTTTCAGACAGCTTGGACACAACTTGAAATGCAAGATTTATCAAATAACCCAGGACTACTAGCTATTCGAACAAACAGAGCATACATTATAACATATAATAAATTTAGACAACTACAGGACAAACATAATGAAAATAAAAACAAATGTAGAAGAGATTATAAAAAACAAACATTTTGAAATCATTCAACAAACGATCAATACAAAATTGAAAACATTAGAAGAAACATTTAACATGATCTATCCAATAACGAGAAACAGAAGAGCTTTAATTGACATACTAGGAACAGGAATTAAATTCATAACAGGTAACATGGACCATAACGACGCACTAGAAATTGACGAAAAAATAAGACAACTACAAAGTACAAACGAACAACTCATACACAATGACAACGTACAAATTAGACTTAATAACGAAATGATAGACAGATTTGATAACATATCGAAACATATAAACACACAACAAAATATTATTAATGAGTACCTAAGTAAAATACAGAACAGAATAAAAGAAGAAGAGCATAACGTCATTTTCACACAATATCTTTATCAAACTTCATACGACATTGACTTATTAGAAAACCACCTCACAAAAATATTTGAATCTATACAATTAGCTAAACTCAAAGTTATTTCAAAGAATATACTCTCTCCAAAAGAACTTGAATTTGCTTACAAAGAGCTGCAGCAAAAAGGATTTCCCATTCACTCAATGGAGCAAATATATGAAATTTGCGAATTAAAGGCATTCTATAAAAATAATAATATAGTATTCCTTATAAAAATTCCCATTTTTAAACAAGCCCCTTTCCAAGAATATCTAATCGAACCTATCCCAACTTCTAAAAACCATACAATTGCTGTTCAGTTTTCAAACTTTTTACAAAATGATAAAGAAGCTTATTTTATAAAAGAAAAATGTTTTCAAGTAAATAATTTAAAAATATGTAAAGAAAAAGAATTACAAAATGTAACAAATGACTCATGTTTTCCAAAAATAATAAAAGGATTACCAAGTAAATGTAATTTTGAGCAAAACTATGAATCCAATATTGTAAAACAATTAAATGATAAATTTGTATTAATGAAAAATGTCAACAACCTAGAAATAAAATCAAATTGTTTACCAAAACGAAAAATTAATGGGAATATACTTATAAAATTAAAAAATTGTTCTGTAACAATAAATGATATCGAATATGAAGATCAAAAGACTGTGTTTTATGAAGATATCCATATTGTACCACTATTAAATTTGAACATTACAAGAAATAAAATACTAGAAAAATTAAATTTAAATAAAATACAAACATACAATTTTGAAAATACAAAATTTATAAATAAATCAAATCAACAACACACAGTTCACATTAGCATACAATATGTTATTTCCTGTATAATTTTAATTATAATAATTACATATTTAACAATTAAGATTAGAAACAAACCAATAAGGACACCATCAACGGAAAAGTCCAAGTTCCACGGTCCATCACATCCTCAACATAATTCGCCGGAGTCGAATCTTAAGGATGGGGGAGTTATGGGTGCACCTACACATCCATTATCGTATTCTTAAGATATCTTTCCTCTATCAAATTTCGTATTTTAAATGTTATTTCATGTTAATCAAATTTCAATTCAAATTCAAATTTTATTTTATGTTCCCACAGTCGAATTAAATAATTCAAATTTAATTTTTATGTTCCCACAGTCGAATTAAATAGATATTCGAATTTCATAAACTGTACGTGCAGGAATGTTGCTGCACAAGCAAAAATAAATCAGATGTAAAATTAATCTAGTTTTAAGTTCAGTTCAGTTAAAAGTGCGAACCAATAAAGACGTTTTTGAATAAAATTAAAATTTCGTTTTTTTTATTTATTTCCTCAGTCGTGTACATAACTATATGGCATGAATTCTTTCTCTAATTGGAAGAATCTGACATTTTGAGGACCTTCACTTCCGTTGTCAAGAAGCGTCTTCACATTCCAGGAACCAATCTTCCTCCCAGGTACAAAAGCCAAAAGTCGTCAACTTGTTATCATTTATCATCAGAGGCGTAGTGTCGTTTTCGGTAGCGGTAGCGGTTTTGATTTCAGTTACGAAGGATGCAATAAATTCTGTAACCTATCCTGAAAAGGTAGACCTTCCGCACCTGTAATTTAGGCAAATAGTTGCCCGGGGACAACTACAAGTATGTAAAACAAGCACATCATCGTGACTGATTGTTGTGCTGTACTAGCCCAGACCAAGTTCTGCGAAGCTAATAATTTCCCGATCAAGCACGATGCAGGTCGCTTATTCAATAACACATATTTATCAAACACATTCGCTTACTATCAAAACTAGAACGAACCATTGTTTGGACTTTGGGCCTTTAAAGACGTTGTAAATCCAGCACTGTACTCGTTCGAAAAATCTTCTTCTGTCTGGTTTAACTTTAAAATTAAATCTGTCGAATGTCAAACTTTTTATTTTATTGTTGTCTTCTACTTTGCCTTTGGTAATTGATTTAAGAATAAAATCAATTTGTAGATATTGAAAATAAAACAAAAGAAAAAAAAAGAAGGAGATACAATTACTTTCGATTTTCTAGAACAACGCTGCTGTTGTCATCGTCGTCGATTGTCTAAGTTTGCCGTCAATAGTATGTGGGTGGTGTGGGCGCACCCACAAAACACTGTTGAAGTGTTGCGTAACAAGTGCGAGCAGTCAACTGAAATATGGAGACATTGAAAAATTAAGCTTAAGTTGCTGATACGAGCATTTAATTTGGTGTATATCAAGGGAATCCCGATGTAAAGTTTTGTTGTTGTTTTGTTGTTTGCTTGTTCCGTCTCATTAAACGAAACGGGTGGCGTATACGCAACTTTTTGTGTTTTGTAATTGATTTATTTTTACTGTCAACAGTGCGGGTATTCAGACTTTTGAAATCGTTATTTTTGTTGAAAAAAGATGCAAATAACGCAATTAAGCTGAAATGTTTGACAACTACCGACTGAGGTGCCAGTGCACGTTCGTAGTCGTAAATGGAAAATATTTTTATTTTATTTGCTAGGTTCAAAAGAATTCCAATGAAGATTTACAAACAAAAAATCTATTTTTAGTTTCGTTTAAGTTTTGCAAAAAAAAAAAACAGAAATTTTTCAGAGAATAACGTAAGATACATGAAGATGTTCTTTTAGCCATTTTCTATCTGGATGTTGTGATAACATCGTTTCACCAGATCAACTGGGAAGTAGATAAACTGTTGGCTTATCTGAAAGATAAACCAACAAACAGGCTAGCGAAAAAAGATTGATTAGTGGAATAATAGATAAATAAACAGGTAGATAGTCATACTCGTATGAATTATTATATTGTGTTTTGTAGGCTAAAAGTTTAGCCTACAAAAACTGAATAAATACTCGTTTGAAGGTACAGATAGGTAGATAGACTTCATATAATTATACCAACAACAAATATGGACATAATAGTGTTCTCCTTAACGAAGAAAATTACAAACAAGGTCCTTCGAGCTCGCATCATAATGTATCCTCTACATCTCTTCAAAATAATGACTAATGACTATTATTCCCTCATTCCCTTCATTTTTAGATCTTCCTTAAATAGAAAAACCTTCACAAAACACCCATGATAGGAAATCCTAAGTTGTCGTCAAATCTATTTTAATACATCACCACAACTAAATTTAAATTTCCAAGATAAAAAAAAAGAAGAAAATGCAATCACAGACCAAAGTTAAATATAGAACAGTCTGTTTTTATGACAAAAAAAATTTAAAGAAAAAACTTTTTAGATAGGAAAAGTGCATTTAATTGATCTGCACGCCTGGAAATACTGCAAGGCAATAATAGATAGTAGTTTTTGTTAGCTTTGAGGCATCTGTTGAATTTATTCAAGTGGGTATACAAGTTTTTGTTCCAAAATAGATTTTACATACATATTATTTTGTATTTATTGACTTTTATTTGTTCTTTTGTTTTTATTGCAAATGGAAATTTATTAGTCGTTAGTTTAGAGTGCTTTGAAAAATTTGAAGATACGAATATGTGTCTATGTATCTAAAAAGAACGGAAGTGTGGCTAGTGGATCTTTAGAAATTCTTTTGTTGTTTATTTTAAAATTTAACATATCAAACAAACGAAGAATTAAGAAGAGAAATTCTTATTAATGAGACGAAAAGGTTCGATCTTATGAATGCATCTTTCTATTTCAACAAGAATTTAAATTTATACAATCAGAGTACATGACAGCCAAAAAGTCACAAATTAGATTAAGGCAATCTTAAACAGATTAAACTCGCACAGTAAAATTCACTTCGGGATTTCAAAGAATTTGAATTTGTTCTACCATTTAATTGATTTCAATCAAGAGAATGCGTTCCATTGAATTAATTTGAATTTTGTATTTCCTTGTTCTTCACTTGTGTTCTTAGCAAAATACGGAAATGCTCACTTGTGAGCTGTTCATGGGTGAGCAAAACTAAATGAGCATTTTTGATAAGCTGTGAGCATTTTTATTTTTGCAAATGCTCGCGAGTCTTTGAATATGCACATGTTTACTCCATGAGCTTGAGATAGTGAGCAATTTAGTGCTCGTGAGCAATAATTACTTTAGAATTTGATATGAAAACATATTGAAATATTTGTCGTGAATTTTGTTTTTTGTTTTCATTATTTATTAATTTTTTGATTTTCCGTGGAAATGGAAACTAATATTCATACATCCCTGTTGTTTGGAAAACGATAAACCGACTTTATGTTCTATTTTTCATGAGCAAAGTGCAAACAAGTGCACGGTGACGACCGACGGTGACGATGACGTTTCCGTTTACATCACAAACCCAATTTTCAAAGGTTTCGGGCCCTATTTCACGAGTAGCATGAACAATATAGTTCTGAAGTGCTTGAATCGTCTCTGGACTGATCGTGTAGCATCCATTTTTCATAGTAAAGTCATATTAGCCGAAAAATCAGCAAAATTACGAAAAAAATGGCGGAAACCTCGATTTGGGGACATAGCATCTCCATGGCAAGGAAACTGTAAGAAGTCCCCATCAATATGAGTGCCGCTAACAATTTAAGTGGGGTCAAAGCCTCCCCAAACGGTTTTAAAGGAATATCCCAGAAGGTAACTTCTATAGAAAAAAAGCGGGGGGACTCCCCATCGATTCGGGCTCCACTACAATAATCATACCGGGTTGAAGGTCACGAAACATGGTATTTCGTTTATACAGGGTGATTGGCATAAAAATTTTGTAACATTTTATGCTAATCACACTGTATAAACGAAATACCATGCCTCGTGACCTTCGACCCTGTATGGTTAATGTAGAAGATCCCGAATCGATGGTGAACTTTCCCAAAACCTTTAAATAAATCCCTGTATATATTTTAAGTCATCATCATCATCAAGTCCTGTAACCCCGATTGGGGCATAGGGCGCCCGATTTTCTAATTTTCTAGAAACATAAAATCCTTAACGCTACCAATTGAATTATCTTGAAAATGGTTATTCTTACGAAGAAAAGTTACCTAATATTTTTTGTAGGAAATTTTCTAAGCTACAACCTAGTTGTTGACATTTTTTCTGTTAGAGTTATAGTTCGGGAGATATTCCTTAAAAACCGTTTGAGGGGCCTTTGACCCCCCATTAAATTGTTAGCGGCGCTCATATCGATGAGAACTTTTTACAGTGTCCTTAGAATGCCATGAAGACGCTATAAACCATAATTCAGTTTTCCACCATTTTTCCGAAGCAAAAAGCTTTAATGAAACCCCACAAAAAAAGTCCAAGAGCGTGAACTCCTAGCTCCGTGCCGGCTGCAATCAACATTAACGAAACGACTGATGACACGAATATTGATTGAAATAAGACGGTGTTCACATTAGACCGAAAAACAGGAACTTTTTGACGTTTCACAATCCACATCTCACTTCACTGAAGACGTGGGAGCGAGATATGAATACTGAAATGTAAAAAAAAATCCTGTTTTTCAGTACGATGTGCAATAAATCGAGTGTTGGGATGACTTATATGTGAACGCAATCCCATTGGGCTTGAAACACAGCTTGCAAAACTCCAACTCCTCAATTTCTGGCCACACAAGTTTATTAACATTCCTCAATAGCGTTTTGTTTTTTGTCGTTGTCTTGGAAGTAAAATGTCCAATAAAAACCATTAAAAACCACTCCAAACAGTCAAGTTCATGTCAAGTTGGTTTCTCTACCTAACTACCTGTGGATTTTACAGAGCCCGAAATACGAATCCGTGGGGATTTTTAAACGTAATCATTGTGAATTTTGAGCTCTTCTAATTCTCAAAAAGAAAAGCGATAAGGAAGCCGGCGGTTATTTTGCTGCACCATGCTAACAGCATCTGCAGTATTTCAACCGAAAATTCTATTCAAAACTTGCACTATGTTTTGGCAACACAACATCCTCTTCAGAAGTTACTTTTAACTCTCTCATAAAATGTTGACATTTAACATAAGTAATTGTCTGTTAAATACAACGAAATACATCATTAGTCACGATCACTTTGTCACTGTCAGATTTTCAAAAATTTCTTAATCAACTTTTTTTTAATTTAAAATTTTGAAAAACTTGACATTCATAGCCGTGCGTGTTCAGGAAAATGAGATCTCAGAGGGCTCAGTACTCAGTTATTTGACAGCAACATTTCTGAAGAATCCTGTTCACGAGGCTGAGATTGCTGAGGGCTCTGAGATCTCACTTTCCTGAACTCGCCTATTATCAATTTGCCATAAAAAAGTTTTCAAAAAATTCTTGACAGTTAATTTCGGTTATGACAATGACAAAGCTGTCAAATTATTTAGGACGGTGCTCAGACCAGCTTCATGTGAGTCGACTCATTTTGGCGTCTCTCTTTCTATCTCACTCCCATTTCTTGGGAAGACAAATGTTGCGAGATGAGGCAGTAATCTAAAAAGTTCTGCCATATCTGGTCATCTCTTTCTTTCCAAGAGATAAGAGTGAAATAAAAATGAGAGACGTCAAAATAATGGTCTCTCGAGCTCAAAATTACTCTACTAGCTCAGATTTTCGAGATTTTTTACTCGAAAGAGTGCGAGATATTTTCGCCAAATTTGAGATTGTTATTTTTCATAAAATAATCTTCAAAACCTGAACTATTCGAATTCAAATTGAAGGCATTTAAAACCTTCGGAAAAAGTATAACCTAGTTTATAAGTCAAAAATAGTTTTGACCTGTTTTACCTGGTGTTTAAACCGACCCTCTTCCTCCTTGAGAGACTATATTTTTGTTCCCTATTTAATAACAATTACCTTAAAAGACAATAATCAACGTTGCGTTGTTTTATTATCGATGAGTTTTATTATAGAACACAAGGTATAAAAACTCCTCAAAGTAATGAAGGTAAACATAAACACATCACTTAAATAAACCATCATATCCACATCAAGCACGCAACATTTATCTATCAAAAGACAAACTCCTTGAGAAATGAACTCATTAAGGGGGGATAATATAATTGATTGGTTAAATTGTTAACACGTGAGCTTTCTTTTCATCTTTATAGTCTAGTCAATATAGTCGTGACTTAAGTGTTTGAAGTCAAATTATGTCAACGAAACGATTTGTTGAAAAATGAGCTTACTCATGCTAGGATATTTATAGACATTTTTTTTCGGGGATATTAGAAATCGTTGATTAACTTTAGCTTAGAGAGTATTTTTAAAAGTACAAAATCCTTCAGTAAAACAATCCTCCAACAGCTGGATATTGGTTATAAATAAATGATGACATCGTTAAAAACGTGACAACAAACTATTTTTGTGAACATATCTCCTTTAATGGTCACTTACAATAAAAATATTCTTAAATTTTTTTTTCCTAGGCCTAACACCGATTACTTTTGATCACTTGAAGATTGTACTGATAAAATTTCAAATTGTTTACACAAGCTTAATGAAAATTTTGTATAATTATTTTGACGTTTAAAGCTTTTCGAAGCTTTCACTTTTGTCTAACTGTTTAACTTTCATGCTGTTCTCTAACTTCTCCTGAACACACTTCATAATAAGTGTCACGCTTAGATCATTTCCTTGAGACGGTGTTCACATTATACTGAAAAACTGATTTTTTTTGACGTTTCAATTATCACATCTCGCTTCCACAGTAGAGTGCGAATGTGCATACTGAAACGTCCAAAAAATCACAATTCACTCCGCTGAAAGAGTGAATGTGATCCAGCGGAAATCCAGTTTTTCTGTTTAATGTGAACACCGCCTAAGAAATTAAAGCTAAGCGCCCCTTAATCAATGACAATTCGTGTCAAAAATTTATGACAGTTGTAATACGAACTGTGTTGGACGGTTTTATCTTTAATACAAGTCAAGTGTTTTAATTTAAAGCTAGTTGCAAATTGTTTATAATTTACAAAAATGTCAGTTAGGTCTGGAGTCACGCTTTAATAATTTTAGTGTCGAGCAAATGTCACTATAATTTTGATAAATTTTTTTTTTTTTTTTATTAAAGCCAAAGTTTCATTATTGAGTTATACCGGCCACTTTATTTATTAATAATTATATCTTCATATTAATCCACATTGTAGAGAGAAATCCTATAAAGTAGAGGGAAAAGAAAAACACGAACAATTTACCTGCCCATTCTTTACTGGTTCACCTGCCCACACACTTAAAAATGCAATTTGCATTCAAATCATAAACACAAAAATTCGTGATAGCCTCGAAATAGATTTCAAATAAGACCATTGAACCTTGTGTTCCACACACAAAAAGGCACAAGCATAGGCTGTCTTCCGTCTTCGGCTTTCCTATATCTTACCACTGTGACTGTCGTCATCACCATCGTCGTCGTCTACTTTATCGTCCGGCTATTCAGCGACTATCGATGGATTCATTCATTCCTAAGCGAAATCTAAAAAAAAAAAAAACAAAACCAATCTGCCACAACTAAAAATATTATACCCATCGCATAGAAGCGATGGGTCGGTCGTCATGATCAACATTTTTTACTAGCCATCCATCGCGTCCATCCGTCCGTCCGTTCACTTATCTGTCCATCATTTTGTGTGCCTTCGAATCAATTTTGCAAGAAAAAGTGAAATGGAAAAGAGAAAAGTAATCCAACTTCTACGCGTGCAGTGCATACATACAATGCATCCTGATTGCTTTCATCGCGGCACGTTGCCGAACATATAACATTCCTGCTTCTAGCTCGTGGTTGCAAAAAAGTAGCAATCGCTATACTTTATACATTCAAGAATTGTTGCAGAAGCAGTGCACAATACGCCCATGTTTCTTGTCGGTTGGCATGACAGGTTGCTGCTGCAAGCTTAGCTCCTGGCTGAATTGCTGAATTCCTTCAATCAAAGAAAGAAATTTTGTTTTTATGTAACCATCAACAAAATTGCAAGGAAAAAGAAATTAAATGTTAATAAACCATGTATGGCTAATTCAGAAATACCAGATTTTGTCCAAAGGCGAATTATTCGTTATAAAAAAATTCAGCAGTCTTGACCCTATACAAAAAAATACTCAGACAATTTTATTCAAAAAGATATTCAAGTGACTTTATGATGGCTGCTTTCTTTTGTGAAAGGTGCAGTTTTTTTTTGTCAGCTTATTATATTTCAATTTCAACAAATAAGAAACTTTTGGGGATTTTTCGACATATCTGGATGTGCATATTCAAGGAAATTAAATATATGTGAATTTACTTGTTAAGAGTAATTCTTTAATAAGGAACTTTAAGAATCTGTCAATTTCAATAGAGTGACAGATATCACTGTGGGGGAAGTGTCAAATGCCAAAATGCAAAGCGAATAAAGAAAAACAGTTTCATCACAAATCTCTGTATGATGATTAATTCGCCACAATGCTGATTTTGACGTTTGTACATGAGCGAGATAGTGATATATTGATAGGAATGCCAAAAAGAGATAGATGATAATTACATTATGGGTATGTTCCCCTTCTGACGGTACGGAAGCTACTTTTCGTTGGTTTTTGACATTAGCTTCAGTGCCCTTCCGACTATTACAAATCCGACATCAACTCATGTGTTGTCACCTTAATTTCTCTGAGCGGATTCATTTCAGATAGGTTTAGGCTAGGACCGCACTTGCGATTTTCAGTCGGTGCGATTAAAAAATCGGTGTCGCAACAAATAATTGCCATGCACGCACTTGCGGCTATCTATCGCGCGATTTTTTAGTCGCAAGAAATAGAACCTAAAGCTTTTAATATGAATGCACGCACATGCGTTTATTTAATTTCGCGATAGAAAAAACGCTCAAAAAATAGATCTGGTTCCATTTTTTTAATCGCTGCGATTTTAAAGTCGCATATGTGTGCATTCACATTTAAAACCATGTGTCTCATTTCTTGCGGCTAAATAATCGTACGTTTGAAAATCGCAAGTGCGTGTATAATTTTTTCTAGTTGCGACTACGATTTTTTAGTCGCGCTATTTTAAATCGCAAGTGCGAGCACAACCATCTAAGTCCGTTTGTTTCATTTTAACTTTCGACAATCGCATCGCCAGAAAAATGGAACAAATTTTCGACTTTTAATCGTCGCGATTTCCAGGTCGCATGTGCGTTCATTCTTATTAAAATTCACGTGTTCTATTTCTAGCGACTAAGCAGTCGCGCGATTGAAATCGCAAGTGCGGTCCTAGCCTTACATATGCATTTTCATTGCACAAATCACATTTTGTTTGAAAGAGAGTGAAGAATATTCCAGAAGATCTTGATGAATGTAGATAATAAAAAAATGCTAGAAATTAAGGTGAACATTATAGTTAATGTGAACATTCTTAAACTCTTAAAACTAAACCTTATTCGTATAAAACACTAAATACTCAAAAATAGCCCTGTTTTTTAGTGTATTTTTATCTTCGCTTGAAAAAAAGTAGAATGTAAAATACAAAAACAATACGGAACTATACCAAATTGGTGCTGTATTAAACATGCTTTTTTTCAAGCGGACATAAAAATGCACTGAAAAACACGACTGATGTCAAATCATTTGGGGTTTTTAGTTCTCAAAAAACACACACGGCCTGTAAATCGTGCTTTTGACATTTAAAGTGAAATGAATTGGTACAAGAGTTTTTGTGTTACATTATACAAAACATTGCTTTTTTAAAATAAATGTATTTTCTTTTGGTTTTTATCTCAAGAAATAAAATGAAAAAGTACAAACAAGTGCTTAAAGGTGGCCATAGACGAAGGAGCCAAAAGGCCCCGCGCCGATGCGCAAAATCAGTCGTGATTGGAGTGGACCGGCTGCCAATCTATTTGGATTTTCAGCCAATCTGAAATCCAACCTAGCCAAATGGATCGGATGGCTCGGTTGTGTATGGCCAGCTTAACGATTTGAAGGAATATACCTAAATGTCACTTTGAAGTTTCTTTTGTTATCTCACGCCACAGTTAAAACTAATATCTACTTTATAGCAGGTTCAGGGTGACCCCGGAGCTAAAACAAAAAACGGAATTTGTTCCAAGAATGACTTCATGATTTAAAAAAGGGGACTTCAGGGCTCATCGAACAAACCTATAATTAGTACAGTATTCCAAGGTGACAGCTTAATTTAAAATAACATTTCTCATGGCAAAATCAACACATTCATGAAATTAGTTTCTGTACCGCAAAACGCACTATGAAAAGTTGAACCAAAAATGAATGCTTTCTTTTGATCCCATTGGTTTTAATGCTCTGGAAAAATCCAAGGAAGGTGTTTCCCCAACCAATATGGATGCTGGAAATACTCCAGTTTATAGTGGCCATTTTTTTAAGAAAAACATGATTTTTTTTTCAAGTTTCCTAAACTTGGTTCTGTTCTCCAATGGTTTCTGGCAGCAAATTGTGAAAAATTGCAAGAAATTTCACGTTAAAAAACACACCTAATATCTGTCAAATTTATTGTGAATAATTCAGTAGTGTATGACAGATCAAGATAGAAGGTTAAATCGTTGAACAACTTGTGCAAATCATATGCCTGTTTGGTAACGTGAAATTTTCACCAAGTTTCCCAAACTTGGGTTTTTTCTCCTATGGTTTCTGACAGCAAATTGTGAAAATTTGCAAGAAATTTCACGTTAGCAAACACACCTCATAAAATTTAAATTTTCGTCATTTTAGTAGACAAGACCAATTTGTGCATGAATGTGCGAAGAAAAAAAATGTTAGCTTTGGTACGAACCGATCCACGCGATATACACCCACTCCAAATGTATTGCGAGAAGGTTAATGTTTAGAGATCGAATTTTGGTCTGGTGGAATCATCGTTCCGTGTATCTTACAAAACGAAACTGGCATTGTCATAATCTTCATCCGCGAGCGACACAGATCGATCGACTTTAACCGTATGATATGGATACTCACGATATGTGCTTCTTACAGAACGGTGTTATTTGCCCCACAGCATAGGTCACGATAGCCCCAATTATTTCGCGGTATGGTGAACTGGAAACCGAGATCGTGCGATTTAACACATTAAATCCCGGTCAGGAAACGGAATCTCTTAAGCTTGGGAGTCATATTTGTAATCCTGTCGCTTGGACGCCATTTTCAAAAATGGCGCCCAATCTGGACCAAATGGTAAAATAAAAGAAAACTTGTAAATTACTTGGAATATTTCCATAGTTAAAATAATGGTTGATGTCTTAAAAGATAGGTGTTAAGTAGACGCACCTTCGGGTTAAACGTCAGTGTTGCCACTTTTCCGGAACTTACTTTTCTCTGATGCCAAAGGGTAATACCTCCGATTTTGTGATAATTTTTAATATTTAGAAGATGAAACAAGTTGTGGAACGCTTACAGGCGTCAAATGCGTGTTGGGAAAAAACAGTTGTCTAAAAAAAGTGTTGAGTAGTCGCGACCTCGGTAAAAATTTCAGTGTAGGTAGCCACTTTTCGGGAGCATACTTTTTTTTATGTCAAAGGTTGGGACTTCCACTTTTGTTGGTAATCTTGAATATTTTGAACATAAAAAAAATTACGGAAACGCCAAGTGCGTGTTGGTTAGCTCAAAGCGTTCAGATTTTCGAAAATGTGTTTCTATTTTGGTTTTGAGGGAGTTCAGACTTTAGAATGCGCTCTCTGAGCTCAGAATAAAATTACTGCGAGCAGACATGGAGTTGAATGCTGAACACAAGCATTTGAAAGGTGAAATGTCAAATGGTGACAGCCAAGTGTTCAGGTGTGTTGAAAAATAATTCAGAGTGCTTAGAACACGCTCAGTTCAGATCAGGTGATGTTAGAACATGCTCGACAAGCTCGAATTAAGTTAAAAGCTTTATCTGAACTTAAAAAAAGAAAAACGGTTTCGCACTTCCCTCAGGCCTTATTGTAAATAATTTGAACTACATGTCTGTAAGACTAAAATTGTTTTAAAATGCAACCTAAACTGTACAAAATTATCTAGATGAATATAAAGATACAAACAAACGTAGTGTTTGGCACATGGGTGGTTTAAATTCCACTTGAGTATATTTTTTAATATCTAAGTATGTTAGTTTTTTGTAATTTTTATGGGGACACCAAACAAAGCACATGTGTGACCTAGCAATGATTTTTATTGATTTTTCTTTAAAGATAAAATTAATTCAAATACATACAACACATGGTGTTATACAAACACACTTTGATCTTTTGTATGGCGAATAAACAACACACGTTTAAGAATGTGCAGAACGCAATAAAATCGAAAGTTATTTGTGAAATTCCGAAGTGCGAGAAAATAATACCAAATGATAGAATGTTTACTTATTTTTTAATACTTTAACTCCCATCTTAATTCTGTTTAGTGAGGTTTATCAGTATTTTGCTATACTTTCAAATCTTTGAAAAAAAAGACCTAAAATCATCATCTATAAGGAGTTTAAGAGCTCAACGTTTAGTACTTTTACGATTGGAGGTAAAGAGAAATCAAATCGCTTTGGCATGTTGTTCTTGACTATTTTCTGCCCGGTGGTTATAGCCTGAAACCAACTCATTAAACACTTCTCTATTGGGTTCCTGTAGTTTCTGTTATTCTACGAAACAAGAAAAAGTAATTACTCGGACAATGAAGCGTTAATATTGAAAATTGTTTCAAAAAAATAGTCACAAGGGCAAAAGGTCACAACTAACTTTTTTCTTATGGGCAGAGAAAAATTTAGTCAGTACATAAAAACTCATTATAAAATGTTCTACACAATTGGTCCAAGTAATGTTTGTCAAATGTACGATTTATCGTTTTGTCAGTTCAGGTACTTTTTTTTACCATCTCTTTAAAAAGTCATATTCGTAAAAGTATTTTATAAAATATGAATTCTTTAACCTCGAGAATGTAAGTTCCTATCAAAGATCTCCTTAGATCAAAAAGAATTTTTTTTTAAATCTTCAGAAATCAAGTTACGTAGAAATATCAAATCAAATCTCTGCACTAAAAGATTGTAGTGATTGCAGCAGCATGCACGTGAGGCTACTTAAAACTACTAAATCACAATTTCCGCCCTTATACATACATACATATATGTATACTGCACAGTATCTATTTACCCAACAAAACTGCCGGTGACGATGACAGGTTTTGTATCTGTAACTCAACTTATTTTACATCCTTTCATAATAATATGAGTAATACAGAACAATTTTAAATCTCTTTGTATAGAGAAGAAAGCAAGTCGATCTTTTTTTTAATAATTTTCGCATGCGCAAGCGAGATACGATGACATAGACAAAAAAGAAATTCTATCGACTAAAATTATCTTAAACTAGCAAAAACTAACTCAGTTTTTTTTTCTTAATTAAACATCATGTTCCTACAAAAACAAAAGTACAATCTGTATCGTTTGATTGATGCCTTATTTTTTTTATTTTAAATTCTTACTCGCAATAAATTAAATAACAGATATTTCTATCAAGAAATATTGTTTTTTTGTTTTTGTAAATAATAGAGAGATACTAATAAAATTAAAAATCTTTGTAAATTGCAGATATTAACAATGAGGTCGATATAACCTTGCAATTTTCGAACGTCCCTAATGTAAGATCTCTGCTTTAGAACCGACCTCAAGACAGTCGTGACCCTTGGTATAGAGACATAGAAAATAAAATGCATGACTGGGTCGCACGTACTTGCTCTTGTTCAAGACACTGTGGGCTTAAGAAAATTGTATTTAAAAAGCATTTAAATTATGAGAGAAAAATGTACAGAAGCATGACAGTTTGAGGTGAAAAAAAAGAATGCTTTCTTAATTCTTGATTGAATATAATTGTATGGGAAAAAAAATTAAAATCGTTGGAGCGGTTTTTCAAAAAATAATTTCTTATATATAAAATTCTTAAAACATTTTTAAGAACAAATGTTGGTATGCAAATCTAAAAAATATATTTATGTGTATATTAAATCAAAATTTTCAACCCGTTTTTGAGATATCGAATTTTCAAAAAAAAAAAATTTTAACTTTTTTTTTGAAAATTTTGATATGTAATACTATTTAATCTTATCTGAAATTTTTATATAAAAAATGCATCTAAATCCGTTGAGCCGATAACGACAAAATTCAAAATAAGAAAAAAAACGTTCTATGGCAGGTACTATTAATAGTTGCTAAGTGTAAAATTTTATAATTTTTGGTAGTAGATCGTACTAATGAAAAAAATTTTATCAAAATCGAAGGAGTCGTTTTTAAGCAAAAAATTTTTCCTTTGCGGTTTTTTAACTTTTGTATGGAAGGTACCGTTATTTTTTCATAAATGTAAATTTTTTTCTAAAAATATTTTAGAGAGTACTAAAAAAACTCTTAAGTATCGAGTTTTAAAAAAAGTCGAGCATATCATTTTCGAAATATTTGATTTTCCAACAAAAAATTTGAAACATTTTTTAAAAATCCAAAAAATATTTGTTCAAAAATTTTGATACACAGAACTATTCATATTTTTTGTAAGCTTCTGTATAAAAAATAGTTGAAATCGGTCGTACCGTTTTGAAAAAAATCAAAAATTAAAAACATGGTTCTTTGGGAGGTACCATTAATAGCCATTTTCGAGAAATGGTTTTCCACCCAAAGGAAGCCTTTATTAGAATAAATTTATTAATTTTTTTTTAAGAAAAGTTGTTGAGCCGTTTTTGAGAAAAATACGACTGTGTAAAATTGCTAAAAAAAATTGCATGGCAGCAGTGACGAAGCGTTCATATATTGAGTGGAATGAGTGCTTCCGTAAGACAGTTCACAAAATGCTCATAGCAAAGAATTTTAATATTCGAAAATTCAAATTGTAGATACATTAAATACATTTACATCATTGACCTATTATTATAGTATGTCAACGATTTACATTTTCTTGATATCTAATATTAATAAATTATCTCTTATATTAATTAATTATTTCCCAATATTAGGTATTACATATCACGGGAAATGATTATTATCTTTTATTAACATCACTCACGAGAACAACGCTTAAATCCGCACATCATCTAACCAAACCCACAAATTTCCATTATACGCCAAGCCAAGCCATTTGAGAATGCGTAATATCACTCCATTCTCCATTATAAAATACTATACGAGAGTTTTTGCTCTAGAATGCGCAACAGCTTGGCATTCTCTGATTTTACCTTCTTGACTCAAATTCCGTCAAAAATTCAAAGTAAAATCTAATGATTTCTTTCTGTTTGCCCAACGTGTGAAGAATGAGTTGAGTGAATTCATTATGAAAATTCAATAGCAAAACTAAAGAAGTATTGAGTCGTTTCCTGCCGCACATTCCTATTGAAAAAGGGGTAGTTTTAGTTTTATACTTTGGATCTTCGGTGTTGTGATTGTGTGTGTGTGAATGCAAATCGTATATAGTGTTTCATCCATAAGAAATGCATTGATTGGTGTTTTTTTTCGATTTGATTAGGTTTTTTGGGCGAATTGTTTTGTTTGTGATTGCTTTGGCGTTTTGCTTAATGCTTATGAGTACCTGCAAATGCATAGCAAAGAGTGTTTCAAATTAATTATTTCGGCTAGAGAAAATACATTTTTTATACTCTTTATAATATTATTAGGCGCAAAAAAGCGGTATGATATAAATTCTAAATTAAAGGACTTTTATTTTTTGAGTTTTTAGTTGTGTGCTTCCGCTTCCGAAAAAGTCACGCCTCGTGCCTGCATGGCAGGTACCATTATTTTTGGTAAAAAAAAAAATGAAAAAAACCAAAAACCACTATGTACCAAGTTTAAAGACAATCGATCCAGCTGTTTAGGCTATAGACGGACAGACAGACAGAATTGTGCCACCCACTTTTTTGGTGTTCTCTATCATCGTTATATCATGTTTGATTGTTATCTCAAAAAAATTTTTTCCAAACTTTCCTTATAGTACCTACATATATCCCCCAAATGTTTTTTTGTTTTCATTTTTGTTTTAGAACCAAAAATAACGGTACCTTCCATACAATTTGTTTAAGGACTTTAACATAATTGTATTTTTCTCAAAAACGACTCCACAACTTTTCTTAGAAAAAATTTAATAAACTTCAGGTGCAAAGCATTTGTCAAAAAATGGTTATTAATGGTAATGCTCCCAAAGATTTTCGTAGTATTTTTTTATGGAAAAGCTTATAAAAAAACTTAAATAGTTAAATTTTCAAACAAAATATTTTTTGTATTTTTAAAAAAGCACTCCATTTTTTTTAAACTTATTTTAACGATTTTTTAAACATGTTACCTGATGGTTTTTTAACATTTCTTGGATTAATTAAAGTAAATATTTTACTTTTATTACAAAAAAACGTATATCCCCTATAAATGTAGAAAAAACCGTTGAAGGAAATCTTATTTTTCTCAAAAACTATTTCTACAATTTTGATCAAACTTTTTGTATGCTAAAATTAGTGCAATCTACTACAAAATATTACATAAAAATCAAATTTAGCCACGGTTTTCTGACATAAGGCCATGCCTCATACAGCCATATATTTGAAATATGGCCATATTTTAACGAAAATGCAATATGAAAAGTGAATTTTCTAACCATTGCGACCAGATAAAGCTTGTCCGACCAAAACACTCAGAGAAAAAAACAGGCATAATAATTTATCAACGTAGGTTGCAGGTAAAATCTGCATGACATCTTGTAAATTTAACACTGTCTTAAAATAGTAATCCTGTAAATTTTAATGAAAATCTATTTAAATTTACATGAAAAAAAGTTAATTTAACTTGGCCCAATTTTCAATGTCCTGTTAATTTTTCATGAAAATCTAGTTAATTTAACATGAAAATTTAGTTAATCTTAAACGATTAAATGTTGAATCAACACTTTATCCTGTTCATGTGTCATGAATTCATACGTCTCAGCCGTCTCGAAAAATTTTTTCTGATACTTACTTAGATTTGAACTGGCACAGTGCTACTTTAACAGGAGACCAGGATAAATTCATCTCATTTTATTTGGATGGCCTGTGTGTGTTTAAACACTGCTATCAAGTTAAAATGAACTTGCAGAGTGCTACTTTAACAGGAGGCCAGGTTAAATGCAACAGGTTAAAATTGTAAAAATAACCATACAAAAATTTGAATTCAACCTGATTTGTGGTAAAATAGAAATTGATAACATTGAGTTTAAAAAAAACACGATCTCAGCATAAATTAACACTGTGCTTTTGTTCAAATTTCTTATTTACAAGAATTTAGGGTTAAAATAATAGGACATATTCTTAAATCAACTTTCTGTAACTTTATATGGGAAAGTGCACTTGTAAATTTAACCAGGCCCGTGTTAATTAATTACCTGACTTCTTTCTCTGAGTGTAGTTTTGTAAATGATTGGACTAAAGCTACCGGTTGGGAACCTGAGACAAACTTGCGTTTGTTTATTTTATCTTTACATACGTATGCATGAACTTCTGTTTGCTAAGCTATTAGATATTTGTATAAGTAAACAAACAAAACAAAAGTAACATAAGTAAATACCTATGTTTATGTCGTTTTGTAGAAAATTCTTTTGGAAAGCAATTCTATAAGCCAGTAAATAAAATGACACATCACTATTAACTTAATTGATTTTTAATTGGATAGATAATAACCTGCTACTTACCTTCGTATATTGTTAGGGATTTTCAATAATTGCAAAATGCGCACATACATATAGTAAAGTGCAGTTGACTTATGAGATAAAAATATGAAGAATAAAAACGCAAATTATAGAAAATGCATTTTTATTTGTTTTTGTTATGAAATTCAATAATTAGTCCGGTCAGAAAACCGAAATCCGTGCGCTTTTTGTGGGGGAACCTTATTTTTATATTTGTAATTTTTATTTTTTTTTAAGACGAAATCTAGCTTCGGTGTCATTGTTGTAATCCTGTCGCTTCGACGCCATTTTCAAAAATGACGCCCAATCTGTGCAAAATGGTAAAATAGAAAAAAATCGTAAATAAATTTTGTCCATAGTTGAAATAACAGTTGGTGTCTTAAAAGATAGGTGTTGATCAGACGCGACTTCGCTTAAAATGTCAGTATTGCCACTTCAGACCTCCATTTTTTTGGTAATTAATTTGAACATGACAAAACGTATAACTTATATTCCCCAACACGCATTTGGCATCTGGAGGTGTATCTGCAACTTTTATCGTTGAACACATTACAAACTATCAAAAAAATAGAGGTTTCACCCTTTGACATAAAAAAGTATGTTCTTCAAAAGTGGAACCACTGACTTTAATCGATGTCGCACTTACTCAACACCTATCTTTTAAGACATCAACCGTTATTTTTCCAACATGCGTTTGGCATTTGCAGGCGTTTCCACAACTGTTTTCATGTTCAAAATATTAAAAACTATCAAAAAATTTGAGATCCTACCCTTTGATATAAAAAAAAAGTATGTTCTCGAAAAATGGCAACACTGAAATTTTACCCGAATGTGCGTCTATCAAACTCCTATTTTTTTAAGGTATCAACAGTTATTTTAAGTATGGAAATTTTCCAAGTTATTAACGAGATTTTTTTTATTTTACCATTTTGTATACATTGGGCGTCATTTTTGAAATAGTGTCCTAGCGACAGGATTATAACAGTGACGCCCAAGCAAGATTTCTCAAGATCCTCAGCATGTCAAAAATAAATTTCAAATACAAAAATAAGGCACCTCCCATCAAAAAGCGCAGGGATTTCGATTTCCTGAACGGACTACAGATTGGGCGCCATTATTGAAAATGGCGTCCAAGCGGCAGGATTACAAAAATGACTCCCAAATTTAATTTCAACCTAAATACATATTTAAGAAATAAATTTCAATCATACAAAAGGTCCCCCCTTAAAACGATATTCGGTTTCCTGACCGGACTACAGATTGGCCCCCATTTTTCAAGCTTAATTTCAAAAAGGGTTCCCACAGTAAGCGCACGGGATTTGGTGTCCTATACTCCTACTAGAAATCATCAAATCAAAAATTATTCATTAACTTAACTTTTCTTTCACCGTATCGGTCGTGTTGGAAGAAAAAAGGCCAAAACCAAAAACTACTCCAAACAATCTTAAGTTCAGGAAGCCTTGCTTTGCGAGATGGAAATGCGCCTGATTTGAAGATTATTTTTTGAGCAAAATTTTCGCCGATTTCGAGTTTCTCTGAAACACAAAAATAGAAGCGAAGTGGGTGTTCATTGCTTGGTGGAAGTAGGTTAGGTTAGGTTAGGTTAAGAGGGGCGTGCACAGCACAGAGGCTGTTGCGTACACGGGGGCCTATTGGTCCATTGTGATCCCCTTAAAAAAGAAGGCAGAGATGCACCCAAACTAATGGTTCACATAGACTGGATCGTTTGCGAACCAGCCTGTGCTTTCTATGAATTTTCTCATGTTTGCCATTGAGACCTGTGCCAGATCTTCCAGTTCTTCAAAAAACCTGTTTCCAAAATAACGGAGTCGATTTGTTTGGAGGTTTGGACAATCACAGAGCAGGTGTTTAATGGTTTCTATTTCCTCTACGTCTTGACAGCTCCTGCAGAAATCGGGTGCAAATACACCCAGTCTGATGGCCATTGTGCCAATGGCGCAATGGCCCGTTAGTACACCTATCAAGATTCTAATATTCTTTTTACTCAGTGATAAAATATACCGAGATTCCTTTTCATTAATTCTAGGCCATAAACTTCTAGAGATAACACAGTCGTTCCTAGTCCTCCAGGATTTATTGATTTGCTCTTTTGTTATTAGGTCTATTGGTGGAAGTAAATAATCATAGATCCTTAGCGAAATTCTCCTTATAGCCCAGGAAAAATTAGAATTCCGACTAAATTTTGTAGGGGGGGGGGGTAAAAGGGGGTAAAATTCAGTTTTTCCTTAACTATCAGTTTTTTTGGAAAAAGGTGAAGTCACAAATTGTAGCTTATGTAATTCTACACAAATACAATCAATAGATTCAGAGAAAATCGTGCAAGAACTTAATGGTGAAGCAAATTTTATCAAAAAATTTATTAAAATGTTATTAATGGATGGGAAAATTTTTTTAAACAATTTGTGTTTGGCTACATTTCCTCATTATAAAACCAAATTTTTGGGTTAGCCGGGATAAGGGGAAGGATGCCACCTTGAAAAGGAAAGTAATTTGGTTTTTATTCAGAAACTTGATAGAATTTATTTTTACAACAAAATCATGAGAGAATAACATTTAGTCAATAAAATAATCTAAAAAATGATTAGTCTTGAAGTTATAGCGTGTCAAAGTACACTTGTGATTTTGAACTGTAAAAGGGATAAATTACAGTTATTTGTAAATATGTATCTCAAAAAATATAACTTTTTTTCAAAAAAATTAAAAATTTATATTGTTTCTAGTAAAATTCTACACAAAAAAAATTATGACAGTTTTTTTCGTAGGAGCAACAGATTTTGAGAAAAACGGGCACAAACCTACTCATTACCTATTTTACCCAAGCAAGATGATGAAAAAATTTCACTACTGTAAAGAGCTCTTATTATTATTCTCAAAATCTGTTGCTCCTACGAAAAAAAGTGTCATAATCTGTTTTGTGTAGAATTTTATGAGAAATATATAAATTTATTAATATTTTGAAAAAAATTAATTTGGTGGGATATTTACAAATAACTGTTATTTATCCCTTTTACAGTAAAAAATCACAAGTGTTACTTTGACACGCTTTTCCAAAAAAACTGATAGTTTTCGAGAAATTGAGAAAAAACTGAATTTTACCCCCATTTAACCCCCCCCCCCCCCACCCCACTAAAAAAATTAGCCCTGACCCAAATTTACGGAACTTCTTAGGAAATAACTAAGCTCTCCACCAAAATTCAGCTATGTCGGAACTTTTTCAGACTGATATTCACAGTTGCTGAGAACTTTAGCACGTTGAGTTTCTCAAAATAAGGCGCAAAACACTAGCTCCGTTATCAATCAGCAAACGCGTCTCACAAAATTTATTCATGCAGCTGCAGTTGGTCTATTATTTCTACCGAAATTTCGGCCACAAAACATACACTTTGGAAGCAACTTATTGCAAAATTTCTCAACATTGTTTAAGAGTTAATTGAGTCCAAATCAACTTTTTGATCGCTTAGGAACTATTAGTGTCAAAATAACATTTGATTCAAATAGAAACCAACCAAGATGGCCCACTTTTTTCAAAAAAAAGTTAAACGGGCCGGATATTAAGATTAATCTCTTTTCTTTAAATAATCTTAATAAAATCATTTATAACAAAAATGAACTAAAAAAGTCCCAACGTGCTGTGTTTTTCCTAATAAAAGTGATGAGCAGGATTAAAGAAAAAAATATTATTAAATTATTCAGTATTTAGAATTTCGTTAAATGGTTCAAATACATTTTTTGTATGAAATACGTCCCCATTCAAGTGAGTCGGAGTGTAATGTACTCATGACAGGAACTCTCTCGGGGTACCATAATTTAAGCGTGTTTAAATTAGACATTTTTTTTCAAAATTCTTATGTTTTTAAAATATCAGGCAGTGTCCTAAATTCCTATTACATAACTCTTCATCGTTATTGTTGTTTGGTTTTCCAATACCCAGATGCTTATACCATAATAAATATTGTGCACAGACTCTGGCATATTAAAAAACAAATGGGGAGAGCAAATTTTGCGGTGATGCATCAGAATGTCGCACCCTGGTTTTTGAGGGTAAAACTATTTCGACGTCATTGTCTGTTCGTCATTTCCTAATACAATTTCTACGTGAAAGAGTGTGTGCATCCTTTTGCTAAATTTAATTAAATTAAAATTTTACTTATAATAAATTATGGCACAGATCCAACATTATATTTCAGTGGCGGTAAGAATTTTGTATTTAATATTTTTTTTTCTTCTAATTTTTGAGAGCATGTGTATCCGGATTTCCTTGTTTTTAATCAATCTAACATGAATGTATCATTAAATACTTCAAATCTGTGTACCCATGTACTTTTATTTTTCATCACAAACTAAAACTTAAGTGAAAAATAAAAGGACTTGAAAAAGATGCTTAAAATTATTTTCAAAATCCCTTATTCATTGATTTAGCAAAATGAACAACCAGAGGAGAACACTTGAATCTTGAAACAACTTGTACTTTTTTTTTTTGTTCTTTTGCTTTTCGTTTTCACTTATTTGAGAGTCCTTTATGCGGTTGATACTCAAGACTCAATTTGCTGCTATTGCACTTAACCGAGTTTGAGTTTGAAAATAACCACCAGCCAAACAGGGGAATAAATTGTATTTTAACTTAAATCAAAGAACACATCAATCGAAAGTAAAATACCTATAAAAAAAAACTGTAGAATGTTGCGTACTTTGTCAACCATATAAGAACTTGTGTTCAGGAAAAAGGCGTGGGTACTCTGAAAGCGTTGAATACATTGTATCAAATGAGTGTTTAAGAATGAAAGTAAAAAAAAAAATTATTTGCAGTTCATGGTCAAGAAATACTTTTGATATTGATTTAATTTTAAGACTTGTCGTTTGTTTAATTCAAATGTAGTCGGTACATTAAAGAACCGGAACTTAAAGATTAAATTATTTTGATTACGAAAAATCAGCCTGTAAGTAAAATTAATAATAATTTGTACTTGACTTCAATAATTATGTGTGAAGGACAGACACTCATAGAATTTTGACTGCTATTTGCAGAAATGCACGGATTTTTTCAGACACTGGTAAAGCACACAAACACTGGGCCTGGGCCAATTTGCTGGTGTAAGAAATTAATGATAAACATAAAAGTTGGGATTTTTAACCAGTTGTAAACGTGTATTCGATACATTATGTATTTGATTAACTGATTACGCGTTCCTTGTATTCATTACATAACTTGCTGTGATGAATACATTTTTCTATCCATATGGTGGTTTTTAAATATTTATGTAGGTATTACTCTTATTTCACTGTAGCTGTTACATAGTTATGTATTGGGTACATTTCTTTTGTATTAATTGCACATTTGAGCAGCTGAGGCGTGTAATGAGTCCATAATTTATTTATTGAGTAGTTTCCTTCGATATTTAAATTGAAATGTAACCAGTAGACGTTAACTGTATGCACTACATAGAACTTTCATTGCAATCCTATCATACATTTAACATTTAAGTCATTGTAAAAATTGAATTTGAAAAATATTCAATTTAGTAGCACTTAAATAATTACCTATACGATTGCACTTTTGTCTGTTGCAAAATTTCATATTTTTGCAGAAGTTGCAAATCATAACTCTGTTTGTTTTTTTTTATCTTGATAGTCCACTATCTGTTGTGCCTACATTTCTTTTGAAATAACTCCTCCCTTCAGACTGTTTACATTATTCCATCACTGTCTGCATTCACTGATGTGTATACAAGAAAATACGCAACAAACTAACAACTCATTTTTACTTTCCAAGCGAGTTCATTCATACATATAGGTATCCATCCATACAAAGAATTACGATCAAAACTCAAAGCAGAGGCTTGATAAGTTCATTGGAACTAACAATAAAACCTTATTTTATATTCCATTCATAAGCCCAGATAGCCTGGCTTGTCATTCATCATCTTCCGGTAAACCTATACCTTTTGCTGCAAAAAAAAAAAGAAAAACAAAAACAAACTCACAGAAGCATCATCCAAACATAGTTTTTTTTTTTTCTTTTATTACAATCCATGTCACTTGATTGAGGTGGATATGTTTTAACTGTGTTAAAAGTTTTTGCATGATATTCACACCTTCATCACATTTTCCGCAGTTGCTGAAATAAATCTCTGCCCAGGTAGGTATCCGATACCAAGGAAATCCGAAATGAAATTCAAATTCCATTTTTAATTTTTAGGAATCTTTTTCATTTTCGATTGGATTTTCTGACGGTTTCACTAATTTTCGAGTCCAATTGAAAATGTAATCACGTCTTCACACAATTGCATCTGAATACCGTCATTACAAAATGGCTTTTTCAAGCATCTATTGACAAATAATCCGAAGTAGAACATAAGTCGTTTTTCTTTTTAAGCTCCGAGCATATCACTGAGCTGTGTTCATTTTTTAGCTCAGAGCACTCGGAGCGCTCAACTTGTATTTCTTTTTTCAATCAGGGACAGAGCTAGATCAGAGAACGCTCCATAGTCTCAGAGGGCGTTTTTCTTTTTTAGTTGAGATTAGAGCTTGAACTTTCAAATAAAAAATCGTATTGCTGTTTTAGCTCAGAGTGTATAACAGTTCAAATTTGTGTTTCTTTTTTCGTTGAGAGCTTGTTCAGAGTTTGCTCTGAGCGTACTCTATGTGCTAGGTAATGGCGTTTTTCTTTTTTAATTCAGAAAAGTGCTCTGAACAGAGTCCGAGCATGTCGAGCATGTTCTGAACATCATCTGAGCAAGTTTGTTCTGACCACCATGAATCATTTTTGAAACACATCTGAACACTAGCTGTCAAATGCTATGTGTTTAGCATTGAACTCAGTCTGCTCAGTCATTTTATACTGAGCTCATAGAGCGCGCTCTGAACAAACTCAGAACACACTCAGAACGAAAAAAGAAATACAAATTTTCAACTCTGAACGCTCAGAGCTAAAAAAGAAACACAACTTTTTGTTTGACAGTTCAGGCTCTGCTCTGAACTTAAAAAGAAAAACCCTTTATAAAATAACTGAGTAAACAGAGTCAAATGCTGAACAGCGTCAATTTGACAGAAGAGCTAGTGCTCGAGTGTGTTTCATGAAATAATTTCAGAGCTCTTAAAACACGCTCGCTTCGGAGAATATTCCGAGTATGTTGACATGCTCGAGGAAAACGCCCTGAATAAAAGACCGAGCGAATGGAGCAACAACCTGAGAAAACTAAAAGTTAGTATACTAAATTTCGGTGCCTTGAACGCGCCTATTTATATGGAATCGTATGACAGCTCAGTGCTTAGATATGTTTCAAAACTATATCGGAGAGCTCAGTTCATACTCTTTCAGAGCTAACTCCGATCGCTCGAGCTCCGCTCCATGCTCTGCTCAGAGCCAAAAAAGAAAACGCCTAATATGCGTTTTTCTTTTTTAGCTCCGAGCATAGCTCTTAGCTGTCAAAAAAAGATCTATGTTTCTTTTTTAGCTCCGAGCACTCAGAGCGCTAAACTTGTGTTTCTTTTTTAAATCAGATCTAGCCCGGAGTACGCTCCATGAGCTCAGAATAAAAAGACCGAGCGAATGGAGCAAATAGCTGAGCGCAGCCAACGTCCCTCTTTTCTTCAGTCATTTCAAGTGGACGCGTTCGACACCTCAATTTCAGTTCACAATTTTGAATTTTTCGAGTTTTTGATTGGCCAGCTGTCTGATGAAAATTAAGTCATTTCTTAAATTTGGTGAGTTGAATGCACCGTAATTGGATGAGTTCAGAGCTCAGATGTGTTTCAAAATTATATCGGAGAGCTCTGATCATACTCTGCTCAGAGCTAACTCCGAAAGCTCGAGCTCTGATCCATGCTCTGCCCAGAGCTACAAAAGAAAAACGCCTAGTGAAATTCAAAAAGAGAACTCCGAACGTCAAAATGATAACGACTCACATGTTCGAGGTATCCGTTTCAGAACAAAAAAAATAACTTATTTTCTGTGAATCTGTTCTGCACGGAAAAGAGCAGAAAAATACGGGATTGTGTGTTTCATGCGTTAAAACCTACAATTTGTGTTCCATGAAGTTTTCCAGAACAGTTTAGTACAATATTTCCTTCTCCAACCGTTGAGGTGGAGCAAGTGAGTGAGAAACGTCACAGCACCAGCAGATTTGTTTGCTAGAGATGATAATTAAGCTAAAATTTATCACCGGAGGACAGAAGTACTTTTCTTATATTTTGGACTATACATGAAAAGTGTAAATTTGAGATTAAATTCTGATTGAAAATTAATGCTAAAAATATTACAATTCTAAGATTTTAAAATTTGAAACTTCAAAGCTGATAGGCAACGATCAATCACATCGACAAAAATCTGCACTTGACTGTTCTTTCTTGTTCTGACAGTTTTCACACACTAGTGCTGTTCTGCTTTATTCTAATCTAGTTTTTCTTCATGACGATGTTAAGACAAGCTTCACATGAAGCGACTCCTTTTGACGTCTCTCAAAAAGCAATTCAAACATTTTTAAGTTCGAAATTTCACAGCTGAATGGCAACGTCAAAACAAAGCTGTATTTTACTGTTCTTTCTTGTTCTTACAGTTTTCACACACTTGTGCTGTTCTCTCTGTTCTGCTCTACTTTTTATGCATGATGATGTTCAGACAAGCTTTCACGTGAGGTGACTCATTATGACGTCTCTAATTTGTATCTCATTCTCATCTTTTGGAAATAAAGAGATGGCCAAGTGAGGCAGAAGTTTTTGATTTTTTTTTAAATTCCTGCCTCACCTCGCCATCTCTTTTTTAAAAACAAATAGGAGTGACATAAAAAAGAAAGACGTCATAATAAGTCAACTCACATCGATGATTTTATTATTTTTCTCAACAATTTTAGTTCCACTTCGTCTATAGTACCCTTCAAATTGATTAATCGTTCGATGAGTCGGAAAACATTTTTCGAGAAATAAAAAAAAAAAAAATTTTACCTCTTCAAAAATCGGTATTTCTCGAAAAATATCATATCGTTGTGAGCCGCTGTCATCGTTTGGTAAATTTTCCATATAAATACGCATTCATATTGATTTATTCAATAATATCACAAAAGAGTTATAAAAAAATGTACTTAATCAAATGACGTGTGGTGTAAACTACTACCAGAAGCAATGACGCAATTATTTCTGACCTTCATTCTTTGTTGTTATATGTCATTAGGGTATAAACGGTTTTTAAGTTTCCATAATCAAAAATAAAACGTTACTCTTGAAGCTTAATGAAAACAAAAGTTAAATTCATTTGGCCTAAATCTGCCTACACTAATTACTTACTTTTTTATGGATGCCATCTCTCATGTAAATGAAGAAGTGGGAAGGTAAGAGAGAGTGACAAAATATATGTTTTAATTACCTCGTTCTCAGGTGTGCTTTAAATGTCACGTTCACGAGCAAGTAATGTGCGGAAAAGACCACATTCTTTTCAAAAAACAAAGATCATTAATTTATATATTGCAATTTATTATTAAACACCCATAGGGGGCGCTGCTGTACAGGGTAATTTTTGTTTTCAAATGACATTTTTAACCTTATAAACATGGAACGTCGTCTATGTCGTCGGTTATCGTTATTGTAATTTCGTATTCATATTTTGTTGTTATTGTTTTGCATTATTGTTTAAGATGACTTCATCTATACATATACATACCCACAACCACGTCAAAGCTATAACAATAAGCTGTGAAGATCAAGCTTCCTAAGTGAAGCCATTAACAATTGTTATAAGATGTTAAGCGGGATACAACTCTTATAACTACGTAGTTAAGATATTGTTGTAGGCGCTAGTGAATATCCCAGACAGCAATGCGATTACAAATAAGTTTGACGTTTTATATAAAAAAATCTACATCAATCTTGTTTGTGTTCTGTGATGTGGTTTTTTTTTTTTGCAATCAAAAAGATTTTAAAGAAAGAGGAAGCCATCAGTTTTTGTTGTTGATTACAGGTGCGATGGAGAGATTTTTTTTTGTTGTTGTCTTCTATAAGTAATTCACATTGTTTGTGGAATTTGTTTTGAATAAAGTTATGACAGCATAACGGAGGTTTCAATAGGTGTCAATTACATATAAGGTGCGGTTTGATCTTGACGTGAATGCAGCTAGTCGAGAATGTAATAATAGGTATCCCAGTCCCAGTCAAGTAAGACTTTCACTACGAGAAAAAAGTCAAACCACAAAGTTTTTATACAGACATTTTAACTAAGATGGTGCTCTAAAATTTATGTTATAATATGTCAAACGCCACGATTCACCTTAAACATTCACGAAATAATTTTAATTAATGATGGTGTTCGCAGATAAGTGTCACATGAGGCGCAGGTGACTCATTTTGACATATCTCATTTTTATCTCACTCTCATCTTCTGCCAAGTGAGGCAGACGTTTTTGAAGGTTCTTTTTCTTACCAAGATATAGATGTGAAGTACAAAAAAAAACGTCAAAATGAGCAGCTGCTCTGAACACCATCAGTTGTTGAGATGTTTGAGGTTTTAATCAAATTCAGCCTGACACACTATTGTTTAACTTCAATGCAGCTCTCACCGCCTTTTTTCAAAACGTCAAACGTCAAATGTCATACTAAAATTACTTTTTTTTTGACGTTGCTAGCTCTCGAACTATCTAACTTTTCCTAAAAAACTAATATTGAACACGCCTTTATCAGTAACAGTTCTTGCGAAAAAAAATTAGACAGATGAACTAAAAGACAGTGTTCACATTGGCCTAATTTTGTGCGACTAATTTTGACGTTTCTATTTTTATCGCATTCCCATCTCTTGGTAAGAATGGGATTGCGAAGTCAGGCAAGATTTTGTATTTATTTTGAAGATTCCTGTCTCACTTTCTTACCGCTATTTTTCTGACAGAATTTCGTCAAAACTTGACAGGCTGTCAATTTGTGTCCAAAAACTTTGGAACAGGGCTATTTTGTCTTATTCACCTCTCCATCAGGGTTACCAACAGGGGTATTTTGGCCCGGAGACTCCGGGAATGCATTCTGATCTCCGGGATCCCGGTGAAGCCAAGATTACTGCGGGTCAAACGTTATTAATTTGATAAGTACTTTATTTCTGAGGGCATCGCTGAAACTGAATAAATAGAAAAAAATTTTGCTCTAGGTACCTCAAGATTAAGTATGATTTTTTGAGTCTAAGCTGAATATGGCTATCGTTTTTTAAAGCCATAAGCAATTTTGTTGCTACATTTGATTAAGGATTCAATCCCTTGTGACGAGAGAGAGGGTGTATATGTTGTTTGGCAGCTTCAATGATTGTTTTAAGGAATTATGTATTTTTGGAAAACCTCCGGGTCTAGACTTTTCCGTATATGGTAACCCTGCCTCTTCTATTCCATTATCCCGAATAAGTAAACAAATACATTTTGGTTTTTGCATATTCCTTATCCGAAATAAATAAAGTGTCTGTCTAACATGGTCGTTGCACTGGAAAGGGCATCCAATCAGAAGGAAAGATTTTATGTGTGATAGAAAGAGAGAGAAGATTTCACCCAAAATCCACCTATGCACCACTTTAAAAAAAAATTGTTTGGAATAACGGATTTTTTTTATTGTTCGAGTGAAAGATGTATGGAGCTTAATTATGTGAGGTAGGGAAGGGTGTATAGAACTGAAAAGATTTTTTCTGAATATTGTAGACACGGGGATCATGAGAGAAAGGCACAAAAAACACTTGAAATGTCAAATTCAAAAGGTGTGTTCGATTCAACATTGATGGGAGCGTTCAATGACCCTGTTTAATACTATGTTCCCACCAAAACAAAATCCGAGACTTCAGCTAAAAAAATTCGAGATTTCAAATTGGTGGAGCAGAATTTCATTAAAATTTCGTTGAAAACCCGAGTTTTTATTGAGATTTCGTTGAAATTGACCGTTTACCGTTTTACATTTAAAACTTTAAGTTGTCTCAAAATACATTTGTCGTTTTCGATTGGATCTTTGGAGTACTCCTTTTCCACTCCTACAGCTTTAATATTTTGCACATGGCAAATTGAAAAAAATATCAAATGAGACAAATTAGACGCATGAGTCCGGTGTTTTTGTTTTCTTCGTGTCTCAGGAAAGCCCTGACCCCCACTTCTGTAATGCACAAACTGCCGTGATCGTGATACCGAACTCAATCTTCCCATTCTAAGCATCGTGAATAGGAAAAACATCGTTGCCATTTCTTGATTTAATCTCATCATTAAACAAACGATCAAATGGCTTACATACTTATATTTTACTTTTTAATTTTCTTCCTGGCGGCCTGGCGCACATGTCATTTGTATATTCTTGATTGCTTTTTCGAGCAAGTTCTTTCATTTATTTTTAAATAAATTATAAATTTGTATAGTGTATGACGTTTTTATTAAATAGCTTCATTGGCATAAGACAAGTGAAAGCGTCGAGACCGCCCACCATCTATGTATGTCAACTGCTTGAATACCTACCAGAATCAAGTTCTATCTACTGCCGGTAATGTAAGCGGCTGCGCCTAGTTCGACGCACAAATATTAAATTTAAATTTGACTAACCCACATAGCTGTATCATAAAAACAAAACACATCGCTTATAAACGACGAATATACACAATGGCAGCTGCCAACAAATTCAGTTTCCTTTTCATTTTCGAATGCAAAATGTATGTTTGAAAAAAAAAATAGATACCAAAACATACGATATCTTTCAACGTACACAAACCCTAAATACAAAAAATTGCTCTGATTATAAGGACTGATGTGGGGGAAAAGTTGCCAAATTTAACTTTAAAAAATATATATATTTGTCAACGAAGAAAAAACATTTTTGGCACTGACCATAAGTCTGAATGAAACACTCTGTAGAAAGGGCATGAAAAAAGTTCAAATGTTTCTGTACCTTTTTTGTGTACAGAACCTCGCATATGTATCTATTGTGATGGTGGCATAAATATATGTATGTATAAAGCCAATAACCTGCACATATGGTAGCAGTTGATCAAATTTTGGCAATTACATTGGTTTTGTGATGAATTGGTTTCTATTTGGCGAACAATTTATTGAGATGTTATTTTTATTTTTATAAAAATAATTGCGTCGGTGTTTTTTTAAGTAATTAATTTCTCAAATGAGCTGCTGACTATAATTTTTTTAAGAAAAATCTTTTATTAAGAAAATATTTCAGAAGCACACGAATAAAGAGTTGAGTTTGTTTTATTATTCAAACATAGAAAAATATTCTGACTAATTTATCCGCGATTTTTTATTTTGTATTATAAAAATAATTTTTAAAAATTTTATTGGTGAATAATTTTATTCGAACGTCTACATAAATAAATATATTTGCCAAATAAATTCAAATGGGGCAAAATTTCAATTTAGTAGGTTTGTTCGTTGAGCCCTGAAATTCACTTGAGATCGCTCTAAACTCAATCATTTTTTGAAAAACCCGAACTCACCCTGATGAGCACATTCTGTGTTGCTTACACCCCAACTCAACAGGGCATACAGATGTCCAACATCGCAACCACAATCCAATCAAGAATCAGCATATTTTTTTCACTCTGGGCAAATTATGTCATGTCGAAACTCTCTCACCACTACTTCTATCTTTTGCAATAATACACGGGCTCTAGACTCCAGAGAACAGTAAAGAGACTTTTTTAATATCCAGCTACCTCGAGATACAACGAAAACCCGAACTAAATTCACACGCACGTACAACGTCTAATCTCATGGCCAAGCTTTGAAAGCGTTCATGTCGTGTTCAAAAGTTGGTTTTCTTCGACATGTCGTCGACAAGACATGGATTTTTCTGCCTCCATTGGTTTTTTTTGTGGACATCTCCATAGTCAGTGCATGGCTCATGCCTGGTGGAGCCAGCATGTTAAGACCTGTTGTCGCCCATTATACTATTCGATATAAAGCTTTGCGTTCAGCTTAGTTTAGAGTTCCCGTGCGAAATAAAAAAATCTATGCAAATATTTTCGCATGTCAAAAATTATTGAGATGAAATACAGTTAGTCTTATTCTAGGCCATTGCTGTCACCCCGTGCGAGAAAAAATAGTGTGGTGAATAAAAAATATTTTTTTTTGTATGGACGGTTTTCACTTCCAAAAAAAATATTCACCTCACAGCATTATTTGCATGCAAAAATAATTGTTTTCCATTTTAGGCCTATATTTTGTTAAATAAAGCCTAGTTTACAATTCCTGTGCGAAAAAATATATGCAATTATTTTCGCATGTCAAAAATGATTGGGATGAAATGCAAATTCATTTTTTGCATAATAGGCTTACAGTTTCAAGCAAAAAAAGGCCTTTGCTGTCATGGAATGTCATGCAAATTAATGGACCAGCAATCATTTTGTGAGTAAAATATATTTTTTGGATGGTCGGTTTACACTTCAAAAAAAGAATATATATCTGTGGAACTTGGTAAAAACATGATAGCTCCATTTTAAAATTTGCGTCTACATCCACTTTACATACAGCTACAGCCTAAACGGATGAACCGATTTTCTTCAAATTTGAAACATATTTTTTCAAGGGCTATGTTCATAAATTGAATTTGAAGAAAATCGCTGGATTCGTTTAGGCTCTAGCATGATTTAAAGTGGACGTAAAGACGCAAATATTGAATTAAAATGGACTTATCATGTTTCTACCAAACACCACATATATTCACCCAAGGCATTATTTGCATACAAATGGTTTTGCACCCAAAAATAATAGTTTTCCGTTTTTAGAACTTTAGTTTATTCATTGAGGGTAATTGATTGACTCAATGGGTGGCTTAGGCCAAAACAAAAAATGTTCGCCTTGAATATTATAAACTATGGTGCACAGAATAGGTGGAAAATTATTTTGAAAATTTTGATTTTTTTGCATGGAAACTGTGAAGTATGCTTAATACTTGAAAAGCATTTGATAGAATTTGGCAAAAGGCTATATTATATCATCGAATTTCTTATTCGAACCGTTTAATCCAAAACGTGATGAACATTTATAGACTGATACTCACAAAATAAATAGTGGTGTCCTACAAGGCTCTGTCTTATATCCGACTCTTTCATCTTCATTAATGACCACTTTTCTAAAATTTCCAATCTACTTATGTATTTGTTCTCAAACCACAGCTTTTCATATACATTTCCAGACTCGGAACCCTGTTGTTCAGATGTGGAACGAAAATGGCAGTCCATAAGCTCATTTAATTCCGATCCTGACAGTTTGGTTCGATTAATGAAAAACTTGGAATTTAATCCATTATATATCTAAAACTCCGTGAAAACAAATGTTGAGGAAACCGGCATATACTCGAAATGTGCAGGTGCCCCACTTATCACATCAAACTGGTATTATAATGATCAAAACAACAACAAAAGCAAAGATGAAACCATTATTTTTGTCATTAGACTGGCAGCTTTCCAGTCTTGTAAATGCGATATAAATTGTGTGTCTTTCGATCATCGTCAGAATGTTTCCAGTTTTCCCTTATTTTATGGATATTTTTTCAAACAATGATCTAGTGAAATAGCCATTCCATTATTAAGAATGCCCACCAGTTGCAGTTAGCTCTTAAGCCAAACTTCGAACGTACTGTTAAGTACAGTGATTACTTCCTTAGGCACAATACACGAATGTTACCCAGCTCAATTTACCAATTTTATAGTCTTCAAAACTAGTACGATTATCTCTATTCATTTGGCGCCACTGTACCATTTTTTAATTACAGAATTAGTTTGTCATAATTTATAATATTTTTTATTTGTAACGTATTAAGAACCTGTTTCGTGTCGAGTACTTCTTATTGTTGTAATGTTTCCTAAACTTAACATTTACTGTAAGTAATCGATTATTAAGTGCTGATTGAACTTAACACACCTTTGATGTATCGCTTAATCCATAAATAAACTAAACAAGATTTTTTGTTGTAATTAAATTATTTGTTTCCTACATGTTCTCTGATCAAGCCTAATTCTTGCTGAATGATTTCACACATTTGGTACTCGCGTTTAAAATGCTTAATTTTATCATAAATCATCTATTAAAATAAAGTCTCAATAATACACACAAACCAAATGTGTTCATTACCCCAGCACAAAGTGTTGGTTGCCAAAAAATAAATACTCATTCGCCGCCGGTTAAAAAAATTATTTAAAAACAAAAAACTTCAATTACTTAAAATAAAATTAAACTGCACTCAGTGCTCTCTTTATTAAATATAAATCTAATTATTATCATTTTCTTATTTTATATTTCAGATTTTACACAATTTGGGAAAAGTCGACCGGACGGCAGATGAAATTTTTGACGATCATCTGAACAATTTTACTCGTCAACAAAATAGTGCCAATAAATTGCAAAAGGAATTTGGCAATTACATACGATGTGTTCGAGGTTTGAAAACAGAAAAACAATTTACATTTAACCAAAACTGAGAGAATTATATAGAATAAGAGAATGAATGACATTTAATGTATGCATTGTTTTTTTATTATTATTATTATTTTAGCTATTCAAGCTGCTTCCAAATCCTTAATGGATGCAATATGTGAAGTATATGAACCACATTGGAATGGATATGATGCCCTGACTGCACAAGCATCGACCACAGAGAGTCTATGGTTGGATTTCTCCCATAAATTGACCGATCAAGTTCTGATTCCACTATGCACGTACACGAATCAATTTCCTGAAATGAAGGTTAGTTCCTTTTAAAACAACACAATTTATCTGATTTTAATTTTATGTTTTTCATTCATATTTTTTTCTTTTGATATATCTTAGAAAAAAGTAGAAAAGAGGAATAGAAAACTCATTGATTATGATGGTCAACGACATTCGTTCCAAAGTGTACAAGCTAGTGCCAGCAAACGCAAAGATGATGTAAAGGTAAGATATAAATTTGAAATAAATAAAACTTAATTTTAATATACCAAAACGTGTATATGATGTGTGTAGATAACAAAAAGTCGTGAACAATTAGAGGAGGCTCGTCGAACATATGAAATTCTCAACACGGAACTACACGACGAACTGCCGGCTCTATATGATTCCAGAATATTGTTTTTGGTTACAAATTTGCAAACACTTTTCGCATCAGAACAAGTTTTCCACACTGAATCGGCGAAGGTTTGTTAATTTTTGAAATATTAAACATAATATTGTTGTTGTCGGAATAAAATAAAATCTTTTGAACTTTCAGATATTTTCGGAATTAGAAACAATCGTTGATAAACTGGCCACAGACTCACAACGAGGAAATAATACACTAAAGAAATCAACAGGTAATATTTTTAATAGTTCTTAAATTCCAGAAAATATTAAAATAGTTAAAGGGTCATTTGATGTTTTTTTTTTTATTTCTTAAAACGTTTTGTAGATTGCAGAACTGCATTTGAACCAGATTTTATTTTTTAGATTCAGTAGGTCCCCTTAATTTCTGTCCACTTGGCCTTCGTTCTCCGCGACCTGTCACGTCACAATTTTTGTTATAGCTACCAAAAGTCAATATTTTGTAGTTTGTATGTTTTTTTTTTTCAAATGACATTATTTCTTTAGAGATTGCAATCCCGTTAGCCATTCAAGGCGAACTTAATTCAGGTGATTCGCAAACGGTAATTCACATTCGAACGTACGACTCGGCTTATCGCAAGTCATAATAGTTGCCATATTTTTGTTAAAATGTTTTGTTTTTCAAATTTAAAACGCTCTTCTTAGTATGCACAAAGTTTATAATCCAACTTCGATCGCCGCGTCTCGTCTCTTATTTTTGCGAAATCAAATAATTTTAATATCTGAATTTGTAGCTGATTAAATGCTTAGAAATTTGTTGCGCAAACCAAAAACTTGTACAGCTAGAGTAAATTTATATTTTTAATAAAGTTTCTGGTAAAATAAGTCTTAAAAAAGCGGTAAAAATCTTAAATAGTGCAAATATTTCTTGTTATTCTGAATTTATTGCTTATTAAGTGCTTATTTGTTGCGCCAACTACAATCTAGTAGCTCCAATGGTTTTTCAAATATTCAAGATTCCGCTTAAATGGTACGGAAGTTAGCGGCCGAAAATCATTAATAACACTGGTCAACAAAATTTAATTTTTTTTTTGTTACAGAAACCAAAATATACTTTTTCGTAGGTTTTTGGTGTGCTGAACTCGAATCTGTAGTCAAAAAAAAATTATATCGGGCCACGTTTTTGAGATATTCACGTTATAAAATCGAAAACCAGTTTTTTTGCTGTTTTCAAAGTTGTATTGTAACGTGAGGTAAATTGTTTCAACAAAATTTTTAACGGTTTCTGAAAGAACTAATTTCCCTATACCTTTTTTCTTCTCTGAGAAATCTCTAGTTAATTGCAGGCCTTTCATTTATGATATAAATACAATGTAAAGGAGAATGGGCAAAAATGTATGGGAAATGGTACATTTTTCAATACGAATGTGTCATATATCGTTGAAAAGTTTATTTTGAGTACATCATTTCATTATATGGCCGTTAAGCTCTAAGCCATGCGGCTCGCGAGATATTAGCAAACAAAATCTAGGAAGTGAGAAGAATTTGCAGCTTTTTGCATGCTTATTTGGTGCTCAAGCTAAAAATTTGTAGTTCTAACGGTTTTTTGGTATTCACGTTTCCTTTAGCTAACTTTAGCAAATTTAGGTAAAAAAGATTATGCATGTTCATTGACATTATCAATCGTGGCTTGATGGTTAGTGCGTAGGACTGTCATGCCGAAGGTGTGGGTTCGATTCCCAGCCGTGCCACTTAAAAACAGAAATGTTTTATTCGAGGTACTGCCTCTTGCGAGGAACTGACAAATCCTCCAAGAGTATACTTGTCATGAAAAAGTGCTTCTCATTTAGCCATTCGGACTCGGCAAAAAACTGTAGGTCCCCTCCATTCCTGCCCAACAAACACGCACACAGGAATGGTTGTGAGTTGTAAGTCACTAGGCCCTGGTTCTCCTCGAGCTGTTGCGCCACCCAATTTATTTATTTATCAAAAAAATATCAATTAATATAGGGCATATAAATTAAGCGATGTAAAAAATGAACGTCAAATTTTACACCTGTTCGACACGTGCTTAGGTAGGAAGACAAACGGTTATTGGTTCAACAACTCGAGGGCTATTATTGATATGAATAATAACGTTACACAATAACTTGGCTTTTTATGTCGTTGGCTTTTAGACTATAAGGCCCATTTGCTGATACGAGATTAAACATAATATTTAAAAAAAAATTCGAGAAGCAAAAATACACAAAGTTTCTTCAAAATATTTTTAAACCTAAGCTTTTTGTGTTTTTCCATTGCCATCGTTACGGTCGTGACAGTGAGACTCCATATTTTATAAATTATTCACATACTAATCCCAATTTATAAATTAAAACTTAACTAATCTACAGGACACCTGAAGTCCTTTAAATAAATTAGTGTACTGAAGTATGACAAATTAGTGGTTCAGTTAAAGGATCTAATTTAGTTGCGTTACGATATCTAATTTTCATGTGCTGTAAAATATTGCATGAAAAGTATGTATCATTCTCTTGCAAATATTAACTTCGATAGTTGTTCTTCAGTTTGAGTTAAGAAATGAGAAGTAAAACTATGAAAAACAATACAAAATTTTAATTTGAAAACGTTACGGGTGTGACAGGTCATCGTTACGGGTGTGACCGAGTATGATTTGTATGCATGAAAACAATATAATAAACGATGTCTTAACTGGAAATTGATGTTATAGATGTATAATCATTTCTTACATGACGTGAGAAAAAATTGCTCTTAAAAAATGAAATTTTTCTCACTGAAAGTGAATAAATTTCTAACTTCAATGAGATTTTTTCATTTCCTTTTAAAATATGGAAAACTTTCACAAAAAGCCAATTAAATTGGCAATTAAAGTAGATTTTCTTAAAATTATATCCCTACGTCATGAATTTCATATCTAGAAACATCAGAGAGCTAAAAACCAACGAGTCTTGGAATGCCAACTTGATACGGGTGTGACATAGACTTAAAATTTTTAATACAGGCTCAGTATTAATTTCAAATTCTTAAAATTTCGTCAGACACTAGATCATAGTATTTTCCTTTTCTTCCCAAACTTTCAGTTTGATACAAATTTGTTTCTTCTAGTAATGAAACATATAATTATTTTTGTTACGGGTGTGACACTCACACTAACCACTTTATGAATCAACTGCCCAAAAATTCAGTTTGCATTTACTATTGAATAATTGAATGACACGAAAACCTACTTAGAGTTCTGATAAGAGAAAATAAACACCGGTTCTCAAATTCAGAAACAGTTAATTATTGAAAATATGGTTTTGAGCTTCTTATAACAAAAAGTGACTTTTGGAGACCTATTCTGCTAAGTGGTTCGAACTGCGAAATAGGCGACGATACAAAAAAAAATTTAATAGTTTCACCTTTAAAATGAATTCTACCATCTTTTAAAATATTCTAACGGTACTTTTCTCAATTGCAAGTCATATTTTGTAATTTTTCGTAAATGGTCGTTTTGTATGGAATCACCCTTTTATATTTTTCTTTTTGTTAATATCTTTATTTTGTTTTCTTTTTAGCAAATGCCATTAAACCCAGCCCAGTGCAATCACCAGTTAAACAACCTAACAACACAAACGCCAATAATAGCAGTTACCAAAATCAAGTAACAACAAATGGCTCAAGCAATGCCAACAGTCGTAAGTTGATGTTTAAAACATTTTATATACAAACAGAACTCTTGTTTCGTTTTTGTTTTATTTTGCTTTTTCTTTTCTTTTTTATAATTTGCTTTTTTTCAACAAAAACACAAAAAAAGGAAACATCGGTTTTTAGATTGAAATTGATGTCTTTTAATTTTTTATTCATGTTTCATTACCCATACACATTGCAACTTTAATATTCTTTTAAAAAAAAAAGTAATTTTATTTTATTTAATATTTGGACATTCTAAACAAAATTCAATCTAAAAATCTGTAGCTTGTGAATGAATTTTTCTTTCAGAATACTATTTTTTTCTATTTTTCGAGATTCTTAATTTTGGTTTAATAATTCAATAAAAATAAACTAATCATTGAATGTCTTGAAACTAAAATATTAAGCATGCGTTTGATTTTTGTTTGTTTGTTTTGTTTTTTTTTTTTTTTCTTTTTTATTTGCTACGCTTCGTTTGTTATTTTGCTGCTGTTGTTGTCCGTTCTGCTCTTCTGCATTGCACGTAAGAGCAGCATCATCCAGTCCTAGCTCACAACTCGAACAATCATCACCAAGACTTGATTCAATTTCTCCAACGCCAGACACAACTCCAATCGAGAGTGTAGATATCATCCAGAAAGTGACCACAGAACAACGTATCAGCCTGGCGAGTAGTGGGTCACCACCTCCATCGCCGACAATTGCAACTCCTCGATTATCATCAGCAGCGGCAACTCCGGCTTCAGCAGAAGAAGATGAGCCATCTTACCAAAATACAGTTGCAATCAGTTCTGTCCAAAAGCATAACTCAATCCAAGCGCCATCTAGAGGTGGAGCCATCAACATTGTTGATAATCAGCACAAGATTGACAATGAAACATTAAATAGCCCGAATGCGAATTCAGCAGCCGCACAGACTCAACAACCTGCTACGCCTCCAGCTGATATCACAACGACAATTCAAAAAAAGACGAAAGTAACTGAAACAACCGATGACGGTGATTTGAAAACAACAACAACCACAACGACGACCACAACAACCGATGAGGCAAACAACGTGATGAAAACGACGACGACAAAACAAGTGAGTGGAAATGGAAACATCACGAAACAGGACGACAATGCGATGTTATTAGGAGGTAATGACAATGACACACCAAAAACGGAACCATTTTACGATGTGCCATTGGGCGGCGGTGAGTAGGTTTTGAACAATCTTGTGGAAAAAAAAAACGAAACACTTTCCCACACAGATTACATAAACTAAATTTAATGTTTGTGCAATATATGCGGAGAAGATGCACGCGTTTTCCCAAATTTTAATTAAAACAAAAAAAAAATCCTGAAATATAGTACATTTTTGAAATTTTGTATTCCATTTAAAAATAAAACGAAAAAGATGTTTAACCCTACTAAACATACACAAAGTTGTTTGTGGCTTGCTCAAAGACAGTACAGATAGACAAAATATTGTTTTTTATTATTTTATTTTTTGAATTTAATGCATTTAAGAATAATTTTATTTGAATATTTCAGGCGGTTCAGCAACAGAATTACCCCCAGGAGTTTTGTATCGCGTGAAGGCGACTTATGGATACGTCAAAGAAGACGGAGACGAATTGAGCTTTGAAATCGGAGATATTATTCGCGTCATAGAGTATGACGACCCTGAAGATCAGGTAAATAGCCTTTTGAAGTTAAAACCAAAACTTAGTCCTACGAGAACTTTGGAAATAAAAATTAACAGTACAGTCATTAAAACTCCTGGTACAAAGTAGGAGAATAAAACACGCCAGTATCCCAAAATTGCCTTTCCAACGATGTTTTTGTAGACTGGATTATTAACTAGGTCTAAAGCTCTACTGAGCCTTTCCGTTGCTAAACTTTAGTGCCTATTTTAAAAAGAATCCATCCACAAATAGGTACTGACTAAAGGCTCCGTCAAATCAAATGTGAAACATTCGGGACGACCGACAGTGAATGGAAATAAAAATTACCAGTACAGTCATTAAAACTCCTGGTACAAAGTAGGAGAATAAAACACGCCTGTATCCCAAAATTGCCTTTCCAACGATGTTTTTGTAGACTGGATTATTAACTAGGTCTAAAGCTCTACTGAGCCTTTCCGTTGCTAAACTTTTGTGCCTATTTTAAAAAGAATCCATCCACAAATAGGTACTGACTAAAGGCTCCGTCAAATCAAATGTGAAACATTCGGGACGACCGACAGTGAAACTTTCGCCTTTCAAAATAAATTTGCATGTCGATTAAAGCAGAGAGACGAGGTGCGACGTCTCCAGAAAAAAAACTATCAACTATCAACGTAGGTTTGAGGGCCTTAAATAAATAAATCAAAATATTGTAAATGATAATATTCCTATATCAATCCCCTTCAGCGATGTTTGTGTCTTTACCTATTTGATGATCCTCGTTAAATTTTTGTTTATAGTTGATATTGACAAAGTTTTTTTTCTAGTTTTTACCCAAAGTCTTAGAGAAAAAATGTACCCTTAACAATTTTATGTACTTTACTTTCTGATATTCACATTATTTAACATTTCCATTATTCTTCTAAATTTCAGGAGGAAGGCTGGCTCATGGGCCAAAAAGAAGGCACACAAGAAAAAGGTCTCTTCCCTGCCAATTTCACACGACCAATATAAAAGATAGCAGACCATCAGCCACTAACATCAGAAGAGAACAACAAAAAAGAGAGTAGTTAAATTTTATTTCAAAATTCTCTCGTTGGCCAGATTTACGAGTGTGTGCTTATATTTTGTAGAAGCAAAACAAAAAAGAAAACGAATTAAATCAACAAACAAAAAAATAGAAAAACAAAAACAAAAATAAACAAAAAACAAAAAATTGATAGGAAACAAAATTTTTTAATTAAAAAAAAAAAATACAAAAGAAACCTCTTGTTATTGCGCGAATATATTTTTTAGTCAATATTTTTCCTGTTTTCAGGTTAAATGTAAGTTGAAAGCTAGAGTTCTTTTTTTAGGATTCATTTAAAAAGAAAAAGATAAAAAAGTAAATTAAACAAAAAACACAATAATTTATTTATATAAAACAAAAGTGTTTAAAATATTTTTTTTACATAAAATAAAAATAAATCCCAAGGTTTTATATTAAAAAAAAATTACTCTGTTGGAATAACCAACAAAAGGACACACTCGAAGTAGTTTCTTTCCTGTCTCATTATAATAAAGAATCAAATTTAATATAAACTTTTGTTTTTGTTTTTCCTATGTTGTATTATTCAATTTTCGTTTAAATTGTTAACAAATCCATTGAATCATTCATATCATAATATAAACACACCAACACGCATATATAAAGATTCATAGTTATGTTGGGTAACAAAGAAAAAAAGGAATAACCTTATTCTTTTTTTTTACAAAAGAAAAATTAGAAAAGAATAATATTTACCAATTTTTGAACTCTATTAACACTAATTATATCATTGTTATATTATTATTACTATAAATATTCTTTTAATTTCGTAGAAAACTAATATATATGTTATTTTTATTTGTCTGGCAAGGAACGAACAAAAATGTATAATTGATTAATTTTTATTTGTACTTTTAATTTTTGTTTCATTTTATTGTGTAATTCATAAGAAAATATTGTTTTTAATTGTTTTATTATTGCTATAACTACTGCAACTAGATATACAGACACACATACACACATGGAACTATTATAAAAACAAACAAACAAAAAATACATTATTAATTTAAACTACGTTTATATAATTTTTAATAATATTAAAAAAATATATATATCTTATAATAGTAAATCATACATCATTCAATAAAAGAAAGAAAAATTATAAATAAAATACCAATAACAAGCGAACAGTATACAGTAAACAGAATGAAACATACATTTTGAGCAAATTTTGTGGTCCTTTTTTTTTGTTTAACAGAAAAAATGTGTATTTATTTTATTTTAAACAACAAATTTATTAATTGAAAACTGGAAAAATAAAACATTAATATATATACAACATTTAAGGCAGTTTTATTTAAGTTTTATTGCAGTTGTACGAAAAGTGTCGTTACTGCCTTTTTTGGTACATTTTCTTCAGTAACTAACTAGAACTACTCCTACTATCGTCTGATTTTGGCGACATTTGGCTCATATTTTTGTTTAATGATTATTTTTCACCTTAGTCCAAAAAAATATTTAAAATAATTTTATTTCTACCCATATATGTAAATACGCGTTTTTCAAACTTTGAGCGGCCAGCCGTAACTTAATAAATTTCTATCTGACTTACACAAGCAGTACATTGTCACAAGGAAACAGATCCGATCATTCAAAAATTGACATAGTTTATGCAACGCTGCTGAACTCCTGGAACAAATCGAAAACGCCCTAGTTACGGATTTTCGAATGCAAATCCAAGAGAGTAACCAGAGATACCTACAAGTTACTGCAGCATGACCTTGGGCCCAAAAATTATTTTCACGATGAATCAAGCCTAGTTATGATGTCAACAATTTGCAAAGCCAGAGGAGAACTTTTACCCTTAAACTACACGCCATACAGAACTGATATTGATTCAACGTGCTCTTTGTGCAATCTTGGAGAGAGAGAAGATGTCCAACACTTTATCGGGAGATGTCCAGTACTAAAGGCGATACTATTAACAGTCTGGGGAAAACCCATGCTCTTCAAATCCTTAATGGAGAAAGCTGGAACTACCTCTACATATACATCAAAACAGCTCTTAAGTATCGAAAACAAATAATCAACGAAGCTTCTTAATATTATTTTTAATTTATCTTTTTTTTCTCTTCTTTTATATGTGATTAAGATTCAAAATTCAAGATCTTTCTTATATTCTTTAAATATTGAAAATACTCTCTTTTTTCGGCTGACGGCCAATAGCCAATGTTCCATTGTGAACAAATGTAAATATTTCAACTCAAGAAAAAATAAATTCACATATTACAACTACATAGTTTATGTAAATTAGCTAAACCGTTAGCGAGATTTATGCCAGTATCTGAAAAATTGATAAGAAAATAATTTTTGAGCTTAGTGTAGAATTTTTCATGAATTTTAATTCTGATGATTTCTATAGCGCAATAATTACTTAGAATTTGTTGAACTTTCATCAACGTTCAGATGGCTGGCATACTTGCGAATAAACTGGGCCCAACTATGTAACTCGATTCTACAATAAAAAACGTTTGAATTCGCAAAATCTCAGCTCGCTTTACTTTTTAGCTAGTGTTTATAAACGGGAATAGATCAGCGCTAAAAGAAGATTCTGTGGCAAGAAGTCGAAAGCACTGAAATTTCATCTCTTTTTCATACACGTAACGTCTTACAATAAGCATTGAAAACAACTTTCGAATGGATTCGAAAGTAGAATAAAGTTACATAGTAGGGCCCCACAAGATGCATAATTTTTTTTATTCTTGCACAAAAATATAATGGGGTATATTCATAGATGTTGTTTAAGCTGTTGCTAGACAAGACTAATTTACCTTATGACGTTTCAGTATGATAAACTCCTCCAGATTTGCGTATCAAAAGCTCAAACAACATTTATGAATATGCCCTAATTAATTGGATTCACAATCCGCAATTTTTCACGTTTTCAATTCCGGTATCATTTTGTTGGCAGTCCGTACGGTACGGACTCAATTCGAATACCACAACAGCCACCATAATCTACTTTTAGAAATCAGTTTATTATAAGAGTTTTAATCAGCTTGGAAAAGATTCTGTAATAAACGGAAAGTTAAAAAGTCATCGTTAGTTTTTCAAAAAAAAATCGTTTCTTCTTTTTTTTTTATTGATTCGCTCAAGTTTAAGAGCATCTGTTTTACATTGCATAGTTTAAGTGCTTGCAAATTTGGCGAATATTAGGGATGGGAAAAACCGATTGGTTAAAAATGAAACCGGTTATTTTGTTTCAGTTAACGGTTTTTTTTCGGAGACTTTTTTATCTTGGTTAAACTCGGTGTTTTTCTAAAACCCAACAACCGGATAGAAAAAAAACCGGTTATTTGATTTGAAATTTTCACACCAGCACCGAAATAAAAAATACAGAAAACTTCTTCGAAACAAGAATTCGTTGTCTCAATCTCATATAACTTACGTTTGTGTGCAACCTTCAACATTTTTCACTACTTTCCCCGTTTATAAGCAGCTATCGTAGCATTGAGTTGGGAAAGATATATTTTTGAACCTGGTTTGAGGCTTGTGAAATGATGAGTATTTTTATTTCACGACGAACAAAAAAATAATAGAAAACATGAAAGTATCCGGTTAATCGTATGTAAGTTAAAAGTTCGTTTCTGAGTGAAGTCAAACTTTACCTCAAACAGGCTTTGTTCCGAAGGCGCTTCATCAAATTTACTTATTTGATCTCAATTTTAACCTAATAAAACATTTTCTTAATATTTTCTTTAATAAAAACCGGTTTCTTAGACGAAAAATACTGGCCACTAAATCCTCAACATTGGGCGTGTTTTATTATCATCGGGATCTGGATCTGGATTAAGTTTTACACGTAATACAAAAACAAAATAATGGGAAATTTTCTAAAATTGTTTTTGTAATACGTGTTAAAAGAAGATCCAGATCCCGATGATAAAAAACACGCCTAATATAGGCGTGTTTTATTATCATCGGGATCTGGATCTGGATTAAGTTTTACATGTAATACAAAAACAAAATAATGGGAAATTTTCTAAAATTGTTTTTGTAGCACGTGTTAAAAGAAGATCCAGATCCCGATGATAATAAAACACGCCTTATGTTATGTTATATTAGGTGTGTTTTTTTTATCATCGGGATCTGGATCTGGATCTTCTTTTAACACGTCTTACAAAAACAATTTCAGAAAATTTCCCATTATTTTGTTTTTGTATTACGTGTTAAACTTAATCCAGATCCAGATCCCGATGATAATAAAACACGCCTATTATGGGAAATTTCCACTGCAGAAAGCTCTGGAAGCAGAGACCAGAACCTTCTACTTATTTCCAGAGTTTGTCAAACAAGTATAAAAGGCATATATGTTTGACCGACACAGTTGAATGAAGTTGGTTGTAAAAAAAAGTGAAAAGTAAAGTTGCTGAATTAATTTCAGTGGTGAGTAATAAATTGTTTTGTTTGTAGTAAGAAAAGTAAAGTGTTTTATTTTGTGAAATAAACAAGTGGAAGATTTGAATAAAGTAAATAAGTTTTATTAACGAACCTGAGAAAATATTACAATATCATATCATTTTTAATAAGAAAGGTTATCAAACGGACAAGTTGTCTGTGCATGTGCCAGTTTACATATATGTTAGGGAGCGGTTTTTATTTACTGCTGTTAACCATATTCAGAGCTTGTCAAACAAGTATTAAAAGGCACATGTTTATGCAGATCTAAATTTTTCGGCAGATTTAACTCTCCCTGTACGGCGATTTTTGATTTAATTATTCTATTTCGGCTGTGAAAATTGTGCTCAAAACATAATGGAAGTTATGTTTGTCTATTCCTCCCAAAACTACGAATTTCTACGAATTTAGCCCAAAGTTCTGTCAAAGCTCATATAAAAAAAAAATTAAATTCGTAGTTTCGGGAAGTAGGTACACGAATAGACATCATTTTTAATACATAGAAGGAAGCTGTTTTTTAATGAATCGGTTAATTCTTGAAGGTAACATTTTTTCATTACGAAAAGTGGACCAAATTTGTATGAATATGAGATAGATAAGTTACATATTAAACAAATACATTGGAAAAATAACTATCTTTTTGAAATTGCGTTCAATTCGCAACAAAAAAAAATCTATTTTAAGATTGAAATCTGAATTCACCAATAGAACACCCCATAAGTTCTGAAAAGATTTTACATACAGTACATATATATTTGCATCTATTTATGTATTGTGTCCGTGTACATATTTGTACTATCCTTACAAAGAGAGTTGAAATCTTTTGCCCCGTTTGTGAAATACATAGATAACTAAAATGTATTTCATATTTTGAAACTAGTAAAACTAGAATTAAAATTTTGTTTGCGTTTAGGCTATTTACCTAGCTTCTATGATTAAAAATAAATTTTATACAAATTTTTTAAAATTGTTAAACTTTACTCGAGTTTAAAACAAGAACAAAAAGTTTGCTCTTCTAAAAACGTCATAGGTCTGATCCTTTATTTTGAGTTTCTGTGATTTTTAGATGAAACTTCTGTCAAAAAATTTTTTGTATATGAACTTTGACAGAGCTTTGGACTAAAATGCCCAGAAGCGCACAGAAAATCACAGAAATTCAAAGTAAAGGAACAGCAGTATCATATGTATCTTTATTTATGAGTTTAATTCATTCATGAGTCATAAAATTCATCCTTCAAAAATAAAAGCAAATGTGTATATTTTTTTTAATAAAATTAAAAGGCGAGAAAATTAATTCACAAAAAATGTATCTTCTCGAAGAACTTCGTTTTAAAAACAATTAAGTATATTTTACGAAGAAAAAAAGAACAATTCATGTTTTAAATAACCCTGACTACGTCCTGTGCGGCTTTTTTCTCAATCATGCAATGTTGTTGTTGCTTCTAGCTGTGGAGGTGGTTTGCTTACATTTTTCATACAAAAATTAAAGTTTTTTAGCAATCAGTTTTGATATATTTTACGTTTGATTTATAAAATCATAAGGGCATTCATGCAACAGCTTAAAGTCGTCGTAAACGTAGTAAAATTGTTAACTGCGGAAATATGTCAAATTTCCATACAAATTGTGACAGAACTACGAAGCTTAAAACTTTACTAACGTTTACGACGGCTTTACAACGTTGTATTTTTCTGTGCTGAGATTCAGCTAAATCGAATTCGCAGGGAGTGAGTGAGCGAGTGAAATGAAATGTCAGATTACTCGCCAGATATTTCCGCAGTGACTTGGTGTATGTGTTGGTAAATTTCCAGTTTTGGATAGGTATGTGTGCTTTTCTCAAGAATTCCTATTCATGCATAGGTAACGAAATAAAAAACAACAACGTAGATAAAAACAACTAGGTACCCTTTTTTTGATTCTTAAATCTTATTTTATTATCATATGCACATTATGTATATCAAATAAAATTATATTCTATTCACTTTCGACACTATTTAACTTTTTATTTCTAAAGGGTGGAAACTCACTTCAAACTTTAATTTCGACAAATAAAAAATAATTGAAACAAGAGATACTCCATTATTAGAGATTCCAATGTTGTATTTGTTATTTCATTTCATTTTGCGTAACGAGTGTGACAAGGAGGTAGAGTTTAGCTCTTTTATATTTATTCTTTGTCTCATATTCGAAACTTAATTCGAACTTACTCATTTCACTTAAATAGCTGAATCACTTTTGGATTCAGCTATTTCAGCGAGTGAGATGAGATGACTCGCCTTACTCGCCGACTCTTCTCACTTCACTCGCAAAAGTGATTCAGCTATTTAAGTGAAATGAGTATGTTCGAATCTAGTTTCAAACATGAGACAAAGCATAAATATAAAAGAGCTAAATTCTACATCCTTGTCACACTCGTTACGCCAAACGAAATGAAACAACAAATACAACAATGTAAACATTGGAGTCTTTAATAATGGAGTATGGAGTATCTTTTGTTTCAATTATTTTTTTTGTCATAATTAAAGTTTAATGTGGGTTTAAAAGTTTCGAAAGTGAATAGAATATAAATTTATTCAATATATATGTGTGCATATGATAATAAAATAAAATTAAAGAATCAATTAAAGGGTAGCTGTTTTTATCTACGTTGTTGGTTTTTTATTTCGTTTCCTATCCATGAATAGGAATTCTTGAGAAAAGCACACATACCTATCCAAAACTGATTTACCAACACATACAACAAGTCACTGCGGAAATATCTGGAGAGTAATCTGACATTTCATTTCACTCGCTCACTCACTCCCTTTTGCTAACTGAATCGATTTTCGACGAAAAGTGACTTATCTCACTCACTCCCTGCGGTTTCGAATTAGCTGAATCTCGGCACTTAATCACTTTTGCGAGTGAAGTGAGATGAGTCGGCGATTAAGGCGAGTCATCTCATCTCACTCGCTGAAATAGCTGAATCTCGGCACATATCTACATAGAATTAATTAGGAACCTTTCTGTTGAACGCATCTTAAATGGAATGAAATGGATCATTTTGGTTAGGAAACGTGACTGTTCACTCAAATTTAATTTTTCTTCTTGACTAACCTCTCCCTTTTTACAAAACCAATTTCACACTAAACTCGCTGGCTCAAAACTATAATGTTCTATGTCAAGCAAATCGAAAAAAATGAGTTTTATATATCGAAATTTTCGTCTCGTTTTCGGCTTTAAGGAAATGTATGTTTCATTTTTATTTTTGACTTAATGACTGTTTTACACCCCTATGAAATATTAAATTTATGAGGATTCTTAATATTGCTCAGAATTAAAATGTTCTAAGTTAACATAGAACAATACATCTCATTCAAGCCCAATATCAGTATGCATACTTTTAAGTTACATAGAACATTTTTGCAATTGAGTACAACATAGAACATTATAATATTGATTATTTAAGAAGAAAATAAAAATATTTTAATATACATAGAACATACTTGTTGAGTTTTTGGTTTCATATTTGGTAAGGTCACGTATTATTCTCCAGTGTCCCTAATAAGAATTTCTATTAAATATTTCTTAATAAAATATCAAAACTTGGAGTTATGTAAGCAAAGTAAGTACTGACTATTAAAAATTGGAATTTTTTCCAAAATTCTTCTACTTTAAGCCATTCTATTCACGAAAGCTTTTGAGTTCGAGTTCACAAGGAATTACTTGATTTTTCACTATAAAACCACATTTATTCAAGTTTTCCACTATACCACCCTTAGCTATGGAAATATTAAACTCAAATCTAATTTTTTATTATTACAAAATCGTATTTTAAATATGTTTTAACGAGAAAAGCCGTATTAACATACCGTAATTGTTGAAAACAGACTAATTTCCAATATATTCATGTGTATCCCACTCAGTTTTATAATGTTCTATGTACGACATAGAACACAAAATTTACAAAAATGCCAACCAAATAAGAAAAGTGTTCTATGTTAAAATTAAAAAGTGTTAATTATTTCGCTATACAAAACGAAAAATGGAATGAAAGTCCTTAATTCAATAAAACTTGTAAATACAAATAATACTGTATTGTTTTCTTTTTGAAAAAATGATAATTTGATATTAAATAAGCAGCGTAAAACTTTGGGCACGAATATCTCTGAATGAGGGTACCTTAACATAGAACGTTATAGTTTTGAGCCAGCGAACTGCCGTCACGCTGTAGTGAAACCACACAATCTAAACAGGGTCTAAGCTTATCACAAAAATATCAAATTTTCCGTTGTTACTGTACTGAACCAGCTATCTTCTACTTCCAATAGATGGCCATTAAATAAATTAGTTTTTCCTTGCATATCTAAAAGCAAACTAAAATCAAAGCACTTCCATCGATTCAAGTAAATAAAAACTATGAAATAAATGGGAAAATACATATTTCATTTGCCATAACATCAAATTATTAACAAAATAAAAATCTTTGACATTTTCAGTTTTTCTCGCCACTCAGGCATTACCACATCCAAAAATAGTCATTTGACATCTCGAATTCGCCCCAGAAAGTGAAACAAAAAACTCAACGATTTTCATGCGAATATTCCTTCGTTCTCCTCACACTAGCTAGTTCGAGTAGTAAGTAGTAGTGTATTTGAGAAATCCGCCATATTGGAGGCGGCATTCGTCATTTTTTCTCAGTAGATCTTTTTTATATGAACTTTTCTCATGTTGTCATTTTGTGTGTGAGAGTTTTTTGAGATTTTTTGTAGAATTTCTGTGTAAATTTTTTTCTTAAATTAATAATAATATAATTCAAGGGGCACCACAACAGAGACCTCCATACAGGACTTGGCCAAACGCCTGTTGGGGCCCCCAATTCAAGTGCCGGTCCTTTCAATCGAAATTTTCCAAAAAAGAAAAATCCCTTTTTCATCATCTTCGTCGTTTTTTGCCTACTTTTTCACTTTCTCGTCGGTATAATTAACGAGACTACCGTTTCTTCAAGGAAAAAGTTTATTTTCTTTAATTTTTTTGTTTTTCGGCATACGAAAATTTTCTTTGCAAAAAAAGTGCGTGATTTGGAAAATTTTTTTTTCAAAAATTCTGAAAAAATCATATTTTCTCGTCTGGCAGTGCATTAATATTTTTTTTTTTCATATTGGACCTCGCCCGTCAAATACATCGTTTAACGTGTGAGTGTGTACGTTTTAGTTGTGTCGTGTGCGTGCGCACATACGTATACGGAAAGAAAAATATCGTATATCGCTCCCGTTCATTCTCAACAGCAATAGAGACAAAGGCCTGCACCAGACACACGATACTATTTTCGTCCTGCCTCGCCGTCTTCGTCCATCCCTGCTGAAGAGGAGCACCAGCTTAGCAAAAGCACACACCTCTATACACAATACGTCACGCATCCATTGATAACCGCCGCCGCCGCTGAGCTGTGAAATGGAACACTGAAAAGAACCGTTCTACTCCTTGTCCTCATCCCGAATTCCCTACTGCTGCTTCATGTTCATCTACGAACGGTTTTTGTGCTGATATACACTTCTTCCATCGTACGCCAAGAGGAGCAGGAGATATAAACCAAAACCACCCCAACCCTCGTTGTTTCTCGACCCTCGACGTCTCACACCCTTTCTCCGGGTTGTCGTTGTCGTCGGTACTCGACGAAAGAAAATCTATTTTTTTTTTATTTCGACAAAATACGAAGAAATAAACAAAAAAAAAATAAAAGAATTCGTGGCCGTTTCTTCTCTTCACACAGTGTCCCTTGTTTGTGTGTGTGAATTAAACAAAAAAAAAAAAAAACAAGTGAAATAAAAAATTAAAACTATTTACCGATATGACAAATAAACCGTGTAAATAAGGAGCTAAAATTTTATTTTTGGTTTTTTGTTTGGAATTCGCTCCTATTTATTCGGGCATCTCATTTGATTTTATTCATAATTCAAACTCGTCCCCAAGACGAATCCCGATCCAGAGTGCGTGGGGTGCTCCAAATGCGAATGCCAAGTGTGGGGTGATCCTAGGAAAGAAGGAAGAACCGTTCGTCGTCGTTGTCTCAACTAGAAACCAGACTTTTGTTCTAAAACTCGAGAAAGAACAGACAGCACGTGAGTCACTGATAAAATACAATTACATTTAATAATAAAAATTATAGAATGTTTTTAAAACAATCAAGCGGAGAACATTATATATTTTTTTTTTGTTATTGTTGTATGGATATAGGTACCTACATAATTTTATTTACTGAGCTACTGGGGGAGGAGGAAATATAAGGTGGGGTGGGTTAGGTACCTACATATATGAACTTATGTGTTTATGTGTATAATACATTTCTAGTTTTTGCTTCTATAAGTTGAATCTTTGAAGAAGTTTGTCTTCTTAAAACATTCAACTTTTATTACTAAACATACCTAGCAGGTTTTTTATTTACATATTCGAAAATGTATATAAAATAAGCCCTCCGTGCTCGGAGACAAAAAAAAAATATTAGAAAGAAGAATAATCGAAAATATTAATCTACTAGGTGCATTTTACAGGTGCAGTAGAATGGTATACATATATGTATGTACCTATATGTATGTATGCATATATGTACATTGCATTTTTGTGCAAAATTGAAAATGCAGTCTATATAACACTATCTCCGGAGTAGATACACAAAACCCATATTATTGTCGACCAAATTACGAGGAACGAGCGAGCAGAGAGCCAATGTGGTGCGGTGCACCTCTGTTCCATTCTGTCCTAGCCTAACCCCACAGCAGTCGCCGAAGGCATGGAATCGTCTTCCTCTTTTTTTTTTTCTTTTACAATTTTTGATATAATTCGTTACCTATGGTTTATGTTATTGTTTTCCCAGATAGCTATGTAGATTTTTTTTTTTTTTTCATTCATTCATTTATATAGCATTTCATAGATTGATGAAGCGTTTGATTGAATATTTGTTTGAAAGGGAGGGGGGGGGGGGGGGGTTGGAGCAGCGCCTTCTTTTATGTTTGCGGGGGATATATTTTTCCTTATTCTTGTTTTTTTTTCAATTGGCGATGTTGAGAAGAGATGCATTTTAATGCGGCTATAAGTTGGTTGGTTGATGTAGAGATACATAGGTACGTACCTATAGATTTGTATTTATGAAAGGATAGGATATTGAACTATTTTCCATTTATGTATGTATACATATGTATGTATGCAGGTAGATATAGGTAATTAATTATACATACCTACGTATGTAGGTAGGTATTATAGGTAAACTTTAAAACTTTAATAAGTAAGTTTGTTGCTTTTTTGTTTGTTCATTCATAACTTTGTTTGATATCTTAAAGGGTTGGGTACCTACATATCTACAACTAAGCCCCAAATTATTCCCTCCATTTAATTAAAATGGGACGTTTATCGATTCAAAAAATATTAATTTGCACACCAATGTACATACATAGGTATTATACCGGCATTTAGAAATTTTAACGGACTGCCTTCAATAATTATTTACCCATTTAATTTAAAATCGGCTTAAACATAAATAATTATTAAATACCTACATCTCTTAAGAGTGTTCCGGACTTTAAAGATGATTTCATGAAAAAGATTGCGAAGCGTGTACTTGTCCGATCAAAACAATTACGGTGTTTATGGAGCGATAAACATGTTTTCTAGGACATCATTGGAAATTTTTTTCAAATTTTGTGCTCGTTTTTGGTAAAAGCCTCTAAGAAAACGAGAAAATGGCAAAAATGGCTGTTTTTCAAAGCAAATATTGCTTACACTATAGCATTTTTTGCAAAACAATGTTTAATAACATAAAATACCATATTTTTATTATGCCACTATTGGAGAAAATTTTTAATTTTATACCTACCTACCTAATAAAAAATTTTAATAATACAAAATAAAAATGCTTGTACCTACGTAGGTACCTACCTACATTTTGAAAAAAACGCGTTTTTGACAGTCAATTTTTTATACCTAACGGTATTTTTTTGTCAAATGTTTTTGCAGTGGATAGGTACCTACCTATAAATTCAATTTATTTTCCACAATTTTCATTAATTATGTAGGTAATCATAATTGTATCATCTGATATTGAAATTTGTATTTTTAAAAGGCACTTTTTGGCAGAATATTTATATAAATTTGGAAGTTAAAATCTGTTACTTTTACAAAATGTTTTTTTTTTTGTAGTACAATAATACGCCTACTAGTGACCAATTAGTAAAAATAAAAAGTTTTATAAAACAAAGTATCTGATCAAAATGAAAAGAACCGGTCTTATAATATACGCAAAAAAAAAGTTAGCAAATGACTGGTTTTGTTCAGTTCGGAACACTCTTAAGAGAACTAAGTCCATCAATCTTTAAATAAAAATGACAATTTTTTAAGGCCGCATCGACTTGGTTTCTATGTCGTTTAATTCAGCATTTAAAACTACCTATCTTAAAAACATGTGTCATATGCTTAGGTTGTAACATGTTTAGTTTAATATACACCACAAAATCTCTCCCCCTCTCCCCCTTAAAAAAAAAATCCTTCCATGTGAGATATTTCTATAAACTCTTGAATCTTCATTCTTATGGTACCTACATACCTATGTACCTACATTAAACGTGGTCACCAAGTTTCATGATACCTACCTAGGTAGTTTTTTTATTTAAGACTTTGTACCTACCTACTATTTGACCTGTACTATTAACAGGGTAAATATTATTTATGTTACTGTAAAATACTGACATTTTTAATTTAAGGATTTAGTGTAAAAGTTTCAAATGTTTTGTTTTCATAATACCTATACCTAATCAATTTTAGACTTTTACCACCAATCATTTGGTAAACCCAAGGTTGTTGTCCAAAAAAAAACTGTTGACATTGGCGCCTGTCTAGTGACTTAACATAGGTACCCTAAGCGGAACATATGGGTGATTCCATACAAAACGACCCATCTTTTTTTAGGATGTGCGGGCACAAAAGAGTACCCTTAAGATGATTTTCACAGTGCGAGCTTCAAGAAAATAGGGAAGGGCTTAAGAGGAGATACCGACGCAGAGACAACGAAAAAAAAACAGAGTAATGACATAAAATTGAAAAAAAATACCGTTAGACGGTTTTTAAAGTTTCGATGTTTCATTTCAAAAGTGAAATCATAAATAATTTAATGTAGGTATCGTCACTTATTTTTTTTAGTAATTTTTTGTTGACAAAAGCTCGAAACCATATTTTTTATCGCTTAAAAAGGCTCCACTCCAAGGGAAAAATTCATTACCTACCATGAGTAGTGATAGAATATCTTACATTAGAAGATCACTTGGCAAATGACTTCAATCACGTTATTGCTTAAAAACTATTAAGCATGACAATGGGACTGTGTTTGTATGGGGTTGTTTTCATGCTATTGGCTTGGGGCCATTGCATTGGGGCCATCTCATTAATGGAATAATGGACCAATATGTGTACAAAAGTATCTTAGAGGATGTTATTTTCCTGTAGGTATGAAGAATGGGAAACGCTGCGCCGCCGCACAGTTGTTCGTTTGTTGAATTGTGGCGACAAAAATAATTTCCCACGTCAATTATTGATCCAAATTAATGATTTGGGGATGTTGAATTCATATCAGAATTATAAGCCCTACGTCCGATTTAAATAATGCAACCAGAAAAAATATCAACATTATTAAAACTATTACCTACTCTATATTATTTTTGATTATTTCGAGTTTTTGAATAAAATGTGATTGGCAACTTCCAACGGTCAAAATTATCAAATTTCTTTCAGATTCATTCAATCAAATTAGGTCTAAAAATAATTTTGAATAAATTTGTTTTTAAAAAGTAGCACTAAAATTAGTTTATGTTACCCCTTAGGAACATTGTTCAACATTTTGGTCTAGCTTTTTTAAATTTTGTACAAATCTATATTTTAGTCACTTTTATATGAAAGTATATGTACATTTGAGCAGATATTTAAGAACATCTCAAAAATAAACTTGACTTAGTTTCTGACTTCGACAATGCTTTTTTTTATTTTTTTTTTGACAATATTCTGACCTAAATTGTGAAGTCCCTGTTTGAAATAGAAAAAATAGACAGTACCACTGAATTCCCAAAACATTAAGTGTACCAAATTTCTTTAACTGTGCTAACTGTGCGCAATTTGCGATGGGGGTTTCAGCAGGACAATGACCCAAAGCACACGTCGAGGCCAATCAAAACGTGGTTCAATTATCACAAGGTGTGGTTTATGATTTGGCTACCGTAGTCAGTAGATTTGAACTCAATAAACCAATCGTCAAAGCAAAATTAATGAGGAAAATGTCAAAATTGCGGACTTAGGTAGGAATAGAGCCCGCCGAGAATGAAATTCTTTTTAGTTTTATAAACAAAATAATTGAATCAACAAGGCAGTTATCGAAAACTAAGTGTCTGCCACTAAACATTGATTATTTCTAAGGCTTTCTAGCTAACGCAAACATTATTATATTATAAATTAAAAATAGAGCCAATATTTTCCGCAACTAGGCTCGTTAATCTATTATTACTATGTATAATTATTAATAATAATAATTATCTACACAGGGTGTCCGATAAACATTGGATAATCCTGAAATGGGCTATCTCAAAGGGTAGGTACTCAAAATATGTCAATTTTTTCGTTTAGTGTACTTTTTTTTTACATAGGTACTTCCGTTTGCAGTAATTTTCTACACTAGGTATTAGTGGCAAAACATAATTGGAAAAAAACTGTAATAGCTCTTGCACTTTTTTATTAAAAAAATTAAATTTGTTTTTAATTACAAAAATAGAAAAAAACTAAAAAAAAAAAGTTTAAGCATCTATGGTATAAAAAAAATCGTATGGAAACACTAGTTTACTTTTATTTATTTAAATTTTCAAAGCAAGTGTTCAAATTGCTTTCCACCCACTCTTATACACAATCTGCACCTTATGCACAATCGCACACTCCCCGCGACTATGGATTTCCAACCATATAAAAGTTATCCAAATCGGTCGAATACTTTTTGAGAAAATGGTACCACAGAATGTATTTAAGATTATTATTTATATACATATACTCGTTGATATGAAGATTGTAATGTTTATGAATAAAACTTATATGAATTTGCAGAAATTGCTTGGTTTCACTTCTTGTTGCAAATGTTTTGTCTGATACGGTAGGTACTTAAGTACCAAATACAAAAATACATTAAACGACCAAATAAGTCGAGCCTTCCTATCAAGTAAAATTCCACCAACCACTTAACCGAGATTAATATTTAGATTTAGGCAACTCTATTTATTCTCGGTATTTTGTTTTTTTTTTTTTTGCAGTGAGAATAACGATACCAGCTTGATCTCTCCCTAGACTGATAGGTCCATATCAATGTGGATTGAAGCCAAGAAAGTCTACCATCGATCTAATGTTCACATGAAGGCAGATCTTTTAAAAAAAATATTCGACATGCCACCTATTCGATTTTAAGTTCGCGTATGACAGCATCTAGTTTTGGCATCTCTGACAAACTCGTCCGGGTGATGATGAAGAAAGCACTGCTTCATCAAGATCCGTAAAAATCTCACCGAAACCTTTGATATCAAATTAGTTTTTTAGATCTCGCTTGTTGCTTATGGCTAGTACATATGTACGTCTATTGCGGAAAGCGCGGCGGATCACATTGAAACGATATCTCTTAATTTGGACCTGCTGGATTACTTCCTAAAGCGGAAATTGTCACTTTAATCTTTTCATTTCAATGTCAAGTACTACCAAGGCACATACTCCTATGTAAACTTCTGGACTCACTTATTTTGAGAAGTGTAAAGTGCTAATCCGCCATTAAAAACGATGCCCCGTGAGCTGTGCTCTGTTAAACAGGTCTACAGGCAACTTAATTTGTTTTTTGATCATGCTGAATCTGAAATACTACAATTTATTATAAGTTCAATTGTCAGGTTCTTAGTTACATCCGTGTCATGTCTTTTTTCTTTTCAACTCATTAACTGACCTATTTTGTAACCTTACCACAAAATCGCTCGTTAATTGGAATAACAACAGAAAACCTATAATCGTTTTCATTCGTAATAAATTATGCCTAGTATGACCTCTGAACAAATAATTGTACATAAAATACTCAAATTTTATTATCTTTTACCATTTTTGATATGATTATGTATGAAATGTTATTACCAAAAAAAAATTATTTGAAAACAAATAAATAAACATTGAAATTGGAACATATACAACATTTTTAGACCAGAATAATGATAAGGTTTTCTTATTTTAGAATTGGTTGGTGTCTTTATATTTGTTTATAAAAATATTTATATTTAATTTAATTGTACCAAATCAATGATAACAAAGTAATAAAAGGAGCTTGGATTGTATTTAATGATGGATATTTGCCTCATGTGGTTGAATTAAATTTTGCAAAAAACCTACGCGTCGGTCGGTTGTAATAAGGGAGAAGAGTTCATGAACTATAGAAATTAAACGAGATGATGCACTCTTTGCCATCGTTTTTTCTTTCTTTGTCTTGCTTTAACTTTTTTCTCCTACGTTATAGGGATGATGGTTTTTAGTATTAAGCTTCCCCCTTGCTCCAAGTGAAGCTGCTCTGTTTTCATAAGTAAGTGGGTGTAGATACATGAGGTATATTCATTATGAAAAGGCAAACGCCTCAAGGGGGATATACTTTACTCTGTGCTGTACACGATAGACTAGTTTGTCTTGAATTGACATCGAACAAACCTTTGACATTAAAATTCTCACAGAGTTTATTTTGTATTTTAAAATAATAATAAATAATAATGTATGGATTTTACTCTGGTTCTAGAACCACCTGTAGTTTGAAATTTTATTGCATCAACAGAGATTTATTCAAATTCTGAAAACAAAATTATCTCGTCTCATCACAGGTGTACGTTTATTGCTCACAACAATAGTCATAATATGTATAGCCATTGAATCGTTTTGTATACCTCAAAGGACAACAATCGATTGTGGTCGTTTTTTAATTTTAATGTTACGAATAGGTCAGATAGGATAGGTACCTAATAATGTATCTAACCCGACTTTAAATACGATCTAATACAAGATGTACCAACAAAATTAATAAATTCACTCAATAAAGCTAATCAAATTGAAACTTACTTTTAGAGAACACTTTGTATGAACTAATTAAATATTATTTTTTGTTTTGATTTAATCTTATCGTAGTCAATACACGAGAAGATCTACTTGGGTGGCAATCATGCTGCGGAACTAGTATCGGTTTTCTAGCTTCAGGGTCAAGCAATCAAAGACTATTATATATACGGGAAACATAAATGTCCCCGAAACTTGTATTAGATGATGCTCAGCCCATTGGATCATTGGTTATAATTTATTTTCAAAAAAAAAAAAATCCAAATAATGTAATGGATTAAGATCGAAGCACTTTATCATTTTCAAATAATTAATTTTGGAAGTAGGTCTAATGTTAAAATGTCATTAATAGGACCTACAATCTCATTAAATATTAAGAGTTATTCTTATTTAATATGTTGAATACTTGTTTAAAAAAATATGAAAAGTTTCCTCAGATTCGATGCATTTTATCAAAAGATCAGGTTCTGGTTTATGAAGAAAAGAACCCTAATTACGATTGCCTTCAAATATTAATGTTTTTATAGTATAGGACTGACAGACTCTTTTGAGGAATGAAATATAGGAGGACTGATTTTTCATATTTGAAAGAGGATTTTAAGAGAAGCTGAAGTCCAGGCTTTAGGGATGCCATACAAATCCGCTATTTTGGGAAATGCGTTTTTCCGAAACTATTCATTTGACCTGAAAAGCTGTCAATACCAAAAGTTTTGGATTTAAAATAATCTTTAATTTTGTATAACACTTTTTTTTTGTGTGATCAATATTTTCGAAGCTATGTGGTTTTTTTTTGTTTATTTTTTCTCAAAGTTTTATATGAAAGAAAAATCCTTTGGCATTAAGAACTGTGAAAAAAGGTAAAAGCATTAAAGTTATCCACAAGAAATACATTATGTACAGTAGGGTGTGTCATTTATTTCAACTCTGGAATTTCCACATCTTATACCTTCCAAAAGTTGCTTTACATATTAAAATTAAATTCCTCATTTGGAATTTTCGTTTTAGTTATTGGCTTTGGCTCGCTAAAAAGCTTGAAAAGAACACAAAAAAACGTTTGTTTTAGGCTATTGATTATGTCCTAAGAAACAGGGCAGTAAGGAACTAAGACGTTCATGGGATTTTATTGTAACAATCTTCAAAGGGGTCATTGAAGATGAGAAAACCTCGTTAAGCTATTAAATGAGAGGGTGCATTTTGAAGGTGGTGCAAAAGCACTCTCTTTGTTTTTTTGCATATAACTCGAAAACGAAGCAAAATTTTGAGATATGTAATTCTGAAAACATTTTTTGTAGAGAATAAAATTTACCATCGAAATGGATTTTTGAAAAAAAAATAAAAAAATTTTAAGTTAGCTAAATTAAAAAAAAAAACATTGCAAAAAAAGTGCGAAACCGCCTTTGGTTTTTTTTTACTTAGAAAATGTTGAGCTCGTCTGGCAAGGACTTTCAACCGTAAAACTAGTCTGACACTATTTTTTCATGTTCCAGAAGGTATACGCTAACATGTGCTCAAAACCCGGCTTTGTAAGAGCAAGTGTGTTGATTTTGGAAATTATTTTAAATTTTGATAAAAATTAGATGGCAACCCTTAAACTGCGAAAAATTTGAAACTTGACTTTTATTTTGGACTGAACTGGTCATGACTCACTAATACACCCAGTTTGAGTGTATAATCTAACAATTTTCATAATTATCTCGAAATTTTGTTCCGTTTTCGAGTTATACGCAAAATACCAAAAAGGGTGCTTTGGCACCCCCCTCTCCAAAATGCACCCTCTTATTTAATAGCACTGACAAATTTCAACTTTGAATTTCGGCGTGAGAAGTCAATCGATTTCAAAATGGATTTTTAATAAAGAGATATTGGAGTTTCAGATTCCAGAAGGAGTTTTTGAAGAAAAAAAAAATATTGCGTGGTGTAGCATACCCTCAAATATGGCGGAAGAACGTTTTTTTGTGCTTTTTTAGATTTGGATATTTCAAAAAGGTTTCTTTACAAAGAAATTTGATTGTCATTTTCTTTTTCAGTGTCATAAAATTAGCCTATTTGGATGAGTCAAAATTGATTTCAGAAAAAATTATTAATATCTGTTGCAACCCGGCTGGAAAAACAATCTAGTTTTTGGTGAGGGGCTAGAAAGTTTTACATAGATACTAGCAAGTGCCCAGCAAGAGAAACTCTAGAAATTCTCTAGGGCCGCGCCAGTGAAGTACCCTTTTTCCTCGAGAGACAAAAGAAAAAAAAAATTGTCTTTACTGGGATGCGATCCTGCGATCTTCTGATTGCCAGTCCTATACCTTAACTACTAAGCTATTTCGCAATACAGTTGTGCAATGTTGAAAATGAAAAAGTATATACTTTAATTTGTCTTACCATTGTATGATGGGTATAAATTATTTGTTTTTTTGTTTTTGTCATATTTGGGGTATTTGTGATGGGATAACAAGACCTATCCAACAAGTTTTTACTAGCGGGGGCCTCGCGAGTATTTGACAAGTTTGCCTTGTCTAGATTTTCCCTACCGAAGCCTTTCCAGTGCCTCGATTAAACTTGACAAAAACTTGCCATTTTTCCAGGCGGGACGTGAAAATTGTATAAAAACAAAATTTTGAGTGATTTCGAATTTTCAATTCAAATTTGTATTGCCCTAATTTTTACTTGCGATATAGGTACTATAGGGCAAGTTTTGGATTCGTGCAAAAAAAAATTTCGAGATAACAATCAAACATGACATTACGATGATAGACAACACGAAAAAAGTGGGTGGCACAATTCTGTCTGTCTGTCTGTCTGTCCATACCTCAACCTACAACCTAAACCACTGAAGCGATTTTCTTCAAATTTTGAACTTAAGGTTTTTTTGTAACTCTCCAGAGGGGAAATTGATTTTTTTTTAGCTCAAAAAATAACGGTACTTGCCATACAACCGTTAAGGAAAAGCTTATTTATCTCAAAAACGGCTCCAACGATTTTGATAAAAAAATCAGTGTATTATTGTAGACATTGTGTACTTTTTGGTAAGAAAAAAAATTACCAAAAACATTTATTAACGGTACCTGTCATATAACGGTTTTTTTATTTTTGGTTTTCTCATTAACCGCTCATCCGATTTCAACAAAAAATTTTGCACAAAAGCTTTGTTAGAATATAAATAATACCGCATACCAAAATTTAAAAAAAAATAAATTTTGGATTTTTAAAAAAAGATTCAAAATTTTTTTTTGAAAATTCAATATTTCAAAAACGGGTTGATGAATTGTTTTGAAATTTCAGTTTTAAATGTACCTATATTAATATATTCTCAAAATTGGCATACCAAATTTTTTTTTGAAAAATGTCACAAAAATTTTATATATAAAAATTAATTTTTAAGAAAACGGCTCCAACGATTTTAAATTTTTTTTTTGCATATACATATTCATATTTTTTCAAGTAATCAAATGGCATACTTTTTTTTGAGCTCTTAGTTATTTATCAGGCTGTTTATACAATTAAAAGAACGATATAAATGCTTTTTTTTTAAATTTTCTATAATTACTTGAATATTTTTTAAAGTTCTTAAGCCCCACACAACTTGAACATAAGAGCAAGTACGTGCGATCCAGTCGTGCATTTTATTTTATTTTTAATTGTTTGTATACTTTATGCAAAATTATTTAAATTAGTTAAATCAGCTCAGATTAACTGAGTTTTAGTATAAATTTATTTAGCATTAAATTTGCTATTTTAAACACTTTTTACAATATATATGTACATTAGACATTAATAATTGTTTTTTACAAAATAAATAATTGAGTGCTTAAATCTAATTATATTAGTTTCTAATTCAACATTATTAGGAAGGCTATTATTTGTAATTTGTATTCCTTTATAAAATAACATATTTTGTGTTCTACTATTTCTAAAAAATGGTAAATGTAAATTTTTATTATTTCTTAGATTGTGTGGACGCATTTCACTTCTTGGTATCAGTCTTCTTTGCAAATAAATAGGCATTAAGTTGTTTTTTACTTTGAAAATAAACATTAAAGTATTCATTACAATTTATTGTTTCACAGAAAGTCATTTTAAAGAATTTAACATAGTTCTTACAGATGTGTATCGATTACATGATAATATAGATCTCATTCCCTTGTTTTGTAAAATCTGTAATTTATTTATCATTAATTCATTTCTTAAAAATAATATTGTGGGGCAATATTCAAAATGGGGTTGTATAATGGAGTTATAGATTTTAATTGCCATATTAATACTGAGCTTTTTTCGTATTCTTCGAAAAAACCCGATTTTTTTGGCAATTTTTTTTAGATATCATTTCAAAATGTTTTTAAAATATAAATTATAGTCAAGGATTATTCCTTAGTATTTGGTTTCTTGTATACATTCAAATTAATTTATTTTACAAATTATTTTATTTTTTTCTGTGTTTAATTTAAGTTTATTCATATTTAAATAGTTTTTTATGTTTCCAATATCTATTAGGTATCAATTTTCTTATACTTGTAATTAACTCATTGTCTTCAATGTAAAATAAACCATCATCAGCAAATAACTTTAGCTTACAGTATTTTAAAACGTTTTTAATATCGTTAATATATATTACAAATAATAATGTACCCAAAATTGAACTTTGTGGCACTCCCAAATCTGAATCTAATGCTTCTAAACTTACCCCATTAAACTTTACAATTTGTTTTCTTCCAATCAAATATGATTTAAACCAATTAAACTCAGTTCCTCTTACAACTAACTACAGTACGCCCTCGGTAAAAGCAACCCTCGATAAACGCAATACCTCGGTTAAAGCAACACCCAAATTTTTACCATTAGTGACTCAGTAATTGCAACTTTTCAAAAAAGTGTGACTCAGTAACTGTAACTGCTCGAATTTTTATTGCTTGCTTTTACCGAGGTCGTACTGTATAACCATATCAAAGCAACAGGCAGAAAAAGTACTAAAAACACAGTTTTCGAAAATAAACCTTGTTGTTTAGCGAGCAAAAAACACCATCTTATTTAAAAAAAATTTTCATATATTCTTATTCCTACGATTCTAATGCAACTTTTGGCAGGTATTAGATTTTAAATCTGAACAGTATTTTTTTCGCCATACCAAAGTGACACACCCTAATGTACAGTGACTCAACTTTTTGATCACATGACTGGCAGAAAGTTGAATTTTTGATTATAACTTTTTTTTTAATTAAGGATAGGTATTCAATAAAATTTTGAACTGAATAATAAAATAATACATATTTCAATTTAGTAGGAAATAGGTTATTGAATAGACCGGAAAATGAGGGGTATAAAAGAAAAAATACGTGCAAGGTCAATTTTAAATAAAAAAAAATACCTTTAGAACATATTTGTATTATTAAAGATTTCAGCCTCTACTTTTGTTTTTAAAGTGATCTAAGTGTTTGATTTCTCTAAGTAGATTGCACATTAGCTCCATGATTGGTGTTATAACCGGCCACTGTCTTATAGGGAAGCACGCAGCGCGTCTTGGCGTATTCTCTAACAATTTTTGCAGATGTATGAGGAAGAGATAGAATCGAATTCCCACATTCTATGCACGTGTCCTGCTTTATCTCAAAGAACGTAACGTGGGTGGAAGATAACAGTAGATGGCCTTACACCGCGAGATCTGAAGATCTTTTAAACATGATTTCTTGTGAACGTTGAAAAGGTTGTGGTAGGGATTGCGGATGTTGGTAGGCTAGCCTCAAGTGCTCGGTTGTTGAATTTGCAGTTGCGTGAAAATTGTTCACCCTTAAACGACGCAATATCATTCCCTACATCTAACCCTTTGTGTAGTATAATTCTGTGTTTGTTTATAGTTGAAACAAAAATACATATTGTAGAAGTTTCAATAAATATTTTTAAAAAATTATATTACCCAATATACTGTGCAATCCGTAATAATTGCGCAATATAGCCCTTACACGGTCAATATTACTGCGCTTGCTTTTTTTTTATTTCTTTGTTGCGTTTTCAAAATTGTTGCCAATAGTTATGAAACCGTACCATTTTTTTTCGAAATTTTCTTCTCTCTTCATCAACATTTGACAGTCTGCAAATTTTTACCCAAATATCTATAGCACAAAGCTAGTGTTTGGTACTCATGTAATATATAAGGAAGATAAAAAGGAGTATTCCGGGCGTTCAAGTCCACTGTAAACATTATTTAAATGATCTTATTATTTCAATTTTTGATTACAAATGTTTTCTTGTTCAAATATCAAGACAAAGAATGCTATGAATCATTACAGTAAATTAATTAACAATTAATGTTAAAACAATAAGAAAATGTGTATCTATATACCCAATTCATTTGATAAAATAATACATACAAATATATACCTACGTGATTAATATTTTAATAATATATAATAATTTCGTATTCCAACAGCAAGAATTTTTTTTTTTAAATTTTAAGTTCAGTTCTTCTCTTCGAAGACATAAAATGACATTTTTGATTTCGCCATTATAAAAATATAAATATCTATAAATGATACATGACACGTTCCTTCTTGGAAACATTTAAAAATTAAAATATTTCGTGGAGCAGCTTAGCAGCTAAAAAAGAATGCTATAAAATCACTAATTTCGTCTGATTTGGAATTTGTTAGACAAAATTATTAGTAGTGTCAATATACCTAGATTATGGATTGGTGATTTTCGAGGGAATCAGTCGATTTTTGTTTTTAATTGGTAGAACTCAAAGAAGTGGGCTTAAGCGTGATAACAAAATAATTAGGACTTTCGTTTGAATTCTCTTGCTGAATATAAAAACAAAATATTCTAAAATTGTTTTATAAAACTGTCTTTGAATTCAGTTTAAACATGAACTGCGTCCAGACCGTTTAATTGGTTCCCAAGTTTTTTTTTTTTTATTTTTAAAATAATTTCTTAGCTTACAAAATTATTCTATAATAACATATACACAATCTTGAACACTATTAGAGCTAGAAAGTCCCGAAACTGAACTTTTGATTTGATAAGACTGTTTTTTTTTAGATGATAATAATAATAATTACTGCGATCTAACCTGGAGTACATGGCAAGAGTTCAAGGGAATATAGAAGCTTAGGAAAACATTTTTCGTGTGGCTTATTGGATAGAGATTAAGGACCACTTTATTCACAGCACATCATCTTTAATTAATGATTATTGTGACTGATAAATCAGTGAATATGCTTGTTTACCACAATTTTAGTCAATGAATCCATAGTTTGAGTTGTTAATTATCGAAATCTCCAATCTACCAATATTGGTTGATTAGCTCCATTTAACCAAAGCCTGTGAAAAACTTAATACAGATTTAACCAAATGTGAAAAAACTGGCCCTAAGGACTTTATTATCTCATGTTAGCCGAATATCGACTTCAAGTTGAAGCTTAGGGTAGAAATTCACAACCCTAATGAAATAAGTGAATTTAGGAATAATTATGCAGTTAAATCAACATTGGCGAATGTGAATCTTTAAATATTTTATATACAGCTGCGGTCAAAATAATAGTAGTACTCCTTAATAAAAAATCAAACTTGAAAAAAAGTTGATCCCTTAATTTTTAACAAATTAATACCCATGTGATTTTCAAATTGGTGTTTTTAAGCTTTTATTTTCGAAAAAAGAACAAATTCCAAATATAATATTTTATAAAATATTTTCAAATTTATTGAAGAACTTTTGAAGAACAGCGGTCAAAAAAATAGTAGTGCGCAGATAATACACCTTTAAATATCACAAAAAATCAAATTTAGGGCAAAATTTGTATCATAAGATTTAGTTGAGGGTTTGAACCTTAAACTCACAGTTAGTCGCAAGTCCCTTGTTGGAAAAAAACAGCAGCACAACCGCGTGGCATCGAGTTTATCAGGTTTTCACACCTTTCTACGCTTATCGAGCTCCATGAGTGCTGTATAGCTTCCCAAAGGGCTTTATTGTTAGTTGGATGGCAACTAGCAACATATTTATTTGCATCGCACAACAAGTTCTCAAAGGGATTTAAGTCCGGAGACTGTGCGGCAAGTCCATCACATCAACTCTATTTGCCTGGAATCATTGCTTCGCAAGTTTACTAGTAGGCTTTGGGTCATTGTCTTACTGAAAGACATGTTTCAGTGGTTTTTTCATCTTCAGCATAGAGTAGCATTACTTCCTGGATGGTCTTAATACAGATTTCCAAACCCATGATACCTTCAATTTGGTGTATTGGAAAAACACCATAGAAGGAAAAACATGCCCGAACCATTATGCTGAGTCCTCCGTGTTTAAGTGTTTTTGTTTTTAAACGTGGGTTATATTCTGTGTTTGTTGGCCTTCTTACATATTAATGAGGTCAATTTCCACCATAGAAAACAATCTTGAACTCGTCTGACCACAGAATATTACTCCGATTTGATGCAGGCCAGTCAAAGTGGTACTTTGCGAATTTCAATCTTTTTCTTACATTGTTTTTTGTCAACAATGGTACCTCTCCAGGCTGTGGGCGGCTTGAACATATTCTCGTGACTTTCTACGAACCGTTTCATTGATGGCAATAACATAAAATATGCCTTTAATTTCAGAAGCTGGCGTAACGGGAGTGATTTTTAAATGCCTGGTGACTCGTTTCATCAACTTTGGTGGCAAAAGCGGCTTCCGCCCGCCATTTTCTGACTTTGGCAGTTAAATAATGACTTTTCTTACCATTGTTGGTGTGCATTCAACTTGGCATTGAACCAGCGCATAAGTTTTGCCTTTCGGTATCAGTCTTCTAACTAAGACACGCTATTCCGGTGTTCGGTGTTTGCCTCTGCCCATTGCTGGCAAAATATGACCAATTTTTCAATAAAAACTATGAAGATGTTATGGATAAACAAAAACCAACGTTTTTTTAAATGTTTAATTTAAGAAAAAAGGGAGAAAAATAATATTTCTTCACATAAACCATTGCACTACTATTATTTTGACCGACAGAATTCGTAGCTTTGATTAATAACGGTTGCTTATTTGTCATATAACCGTTGCAAATAAAAATGTATGTGTACCCCCTCATTAAGAAAATGTTATTAAGTCAAAATGCAACAGTTTGTTACTATCAGCGCAGTATAAAATTTACAAAACTTAAGTTACGCAATTCTTTAACTTGTACTTACTATTATTTTGACCGCAACTGTAAATGAGATTAAAATTTTCGTAAAGCACGTTAAGTGTTAAATTGGATATATGTATATCTTATATGTCATGCCTATGCAAATAGACCGTAAACAATTGAAATTTTCCAAGGAGCAGAAATTCGAAATTTTGTTTTAACCCATCTATACAGGGTGGGTCAAAAAAGATCAATCAATGTTTACCAAAGTTTGCCTGGCAGCGTGAGCAAGTGCTCTATCTTGTTGGAACAACAAATTAGGATGCTGCTCCGCTATTATAACCGCAAAAGGTTTTCGATCATTGTACTGTAAGGAGCTCCGGAAATCGTTTTTTCGATGCATCCTCATTCTCGAAAATATATTTGCCGATAACTTTTTCGGCAATAACAGCGCACCAAACAGTACATCTGGAATGGTGTATGCTAGTGTGTTGCCCTTGGGTTTTCGGAGCCTCTAATCTACAGCTTTGCTTGTTGACATAACCACCAAAATTAAAATGCGTTGCTTGAGGTCGGATTATTATTTAGAAAATCAAATTGTGTGGATTGTAATAATAATAAATTGTACATAAAACAAACAGCGTACTGTAGTCGTTGTTGGTAGTCTTTCGGTAGGAGTGTTTGCACAATTTCGAAGGATTCAATTAAAACCTGCTAAAAACTTACATAAACATATTGGAAACAAAAACACTTAAAAATCTTTTTTTAATTTTTTGGAAAAATTTACTTTTTATTTCATTTTAAGCCAAAAAAGTAGGTATCGAACTAATGCAAAACTGTAAAAAAAAGTCGACGGGAATTTTTATGTTTTTATTTACATTTTGCTAACAATTACGCTGACGCTAATGCTTTGGAACAACACAATTTGTTTCTTTGATTTGTAGTATAGTCTACTTGTGCTCAAAAACGCTCTTTGCGAGCAAATTGTGGGGTAGTTTTGATATGTTCCCTCCTTTATGTTTTCGGGGGTGCTGAATCCGAATCTGAGGTTTGCGAACAAAATTTCGTGACGCAACATAGAACAAAACGCAAAAAATGATGCAAAAATTCCTGGGAGTTTTTCACTAATGGCTCGAAAACTACAAACTATTCGAAAATTACATCAAAGTACTATTGAAAGTATACACAATTTCCAATTTGGACTCAAGCGCTAGTCGAAAAATGACGTATTTTTACTGTTTTCGAAAATCCACTCCAAAGCGCTAAGAAACTATTTTTTGTGACAAAATTGGAACTTTTGTCTGTACCATAAACCATGATATAGGTACTTTTCTGATGGTCTTTGATGCGCTGAGTTCGAATCTGGCCTTGGAATTGCTCTAGCACGTTAAGTTTTTGAGATATTCGAATCTAAAAATTAAAAAAAATGCATATTTTATGCAAATTTGAAGTTATATTTTTCTCTCGAGGTAATGTTTTTAGAAAAAGTGTTTATAATGATTCTGAAGTGTGAACATTTTACTTTAAAATTCTTTTTGAATTATTCAAATACCTCATCTTCATCTTCAAGAAATCGTTTGCATTTTTTTCCATGTTGCGTCACGAAATTTTGTTGGCAAACCTCAGATTCGGATTCAGCACCCCCGAAAACATAAAGGAGCGAACAAATCAAAACTACCCCACAATTTGCATGGTAAAAATACAATATGACTGGACTATTGTAAGATTTTGAAAATACGTTGAATAAAAACGGTTCGGTGAATAAATTTGAAAATTTACAGAATACGTAGGTATTGAAGCTATAAAAGTCTACAAATCTGCAAACCAATGCAAGTCATAAGAAATTGCAAGGAAACAAAAGATTTACCGAAAGACCACAAAAATTGTTTTTTAGTACTTTTTTTTAAACTAACGGTGAAGAGTAAAAAAAAAATCCCTACAAATTCTTCAAAAATCTTGTAAAAAAACCTATTCAAAGGGGAATAGGCTTTTCGTCCCATATGTTGTAACACTTTCTGATCTATACCTTTGGAAAGATCTCAATGAGTGCTATTATTATTTTTTGTATGAGCATAAGCCTGTACTTCGTGCAAGGAAAGTGTTATAGTCCAATAACTGTTACACTGCGCTATAACACCTAAAACAGTTATTGGACTATAAAACTTTCCCTGCACGAGATACAGACTATTGCTTATGCAACAAAAAATAGCACTAATTGAGAAGTTTCCATTGGTATAGGACAGAAGGTGTTACAACACTTGCGAAGTAACTTGCAGAGGGCAAGAGTTGTAGTGCAGTGCAACAGTTATTATGGGCTTTTACACTTCTCTTACACAGAGATACAGACTTATATCTATACAAAAAAAATAGCACTCATTGAGACCTTTCCAATTATAAATGCAGGTCATAAAGTGTTACAACGATGGGACGCATCTATTACAATTTTGTCCATTTTCCTATCCAAAACTGTCATTGATTTTTTATGACGTCATTATTGGCTGAGATAATGGTAATTAAAAAAAAGTATTTTTTTTTTCATTAAAAGTCAGATAAACTATACAAACACAAATTGTACCTACGACAGCAACAAAAAATTGTATTAAAGCTGAAGTTATCTGACCATTGCATTTGATTGACTCAAACAAAAAAAACATTAAAGTAAATTTTTGTCTCGTGTCATTTCTTGCAATAACGCAATAACGGTACTGTAAGAAAAATTACTTACTTACTTACTTAAGGTGACGCTACAGTCCGGGGTGGACCAGGGCCTCAACCAACAAGCTTCTTCCAGCCGGCTCGGTTTCTAGCTAGCTGTCTCCAGTTTCGCACGCCAAGTTGGTTGAGGTCCTCTTCCACTTGCGTGCGCCACCTTTTACGCTGTCCACCTCTATTGCGTTGTCCCACGGGGTTGGATTCAAAGACTTTTCGGTCCGGAGCATTGGTGTCCATTCGCTCTAGGTGACCCAGCCATCTCAGTCGTTGGCTTTTCACTTTTGTGGCTAGGTCCGTGTCGTTGTACAGCCTATACAGTTCGTTGTTGTATCTTCTTCTCCATTCCCCATCTATGCAGACGGGACCAAAAATCACCCGGAGAATTTTCCTCTCGAAACGCGTTCTCATCCACCGTTAGCAGTGTCCATGCCTCTGCACCATACATCAGGACCGGAATGATAACCGTCTTATACAGGGACAGTTTAGTTGCTCGAGAGAGGGGGCTATGCTTCTCAATTGCCTTCTAAGCCCGAAAGAAAAATTATTTGCCGACAAATCAAGAAACAAAATTTTTCCTAGACATTGGTCAGCCCTAGATAAATTTGTAAGTTGTAATCAACGCTTAAAGTTGCGTCAAAACAACACTACATCATAAATGCAGCTCTGTTAAAGGTTTGGCTATCAACAGCTTTTAAACGGCTTATCTACCCCGTTTGTAAGTACAAATCTGGAATGGAATATGTTCGTGTTTTTGTCATTATTGCTTATAAATGCAGTGCTTTTTGACCTATACGAGGGTTTACAGTGACATAAAACAAAAAAATAAAAAAAAAACTATTCCCTAATTTCCGTGTCCCAAATAAATTCCGGACCTTGGTGAATCAACCACTCTTTCTCCAATTTTTTCAGTCTGCCAAATGCTTTGATCTTAATCGTCCCATGAATTTCGATAAATAAGTAAATTGGGTGGCGCTCGTGAAGAACCAGGGCCTAGTGACTTACAACACTCAACCATTCCTTTGTGCGTGTTGTTGGCAGGAATGGAGGGGACATACAGCTTTTTGCTGAGTCCGCTCGGTTTAGTGAGAAGCACTTTTTCATGACAAGTATACTTTTGGTTGGAGGATTTGTCAGTTCATCGCAAGAGGCAGTGCCTCGGATAAAACATTTTTGTTTTTATGTGGCACGGCTGGGAATCGAACCCACACCATCGGCATGACAGTCCTACGCACTAACCATCATGCCACGAGGTACTACCATGAATTTCGATCGACAGTTTTTAAATAATTGTTATTCCTTTATAACAGTTCATAAAGTAATTTCAACACCTTGAGCGGTGATTAAACGATCCACTTAATTAATGTGTTGTAAAAAACTAACACTTAAGTTTTAAGTGCCAGTATTTAGTATGTATATAAAGTTAGCAGGACACTTTTGGAAATTCATGTTGAAAACTATCCTATCATTATAGTTGCTACTTAATTGCGTATTAGTTACGCAAAAAAAAAATTAATTGCTTTTTTGGTTTAAGTAAAAATGGGTGTCCTGCTAACTTCATATGAACTTAGCAGGACAACTTTCTCAAAAATAAAGGTAATCGAGCTAAAAAAAAGTTTATTATTGAGAACTAATTAATTGCGAATTATACTACGTTTTCATTAGAGCTGAAATGAGCTTATTTCGCAAATCACAGAAAAAGTGTTTTCATTTGTAATTTGGTAATTTCGTTTGACAGCTCATTTCATTTTTGAATTTCAACTGGCTGTTAATCGATTTTTGTTGTTGTTTTCTTTTGTCTCCTTCCATTGCGCTTTGACATTTTCATACAAAACCAATTCAGAGCTCTTCAAACTGTGGCAAATTGGGTGTGTTCGTTAGGTTTTGACTTAATTTCCAACCTAATTTCGTGCAAATTTGGTTGAAATTATCTCATTTCGAAATGTGAATTTGTATGGGAAATGTGATGATTTCGTATATCGCATTTCGAAATTTTCAACGAAATTACCTCATTTGGCCTAATGAAAACGTAGTATTAGTTACGCAAAAAAAATTGTATTGCATTTTTGGTTTGCGAAAAAATGGATGTCCTGCTAACTTCATATGAACTTAGCAGGACAACTTTCTCAAAAATAAAGATAATCGAGCTGAAAAAAGTTGGATATTAAGAACAAAATTAATTGCGAATTAGTGACGCAAAAAAAAAAATTTTATTGCATTTTTGGTTTGCGAAAAAATGGGTGTCCTGCTAGCTTCATATGAACTTGGCAGGGCATACATTTTTCGCAAACCTAAAACGCAAAAAGCGTAACTAATTCGCAATTAATTAGTTCTCAGTAATCAACTTTTTTCAGCTCGATTATCTTTTTGTTGATAAAGTTGTCCTGCTAAGTTCATATGAAGTTAGCAGGACACCCATTTTTTCGCAAAACAAAAATGCAATACAATTTTTTTTTGCGTAACTAATTCGCAATTAATTAGTTCTCAATAACCAACTTTTTTCAGCTCGACTATCTTTATTTTTGAGAAAGTTGTTCTGCTAAGTTCATATGAAGTTAGCAGGACACCCATTTTTCGCAAACCAAAAATGCAATAAAATTTTTTTTTGCGTAACTAATTCGCAATTAATTAGTTCTCAGTAATCAACTTTTTTCAGCTCGATTATCTTTATTGTTGATAAAGTTGTCCTGCTAAGTTCATATGAAGTTAGCAGGACACCCATTTTTTCGCAAAACAAAAATGCAGTACAATTTTTTTTGCGTAACTAATTCGCAATTAATTAGTTCTCAATAACCAACTTTTTTCAGTTCGACTATCTTTATTTTTGAGAAAGTTGTCCTGCTAAGTTCATATGAAGTTAGCAGGACACCCATTTTTCGCAAACCAAAAATGCAATAAAATTTTTTTTTGCGTAACTAATTCGCAATTAATTAGTTCTCAGTAATCAACTTTTTTCAGCTCGATTATCTCTATTGTTGATAAAGTTGTCCTGCTAAGTTCATATGAAGTTAGCAGGACACCCATTTTTCGCAAACCAAAAATGCAATAAAATTTTTTTTTGCGTAACTAATTCGCAATTAATTAGTTCTCAGTAATCAACTTTTTTCAGCTCGATTATCTTTTTGTTGATAAAGTTGTCCTGCAAAGTTCATATGAAGTTAGCAGGACACCCATTTTTTCGCAAAACAAAAATGCAATACAATTTTTTTTTGCGTAACTAATTCGCAATTAATTAGTTCTCAATAACCAACTTTTTTCAGTTCGACTATCTTTATTTTTGAGAAAGTTGTCCTGCTAAGTTCATATGAAGTTAGCAGGACACCCATTTTTTCGCAAAACAAAAATGCAATACAATTTTTTTTTGCGTAACTAATTCGCAATTAATTAGTTCTCAATAACCAACTTTTTTCAGCTCGACTATCTTTATTTTTGAGAAAGTTGTCCTGCTAAGTTCATATGAAGTTAGCAGGACACCCATTTTTCGCAAACCAAAAATGCAATAAAATTTTGTTTTGCGTAACTAATTCGCAATTAATTAGTTCTCAGTAATCAACTTTTTTCAGCTCGATTATCTTTATTTTTGAGAAAGTTGTCCTGCTAAGTTCATATGAAGTTAGCAGGACACCCATTTTTCGCAAACCAAAAATGCAATAAAATTTTTTTTTGCGTAACTAATTCGCAATTAATTAGTTCTCAGTAATCAACTTTTTTCAGCTCGATTATCTTTTTGTTGATAAAGTTGTCCTGCTAAGTTCATATGAAGTTAGCAGGACACCCATTTTTTCGCAAAACAAAAATGCAATACAATTTTTTTTTGCGTAACTAATTCGCAATTAATTAGTTCTCAATAACCAACTTTTTTCAGCTCGACTATCTTTATTTTTTGAGAAAGTTGTCCTGCTAGGTTCATATGAAGTTAGCAGGACACCCATTTTTTCGCACACCAAAAATGCTATAAATTTTTTTTTTGCGTACCTAAATAATTCGCAATTAATTAGTTCTCAAAATCATTTTTTTTTAATCGTTTATACAAATTTTTGAGAAAGTTGTCCTGCTAAGTTCATATGAAGTTAGCAGGACACCCATTTTTTCGCAAACCAAAAAAGCAATTAATTTTTTTTTTGCGTAATTAATTCGCATTTAAGTAGCAACTAAAGAAAGGATAGTTTTTAACATGAATTTCCAAAAGTGTCCTGCTAACTTTATATAACTACATGTATTTAGTGACGAAGCGTATTTTATTGAAAAAAGTTATAGCTAGCCCTAGCATAGTGAAATTTCCATCGGTAAACAACAACAAACCCAAAAGTGTCGAATTAATAAGGCATTATAAAAGTGGGTATAAAAGTTGAGATAGATTCGTTCAGTTTAAACTTAAGAGGCGCTGAACTTGGATTTAATATGAAAGTGAGTATACCGTTTTATTGGTGCTAGCATGGCTGCGCTAGCTACAAATACCAATAAAACCCACCTTATGTTATTATAGTGTTGTCAAAGTTGGAAACTCCAATGATGATCTATGTATGTACTGGCCTCCTGACGATTCGATACGTGTAAACGCTTTTGGTCTGGATTCTGAAATCAACTTTTCAAATTCACTAGTGACTGTTGAGTAATTTGGAGCTTCGTACGAGTGACGTCACATGATTATTTGATGTCAAATTTTTGACAGTTTGTGAAAAGTAGAAAAAAGTATCAAGATTAGTAACAAGTTTTCTACAGTCAAAACTTGAAACAAAAATCTTTTGTCTTCATACGCCTTTGTTGTTACATTTCCATCCATCAACGATACAAAAACCAAGGCAATTAAGCTAGGAAAAATCAAGCAAATAAAGTAATCCCTATTGAAGGTCAATATAGAAAATGTAAACATTAGCGAACAAAATCATGATCATGGGCTTCGAAGTCAATCGATGCGAACTCAAGACTGAAGGCAAACAAAACCTCTAAAAGTGCCAGTGTACAAGGTACAACCAGTGCAATATTCTTGAAATCATTTTCACGTGTTTCCCTTCGTGGCTAACGATTTTCGTTAATAAGGTTTCTTCATTTGCTTTTGACCATATATCTAAGTGTTACGTTGGGGTAAAGGTATATTCTTTTTTTTCCTGTACCCAACCATTGTCATGGTTGTTGTTGGTTTTTTTTGTTTAAACAATGCTGCAACAGTGCAAAAATGCTTCCTCCTCGGAAGCAAATGCAGAGATTAGATTTTGTTTCCAGTTCATTACATAAATCCATGTGACCCCGCATGGTCATCATTTCATCAGTATTTATGGTCGAGAAAGTGACAAGTTGTGTCATTGAAACTTTATGTTTCGTTATGGAAATATTTTGTCACCCGTGACAAAAGGTGTTTTAGAAAATGTAGCATTTGACTGGATTATAATTATTTTTTTTTAAGATAGATGATGAGTATGAGATGCATTCTGCGACAGAGTGAAATGAGTAATGTAATGACAATTGTTTGAATAAGCTGATAATACATCGTGATTGTGTTTGAACTCTTCATATACCTACAACGGAAATTGCACCTACCTACCTATATGTAATCTGAGACTGCTTTAAATTCCAATTGAATCTTATCAGTTTTTCGAACAAGCTTAGAAAAATATGCAAATTAAATAACAGACAGACAGGCGTTAAGATTAATTTATTTCAATTAATTGGACTCTGTTCATAGATTCTTTTAAATGTGCTTACCGGGCTTGTTTTAAAGCACAAAGTACTTTTGGTAGGTATATTGTTTGTGTTTTGATATTAAAAGGAGAATGTTTGGTTAATATTCTGAATGCCTAGATTTTAATATTATTTAATCACGAGACACGATTATGACCAAGTTCTCTTGAATCTTTGTGAGGGTGGAAAAGATAACACAAATAGTTGAGTTGGCAACAAGAATTATTTTATATTTTTATTTATTTTTAATGGTAGTTATAGGATACACACAATTGTTGCGGCTTCGAACGTTTGCATTTTTAACCACCCCGCGCAATGAGTAGGTAGTAAAAAACAATAAATAAAACAATGTTTGACTTGAATTCCAAGTTCCTTTCAGAAATGGGAAAAGGTCAAAATCCCGCCGCAAGAATCCCGCCGCAAGAATCCCGCCAGTAGCCTGCTACTATTTTGCGGGATTTTCAATACTTTTTTAAAATAATCCCAACTTTTTAGATACTTTTTTATACTATTGAAACAATATTTTATTTTAATTGGTGAATTTATTTCTATTGAAAAAAAAGTATATAAGCAGTTGTGCTTTGGCAATTTGGCATTTATCTTCAGTTCTTCTTAGAACTCCGTAGAGGTAAGACCTCGAGGTAATTAGAGAGATAGAAATTGGATCTGGACAGAGGTGGGTCGGGATCTGGGCATAGGTGGGTCTGGATCTGGACAGAGGTGGATCTGGATCTGGACATAGGTGGGTCTGGATTCTGGACAGAGGTGGGAATTTTTTTTTTCGGTTTGGGTGATGGGGAACGGTAGTCTAAAAGAAGACAGAGGTGGGTCTGGATCTGGACAGAGGTGCGTCTGGATTCTAGAAGCAGGTGGTTTTAAAAAAAAAATAAAATGCACGACTGGGTCGCACGTACTTGCTCTTATGTTCAAGACACTGCGAGTTTAACAGCCAATTTCTTCGCAGAGTACTATCGTTAATACCGGTACTAGTCCTAAAGTTAATACTCAAATCAGTATCTCTCATTTATTCATACTTGTGTGTTTGAAGAAGTGAGAAATACTGATTTGAGTACTAACTTTGGGACTAATACCGGTATTAACGTTAGGACTCTGTGAAGAAATTGGCTGTAAGAAAATTGTATATACAAACATGGAAATTATGAGAGAAAAATGTAGAGAAGCATGAAATACGACATTTAAATTAGCTAAAAGAACTCTTTTGACAGTTTGAGGTGAAAAAAATGTATGCCATCTTAATTCATGATGGAATATGATTGTATGGGAGAAAAAAATTTAAAATCGTTGGAGCGGTTTTTTTTTAAATTAATTTTTTATATATAAAATTCTTAAAACATTTTTAAGAACAAATGTTGGTATGCAGATTTAAACTATATATTTATGTGTATGTAAAAACAAAATTTGAAAAAAAATTGTCAACCCGTTTTTGAGATATCGAATTTTCAAAAAAAAAAATTTGAAACTTTTTTTAAAAATCCAAAAACTTTTTTTTTGAAAATTTTGATATGCAATATTATTAAGTCTTGTCTAAAATTTGTATATATAAAAAAATTCATTCAAATTCGTTTAGCTGATAACGAGAAAACTCAAAATAAAAAAATACGTTCTATGACAGGTACTACTAATATTTGCTATGTGTAAAATTTTATAATTTTTAATGGTAGATCGTACTAATTTTAGTATATGAAAAAAGTTTAATCAAAATCGTAGGAGTCGTTTTCAAGCAAAAAATATTTTCCTTTGCAGTTTTTTCACTTTTGTATGGAAGGTACCGTTATTTTTTCATAAATGTAAAATTTTTTCTAAAAATATTTTAGAGAGTACTAAAAAAGTCTTAAATACCGAGTATCAAAAAAATCTATGATGCCGTTTTCGAAATATTTGATTTTCCAAAAAAAAAATTTGAAATATTTTTTAAAAATCCAAAAAATATTTTCTCAAAAATGTTGGTACACAAAACTATTAACATTTTTTGTAAGCTTCTGTATAAAAAAAATAATTGAAATCGGTCATACCATTTTGAAGAAAATCAAAAATTAAAAAAATGGTTCCTTGGGATGTACCATTTATAACCATTTTTGAAAAATGGTTTTCCACCCAAAGGAAGCTTTTACTAAAATAAATTTATTGAATTTTTTTTAAGAAAAGTTGTTGAGCCGTTTTTGAGAAAAATACGATTATGTAAATTTGCCAAAAAAAAATGTATGGCAGGTACCGTTATTTTTGGTTCTAAAAAAAAAATTAAAAAAACGTGTCGGCAGAATCACCAAAAACCACTATGTACCAAGTTTGAAGAAAATCGATCGAGCCGTTTAGGCTGTAGACGAACAGACAGACAGACAGACAGACAGACAGAATTGTGCCACCCACTTTTTTGGTGTTCTCTATCATGTTAATATCATATTTGATTGTTATCTCAAAATTTTTTTTTGCACGAATCCAAAACTTGCCTTAAGTACCTACAATCGCAAGTAAAAAAAAAATTATATAGAAATATAAACTTTTTGGAATTTTTTTTTTTTGAAAATATAAAAAAAAACAAGACTTTTTGCAGAAAATTTCAATGAAAAATTAAACTTTTCTCAATTTTTTTTTTGGTTTTAAATTTTTCTTCGAAAAATGAATGAAAATATTTTTTTTTGGAAAATTTCAATCAAAAATTAAACATCAGTTTTTTGTTCGTTTTTTTAATTTTTCTTCGAAATATGAATGATAGGTACTGTTGCTCAAGAAAACTTGACATTGACGCTTAATTGATGCATAGCATTATACGAAAATTCGACTTATATCTTTAGGCATCAAAGTTGATACCTTTAAACTTGATTTGCGGATAAACTAAGCATCTTAACGACTTATAATGCAAACTTTAAATGCAAAAGAAACTTTGCATACACCCAACCTCGCACCCACCCCAAATCCTATAATGAGCCCAAGCAGGGGGGTTGCAGGGGGGCAGCATGCCCCCATACACACCTCGCTGTTTATTCGCGTTTATTTGTAATTCAAGGTACTCTTGCTCAAGAGAACTCAATTAATTCATAGCATTATACGGAAAATCAACTTTTATCTTTAAACGCGATTTGCGGCTAAACTAAGCGTCCTAGAGGCATTAAAGTTTACATCTTTAAACTGGATTTGCGGCTAAACTAAGCGTCCTAGCGACTTATAAAATGCATATTCATGATCTTGGAATGTGCCCGTTCCTAAAAAATAAAAATAAAATTGATAAATTTTTTTTTTCCAAAACTTACAAAAAAAATATTTTCAGTTTTTTCGGCTAAACTTTAGCAATTTTTGTTGTCTTGTGTGAATGATATTTTTTCTTTAAATGCAAAAGAAACTTTGCATACACCCAACCTCGCACCCACCCCAAATCCTATAATGGGCCCAAGCAGGGGGGTTGCATACACACCTCGGTGTTTATTCGTGTGTATTTGCCACCCAAGGTACTGTTGCTCAAGAAAACTTGACATTTGCGCTCAACTAATGCATCACATTATACGAAAAAATCGACTTCAATCATTAAACGCAATTTGCAAATTGCATAGGAAAGAAAAATATTAATGAGCTGTCGCATAGTAGCAGAAACGGCGGGATTTTGATCGGCGGGATTTTGATTTACGGGATTTTGATTTCCGGGATTTTGAAAAACGGGATTTTGATACGCGGGATTTCAACATACGGGATTTTGATTCGCGGGATTTCGACCCCAACCCTTTAAAAATACATAATTTTTTAAATAATAAATTTAAGTATACCACGTTTAAAAAAAAATTATTAAATAATACTTTTGATCGAAACGTGGGGGGCATGCAATGGAGATAATAAATTGATGCATGGACATTGGACACTTCACCTGAGTCACAGCAACAATTCTACAATTTTGTTGCTGCAAATGATATGAGCTTTGTTTGAGTTTTCTCAACGACACAGCTACTCTTTTAATTCCTTACATTTGTTTATTACATGCGCCCTTCATTTTTTGTTTTTAAATAATGTGGTACTAGGAACAAATATTTTATACTTTTTAGTTCGTTTCAAAAACGTAGTAAACGTAAAAAACGCTTAGAGTGCGAAACGAAATTTAGCTCAAAATTTTGTAAAGGAAGGGGTCCTTTTCCTTACTTTTAGGCGGGTGGGATAGTTTTATTTTATTTTACAAGGTTATTAGCTTATAAAAAGTTTTCATTAGTTTTTTGTGAAAACAATTAATTTCATGTTTTCCCATTCTAGATTTTCCCTTTTGAAAACTTTCAAAGGCCTTGACTAAACTTGACAAAAACTTGCCATTTTTCCAGGTCGAGGATTTCTCAAAAAATGTTACACCCCTATTTCTTTTACGTGAATATTTTGCCAAAAAACTGAAATGCAGTTTCATTGCAATGGTTTTATGTGTATACTAGCTGACCCGGCAAACGTTGTTCTGCCATATAAATTATCAAATTAATTGAACGTAAGTATAATTCGAAAATGAAGTATTAAATTTGAAACTGGAAGTGAGCTGCTGTTGTGTGTTCTAAGAATTTTTCGGGCCCGATTTCGGATGCAGCGGTACAGCAGGCTGGGTTACCCCCATAGGACGACAACAGAGAACATAACTTATAAGCCGTTGTGGATAGATTCATAAAGTGCTCGACGTGAAATCAAAACCCGAGCAACCACCCGTTTTTGACATTTGAATGACATTCCCCTGTGCGCCCTGGGGTAGTGAACATCGAACAAACCTATTGACGTGAAGTGTTGCGTCACTTTGACATTTCATTCTGCATTTGTTGTATATCATCTGGCAAACGTTTTTCTGCCACATGAATTATTAAATAAATTGAAAGTAAATACGGTCAAATCTTAACGTATTTGCTCGATATCCATGTGGAATCTATCATCAACTGCGAATAAGTTGTGTCCACTATCATCGTACTTGAGGTAACCGAAATCAGGCCCGAAAAGTTCCTAGCACAGAACTGCGATACCAACAACAGCTCACTTTCAGTTTCGAATGTAATACATATTTCACTTTTGATTTATACTTACGTTCGATTTATGTAATAACACTGGTCTGCAACGAAAATCGCCTTTAAACCAAAATATACTTTTCTAAAGGATTTTGGCATTCTGAATCCGAATCCGAAGTCAAAATTACTCTAGCACGTCACGTTTTTGAGATATTCCAATTCAAACATGTCAAAAACCCGTTTTTTGGGTACTTTTGACGTCAAATTTCTTCACCGATAGAAACTTTTTTTAAAAACTAGTAACAGGACCTGAAAGAACTATATTTCATCATTCTAAATAATTTTAAATCTTTTAAAAATTCGTTTTCCTCCCAAAGATATTGTATTTTCAAGGAAATCATCCAAGAACTACTTAGCTCTTATAAAGCTCTTAATTGCAACATGTCACTGAAAATTAATTTTTTGGACTCCCACTTTGAATTTTTCGCCCGGTTAACCTTGGTGTAGTTTCAGATGAACATGGTGAAATGTTTCATCAAGACATGATGCACATAGAACGAAGATATAACGGAAAATGATCAGAAGCAATGCTGGCAGATTTTTGCTGGTCAGTTTTTCGTCAGACAATGGAAAAGAAAAATAGCTTCAAAATAATACCTTTAAAGAAAAAAAGTTATAGTAAATTGTTTATTTGGATTTTTGAGCTTATTTTATTTTTTAAAACTACTTTTTTAAGGTGTAGTTTGGTAGAATCGGTGTTTTTTATATTTTAAAATATTTTACCAGTTTTTTATACAGAGCGCTCAGTGAAATATACTAATGGGAAAAAAGTGTTTGGGATTTAAAATGCTTAGTTGTTTCTTTTTTAAAAGTCTTTGATTCCAATTTATTTAATAAACTTGAGTTCATGAATATCAAATATAGGGAAATTCTATTATTTTCCAAAAAAATATGTTTTTTACAGCGTAAATCATAAAAACTACGAAATTTCGAAATTTCTGTTGTTTTTTTTTAAATAACGGTTTAAAATATGGGTGAACATTGATGGATGATGACAAATCTGGTTTCATGTGAAAGCTAATATTATGTGGAGTAAGTCCTCTAAATTTGAGCAGAATAGGCACAATAGTTTTTTGTTTTTACCAGGTCAACCAAGTCTAAGAGGGCTCTTTTTTTACAAATCAATCATATTTTTCAAAAATCAATTTAAAAAAAACTGGACGTGATAGAATTTTTCTGAAACCAGATTTAGATTCAAAAAAGTCAAATCTGTCAGAATTTCAAAGAATTACTTGAAGGCGAAAAAAAAAGTTGATTTTTGCAGACCAGTGTAATTTATATGGCAGAACAACGTTTGCTGGTCATAAAAATTCGAAAAGTTATTTGACATTCAACTCTTGCCAACAGCTGATTTTGTTCAATTTTTCAAAGTTTATCAACCATTTTTATCGATGCGAGAGTAACAGAACGTGGTCACAGATTTCTTCCCGAAAGAAAACTTGGTGTGTGTGAGAACAAATTCAGTACACACATCGAACACAGTGCAAAAGTGAAAAAAGTGTCATATAAAAGTCTATGCAAAAATACTAAAATCTCGATTAAAAAATGACGGGTGGGGGTTAAAAATACTTTACGATCTATTCTCATACCTACCAAATATACAAACAAAATCTCATAAAAATCGAGGAGAAGTTCGACCACAAACACCGTGACACGAAATTTTTATATATGTGTTAGAAAGAAAAAAATACAGGTTTAATCGAAATCTTCAAAGATGGTTAAAAAAAAAAAAAAAAAAAAAAAAAAATAGCCGTTCCAAATGAATATACGCACTCCTACCCCTTTAGCTTAATAGAGCATTTGAAACAAATCATGGGGCCCAGGGACATAACGCCCAATTTTTGATTTTGGGGCTTAAGTCCCACCCAAGTGAGACTCAAGCCCAAAATAAAAATGTTGGGGGTAATGTAGGTACCGTTAAATAAAAGTCACCAAATGGAAAGAAGACCCATTCAATAAAATGGATAGGTATAGGATAAATTCAAAGTTTCTTAAGATCCAGATTCTTAAAATGCAAAAGCTTGGGGCTCACTTGGGTGGGAACTAAGACCCAAATTCAATTTCGGCTTTATGACCCACTCAAGTGGGACATAAGCCCCAGAAATAAAAATTGGGTGCTATGTCCCTGGGCCTTATGTCCCTGCGCCATCGACAGATTTTTATTTACACGTAGTTATTCTTCCCTGGCATTTTTTTCTGAATTGTCAAGTCAGTGATAGAATAAAGGTTAATTCAACAAAAGGGGCAGCAAGTGCACTTAAATTGAAATTTCACCAAAAAATTGTTTTTAATTAAAATTCACATTCATAATCTTAAAAAAAAAAAACTTCAATATGATTGGCTACAGAAATTTTTAATTAACATATGCTCTAATCATGGATTTTTTTTAAGGTTAAGGTCCTTAAATTCATAGGTGAATTGCCAGGCTACATTAAAAAAAACTATTGCTTGGTGTTTAAGAATGATGTTTGGATGAAAAATTAATTCGATTATTAGCATTTTAAATTCAAAAGCTGACAAAAAAATTTAGAATTTTGAAAGGCGATTGTTTCAAGCTTTTTCCATAATAATTTAACAATGGTTTTGTGGGATACATAAACCGATCATAATTTTGTACTTTTTTTTTATGGGAATTTAATAAAAAAGTTTAATTCCCAGAACAGAGCTCAAGAGCTTCACATAACGAAAAAGTATCAAAGTGCTTTTTTTTTTAGTTCATCAACTTCGATTTTTACACGAAACCATGAACCAAAAATAAGCCCTCAAACTAAATGGTATTGGAACGACATGTTAACGAAAACATAAACTGATGACACTTGTACCAAAAAGCAGACGCTTTTATTTTGGCACAGGATCAAAAGCCCATAGGCAAAGCTTCGACAGTTGACTTTGACCCACTAGCGTGGGTGATACGTTGTAGTTTTCGAAGAAAAGTATCATTTCAATAAAACAGTAGGGGTTGGGTTGAGTACAATGTTTCTTTATTGTGAAGTTCTCTAAAATAAGCTTTAAGATAAAATGCACGACTGGATCGCACGTACTTGCTCTTATGTTCAAGTTGTGTGGGACTTAAGAATTTTAAAAAAATATTCAAGTAATTATAGAAAGAGTATAAAAAGCATTTAAATCGTCCTTTTAATTGTATAAACATTCTGATAAACAACTTAGAGCTCAAAAAAAAGTATTTCATTTGATTACTTGAAAAAATATGAATATATGAAAAAAAAAAAAATTAAAATTGTTGGAGCCGTTTTCTTAAAAATTAATTTTTTATATTTATATATTATTTTTTTAATGAGAAAACCGAAAATCAAAAATACCGTTATATGGCAGGTACCGTTGATAAATGTTTTTGGTGACTTTTTTTCTAACCTGGGGCCTATTTCTGCGCTACTACACCAATTACATCAACTACATTTTACAACTTCATCGCACAATTACATCAGTTACAATTATAATTTGCTAAACTTTTTTATCTTTTATTTCATAACTCCAGTTGTATGTTTGAATTAGACAAATTTAGCTGATGTAAATAGTTGTAGGATTTAGATGTACGATGTAGTTGATGTAGCTGATGTAGCTCTGTTGTAGTAGCGCTGAAATAGGCCCCAGGAGGTACATCATATCTACAATAATACACTGATTTTTTTATCAAAATCGCTGGAGCCACTTTTGAGATAAATAAGCTTGTCCTTAACGGTTGTATGGCAAGTACCGTTATTTTTCGAGCTAAAAAAAAATTCAATTTCCCCTCTGGAGAGTTACAAAAAAACCTTAAGTTCAAAATTTGAAGAAAATCGCTTCAGTGGTGGACAGACAGACAGACAGACAGAATTGTGCCACCCACTTTTTGCGTGTTCTCTATCATCGTAATGTCATGTTTGATTGTTATCTCAAATTTTTTTTTTGCACGAATCCAAAACTTGTCCTATAGTACCTACAGTTGTGTTCAAAATAATAGTGGTGCGTAGGACAACGTTACATCTTTGACAAGTACAGTCTATCTGCATTTGAAAATTTGATTTCTCACTAGTCAAAGTTTTTAACGGTTTATACTCAATAAATGTATGGTAAAGTTTATTAGAAAATTATAGTTACCACGAAAATATCATCTGATTTTGAGAATTCTGTTCAATTAGTGCTGTTCAAAATAATAGTAGTGACAGTAGATTTTCACGGAATTAACAGCGATTGGCAATTTGAATGGTTATTTTTGTTGACATAAAGTTAGTTTTTTAGTTTAATATTATAAAATTAGCAACAAAATTGTCTTTTATCGTAATATTTGATAAAGTAGGGAGAGGAAAGCATTGTGTTAGTGAAAAACGAGAAAGAATTAGAAAATTGATACTAGAATGCAAAACCTATGCAGAAATTGAGACCATTATAGTCTGTGCAACTTCCATGATAGCAAATTGTATAAGATGTGCCGAAAGAACCGAAACCCACGGCAGAAAAAGAAAAACAAGTACCATCGACGAAAAGCGCATTTTCCCATAAGACAAATTTCAGTATTCTACATCTTCGTTAGAGATCCCGAACCCGAAGGGCTAAGATTAAGATGTTACTACAATGAATATTTGCTGACAACTTCAAGAAAAGGAATTGCACGCTTAAACCCCCCGGAAAGAATCAACATAAAAGAATAAACACTTTAAACAACATCTAAAAAAAAATCATATAATCTGGCAATTGGAAAAACGGCGTGGTATATTGATGAAAAGTGAGAATAAATTTATTCTTTTTGATGGTAAAATTGATCTTTCAACAGGATTATGACCCTTAACACGCGCAGTTCAAAGAATGTTTTCGAGTTATTGAAACTGACGATATGGCTTGGTGCGCATAATCAACCGACTTCAATCTCACTAAAAATCTGTGGGGTGATATTTAAAGAGATCTGAGGAAGACTAAACCACTTAATATCCACGAGGTTTGAAAAGTGGTGAAGGTCTGAGTAGAAATTTGAAATGAGCGTGCGTTTGGTAGATCGCAAGTAGCGCCGTTGAAAAGGATATGTAAATAATAAGAGGTATTCAACAGAATATTAATATAAATTTATTTGCTTATAAGTTTTTTGCATTTTTAGTGACGTTTTTAACTTTTCTATCTAAATACTTTTGATACTACTATTTTTTTGAACAGCTGATTTTACGCATTCATTTAGTTTTTAGATTTTTTTATTTTTTCTTTGAAATTAAATCCAATATTTATTCTTCTAAAATATATAAGGATAAACGCATTTTCTTTTAAAATGAAGCTCATTAAAAGTTTGTTCCCGATAACACTTTTATAAATCTTCTTTGCGTTCAATCAATAACACTCCTATTTTTTTGAACACAGCTGTATATCGCAAGTAAAAATGAATGCAAACTTGTTGAATAAATAGATTGGTTATTAGTTAACAACTAAATTGTGCGTTTATAATGAACTAAGTAGGGTAAAAGTCATTATGACCCAACGCTTAAATAATATCTTCTGCCTTTTTGTTGTACATGCGTCTTGTGAGAGTCAGGCTTGCATGTATGTGTTGCATGCGAACACTTTGTTTGATAATTAAGTAACCACAAAAAGTGGCCATTGACATTTGATTTCGAGTTTGGAAAATAACCCATAAACCCTGCATTTCTATGATAGATTTAGAAAAGAAAAATAAATTTTATAAATGGAAAAAAGATTCCACATACGCCACAGTTGACATTGACTCATTAACTATCGAGGTTTCCTAGTTATGTTAGGTGCCATGAAATAACGCCGAGAGAAATACCGCCGAATTTTGAAATATTCGGGTTAATTTATCTTTGCCAAAGCGAAATAAGGCCGAACGCTAAAATTTATCGTTATTTCACTTTAGTAAAGCGAAATAAGGCCGCATTTCGAAATTTGGCATTATTTCACGGCACGGTTATTTTACGCTACATTTTTCTCAAGAGGTAACAAAGAAAAAATAAAAAAGTTTTCGCATCTGGTACGATATTTGATCCTGGGATCTTCTGATTAACCAGTGCAATACGCTAAACTTAACAAAAACTTACTAACGGTTCCTAAAAATACTTATTCTTTTTCCAAATTCAGTTTAAGCCGTTTCATTCTAGCTGACCCGTGAGAAACCTCCTTGTTGAAATGTATGTTTTTATAGCATTAGTATGAGTAGGTGAAGAATAAAAACTAACTTAGGATTTATCCGAGACTAAAATAGATATTGGAAAGATTTAAACTGAATTTTGAAAAAGAAGACTATTTTTTTTCAGGAGTTACTGCAAATTTTGTTAACAAAATTGTATGAATGTGTAACCTCAAACAAAAAAAAATAAACGAAAAACAACGGTTTTTAAATTTTATAACCGCAAACGGATGACGGATTTGGATTCAGCGCCAAAAATTACCTTTAGAAGGAGTGTTAGCTGCCCGTGTCATAAACCGTGTAAACCTGTGTAATTATGTATGTATTTACAAGGCTACAAGTAATTTACATATAATTTATTAGTATTGTAGTTAAGGAGTACTTATAGCTGAATTTGATCGAATTGTTTGCTACAAGAACACGATTTCTGGGCTCAAGTTTTGAGAACTTTACTACAAAAAATGTTTTGGTTTTTGACAGATTTATTTAGCTTTGTAACATAAATCTAAAGCGCATATAATTTCGATAGACATTTGACAACAAGTCATTGAATTATTTATATTACTCTAGATTTTAGAATTGGTAGGGGCGTTATTGCACGATATGAGGGCAAACCTTTCATTTAAACCTGACGGGTTGAGCTTTAGTACACTGACAGTGCTTGTCCTAACTTTACTTTAAAGAAGTGTTGCCAAGGTGGCAACACTGTCAGAAAGACAAAAAAAGGGTTGCCAGAATCCCGAAATGTTGCTTATAAATGGAAAACCAAAGGTCGGACGATGACTCGAGAACTCCCGTTGGGTTCAGCACCTTTGAACCCATAGGACCACATTATTGTTTTTTCCCACCCCTCCCCTTGTCCGAAGGGGGTGAAAAAAGTCGTTTTGGGAAAGAAAATTTGAAAAGCCAAGAAAAGTTAGAAAAATATTTGTATTAATAAAATTTTAAGATTGTGTCGACGCAGAATTTCACAATCTGCTACATTACGTCCAAAGTTGATTGAAAACCTACTGTGGTTTAAAAAAAAACACTTTCAAAGTGCTAGGGAGGGGGGACATGAAAGATTAACAAACTTAAATATTTATCTTGGTATATATAAGCCCATGGCACATGTTTTAAGGGTATTTTTTAAAGCCCAATCTTACCTAATCAGAATGAACTCGATACAACCACCTTCAAAAAAGTTATCGCCTTTTTTTATAAATGATGACTAAATTTTTAGTGAAACAAGTAAAATATTACCAAATTCCAACAGCATTGACACGAAACGTGGTCCACATATTTCATTTGTCATAAGCAACAAGAATCAAAAGAGTCTACAAAAATATATATAGTGAAAGGGTGTTTTTTTTTCAGTTAGAGGGAAAAAATTTGAACTATTACCATGAAACCCCTCCCAAAACTGGTACGTTGATGAAAGTTGGTGAAATGTTTGATTATTCATCGGAACAAAAAATCAAAAAAGACCATTCAATCCACTACTGATTTTTGGTATAAGCTTTGGTGTTGGGGTTTCTTATAAGCTGAGAAAAGTCCACCAATGACGTTAAAAAAGGTCACGAAAATAGTGCTACAATTTTCCCAGAACTTTTTTTTTTTTGAAATTACCTTAGCTACCTGTTTGTAGAACAATTTTTTGCTTAAACTTACCGTTTTCGAGAAAACACATCTTCTTGGTCCCTTATAAGGGACCTAGCTGTTCTTGGCTAATCGAGGACTTTTCTCAGGTTGTAAGTTACCTCAATACCATCCTTATGTTTATACCAAAAATCAGCCTATTACCAAAGTTTTTATTTCTTTCGAATTTGTATCTCTCTTCTTATTGATGGGCTATAACGTGGGAGCTATTAAGCTTTAATATGGGAGTTTTGGGATCTGCAAACCTTCTGATAGTGTTTTTAATCAATATTTCTGTTTGGAAAAAGAATTCTATTAAATGTTGCCATTCGTATATGTAGGTTCTTAACATGAAAGATTCATTTATAATATTTCCTGTTTAATAGTTTACAAACATGTCGAAAACTTGAATTCATGTTACTTTTTATCTTGTAATAAAATTAAATCTTGCAAATACTTCACGTGAATGTGTGAAGGCTGTATTTCTCATAATTTTGTATCACCTGCAGATCACATTTGCATTGAATCAATGATAGCTCTGACCGATGCGTTGGAGTTAACAAAAACTGTCCCTCGTCGGAAATGTCTCTATTATCATAGCGCAAATATATATTTGTTGCTGTTGTTTTTTCGCATCAACCATAACATATCTACTCTCGTACATTATAGTTTGTTGATACCTGCCAATGGTGCAAATGTGCTAAAATTATTGTTTATAGCAACAAAAATTTTCTCCCTGCATTGCTAACGCTTAACTGTGTTCATATCATTGTATTAATTAGATTTAAGAACACAAAAATCAATAACACACGTTATATATGTATGATGGAAGAGAAAGAAGAGAGGGGTCGAGTGGGTAGAATATAGACTTTGCTGTGTCTAAACCATCAGTTAAAAGAAAGAAAAATAAAAGCAAACCTACTCCAGCGGTCATATTGAATTACCTCAAAGTTCAGTCATTGTGTATTGTTAAAAAACCACCATATAATCCTGGCATTGGCCTAAGATCAAGTATTTGTCCAATTAAACAAAAGGAAATATACCTACTATAAGCTTCGACTCTTATTTCCCATATTAACTTCTCAAATCTGACTTGTAATTTTTAAAATATTTGCTTTTTTTCTGGCCCATTGCTTTGGTCCCTACTGTCTTGGCAGTCCCATTTCCTACGTCTCGACCTTGCTATTGAAACAATTGGATTATATTATCGTGACGTGAAGCCCTATCTAGTAGCGGTAAGCTGGTAGCAAATTCGGTTATGTTAGAGCCTTTTGTTTGCTGCACAAGATAGTGTCGCATAAATTTTTACAACTATAAACTTTGTCATAATGTATCGCGCTGTCTCCGAGTAAGCACATCTCGGTTCGATTTGCATTTTTGTTATTTGTCTTTTTTTTTCTCTTTAATTCCAAAAATCAAAAAAATATGTTTTCTGCTTGATTAAAAAAAAAATTGTAAAAAATAAACCGGCAATACAAATTTTGTTTTTGAAATATTTACAGATGTTCTGGAACGCTTATCGGCGTGCGTGTTTGTTGTTGTTGTTGTTAGTGCGATAAGAAAGGATAAACTGTTGGAGATACAAACAATACACAAAACAAAAAAAAAAAAACAACCCACCTATAGTTTGGAATAAATAATTTGAAAAAGATAAAATATTGAAAGTGATTTTTTTTGTGGAACAAAATTAACTTTTCAAATCTTCGATTGCAAACACACAATATTCTAATATATTACAAAAATTGTAACTGACAACATCAGAAGATAGAAAAACAGAGTGCATGTTAGAGTGGAACTGCAGATTGGCGAGGCGATTTTATACAACGGGATAGCGGTATATTAATATTCAGTTAGCATGGAGTGCTGTTTATCTGAAGAGGCGAAGGAACAGAAGCGCATCAATCAAGAAATCGAAAGGCAATTACGTCGCGACAAACGAGATGCCAGACGAGAACTTAAATTGCTGCTTCTGGGTAAGTTTGATTCTTAAACAATAAATCTTATTTAATAGCGAAAAGGAGGAAGACTTAAACAAAAAGCACCTGACAGAAACAAATACATACACTACCTAATCGAAAAGAGGTGCAAATCATGCACAATTTCGGATCAAATAAAGAACAAGAAATTATATTTGGAAACTTATCAACTTGTACTGGGGCCAAATTCCGCAAGCGTGAATGATTTTCCGTGTACACACTCTATACCCGCCCAAAACAAGTGTGAATAAATTTGACTGATAGTGCACACGTTATCTGTCATAAATTTTAAACTCACTCTTGTGGAATCCCAAAAATCGATGTGTACACGATTTTTATTATTATTATCTGCATACACAGGCAAAAAACTCACATTTGCAGAATTGGGCTCCTGGAGTCATTATGTATTGCCCGCTGAGGCCTTATTCTGTGAAACAATTTTAATATCTTGGCCTTTAACAACAAATTCAAATCTTTCGAACTGAGCATTAAGCTCCACAATACTAGTGCAATTAAAGATAGCAATAAATATTATTGATGAGTTTGTTGCTTTGGGTCTTAACCACACATTTATTACGACAAGTTGGTAAAAACTTCCGGATAGTTTATCTACATATCCCCTGCTACAAGATTGTCATAATAGACTTAGTGCTGACAGTTGATTTTGGCCGTGAGTCATAGCAAAAAAAAACTCTAGGCGTCGAAATTTTCAGTTAAGTCTATTCATAAAATCAAAGTCTTGCAGTCCATAACCGGGGCTCTAGTGATTAAACATTTCTTCGAAAATAAAATCTGACTGCAACTTGGAGGATTTTTCACCTCTCCCTATATAATGCTCCTCTGATCATAGATCACGGAATATGACCATTTTAGGGTAAAGTTCACCTTGCTAGACTGTAAAATCCCGTGTTTCACTTTAAAGTTTGAATTTTGTCAACCCTTTTTGGAAATTTTTAAATTTTTTTCAGCAGCAACACTAATCTAATTTAGTTGGAATTTATATTGCCACACTTTTTCACTACTATTTTCACCGAAATTGGGTGAAATGTTTACATTAAACCATCTTTTAAATGAAATTTTTGTCCCTGCCGTCTTCATATTTTATTACTCTTCTCCTCATTTTTCATTCCGATCTACTCACCATCAAACAAATGGCACTTAACGCTAAACACACAAAAGAAACTGGAAAAAGTTTGAAAGGTAACGAAAGCATACTGGAAAAATCGTGTGAGTTTCCGAGGAACGAACGATTTGGTCCTTCCCTCTCACTTTTTACTCCCCTCACTAAAGAATAAATGATCGTCATTGAAAAAATCGTTCCATGTAAATATCTTCTTACTGCCTGAACAGAATAGAGTGCTGCAGCTGAAACTAGAGCTGCAGCCGGAATATCTGTCCAAAAATGGCATTTCGTTCGTGATTTTCTTTACGAACCCACAATGAGCTGTACAGCCTTCTGACATTTGATGTCAAGTCAGCTGTGAATCTTTTGTGAATGGCCACGTTCAAACACCCAACTAAAGCGATCTGGATAGGTTTGTGTTGTTGTAATCCCTTGTTAAAACACAGCTGATGACGAAACAGCTGTTGGCAGAAAAGAGATCCCAAGCTATCCAAGCTAAATTTTAGGATACAAAGCTATCCTATGAGAAATGTCAACAACAGCTGACTTGCGTTCAAACACATACATGGATACAAAGCTATCCTAGATAGGCTATCTATTCAAACATTGAACGCGCCCAATTTAATGGCCTTTTCGATTGGCATTCCGGAACACTCATTCGATACGTGTGAACGCTTCTGGTTTCGATTCTGAAATCAAATCCAGAACAATTTTCTCTTCTTTTCAGAACAAGAACTGTCTCATCCCAATCGAAAAAGCCATAATTCAATAAACAACAAATAAATAAACAAATAAATAAAAATGGTAAGTGATGAAATGGAAGCTAAAACTACTTTACGTCTTTATGAGAGATTGAAAAGAGTTTGAAGTTCACTTCAACCCCATGTAAACACTCAGTTGCGCTCGCAATTTCGAAACATCAAAAAAGTTGCAAGCAAAATTTAAAAGTTGGCCAACTTGTCCAGCTGCGTCTGCATCTGCGTCGTGTTGTGTTCGTGTCATTGAATTTGTGTGTATTCAAAATTTTGACAGCTATTCCCGCTGCTATTCCAGTTGCAGCTCCGTCTCCATTCTGTTCAGGCAGTTATGCCGCATTTACACGATTGGAAAAGCGGCATTATAATGACCAAAACAACAACAAAAGGATGTACAAATTCACTCTTTTTGTCATTATACTGGCAGCTTTCCAGTCGTGTAAATCCGCTATTAGTCTTCTTCGTCCCTTTTAAAAAGTGAGACAATCTTCCATTATTTCTTCAAAATCGTCTTAATGTTTATGTATTGGTATATGACTGGCCTTGGGAATTATTGCATATATGTGAATACAATAGCCCAACCCCTCTACATCCAGAGCTATAATTGTTACATTTCCTGCAATTGCAATAATGAATAACCCTAGGCCCCTTAGGGTCTGTATTGACTAGTTAATGTGCAACACCAATGTCTGGGTTCCAGTTTGTTGCCTAGCTATACTTGAACTAAGTTGATTCTGTACAGCTGTTCTTCAGCAGCTGATATTGGAAATTGGCGAACAATAATGCGTTCTCACTTTCTGTATTATGAAATTCTTTACAACTACTTACATTAGTAACTACATTAGTAACAATCCTTTCAATCTATTTATTTATTTCATATCTTTCAAAATGTTATATCTTGTGAACATTTTCTCGAATGGAAAAATTTACTTTTTTTGTAGAAAATTTCATAAACTAGAAAGTGAATAATGTAATATTTTCTCGATTACCCCGAATATGTGTTACAGTCTACTAATTTTCAGCATTCCTTCAATTAACGAACTTTTCACATTTTGTTGTATATTTTTTCTTGACAAAATATGATTAAACAAAAATGCGCTAACTAAAGGTTAAATATATATGAAGATTAAAGTTTGAGTTTGAACTTGTCCGTATTTGTTGTGATAACATAACATTTAAAAAAAAAAACTTATTTCTCTTTGTGTAATTCACCAAATATTTTCTTGAGTCAAGCTCACTTGAATAACACGTTTTGTTTTCATTACTCAGCCAGCCCTGTCACGAATTCCATATTATTGGATCCTTTAATTTAATTTTTTACAACATTTAAAGAAAATAACTGCTAATGTACATACATACATAAGTTATAAAATGTTAATAGAACACTGAGTTACATAAATAAGTGGTTGGGTTGGTAAACTTGCAAGGTTTCAGCCGAATAGAGTTACGTGATTTTGTCTTCGATTTCTCGTAACATGCACTGCATTATTGAGACTTATTTTTCCAGATTAAAATATTGTTGCTCTTTTGATAAGTGGTGGTTTTGGAAAAAAAAAAACATTCTGAAAAATGACTTCACTTCGCTAAAGCCATAACACAAACACAAATAGTAGGTGTGTTTAATGAATCTCTTCTGCACAGAAAATTACAGAAAAGATCAGAAAAGTACAGGATTGTGTGTTCCATGAATAAAAACCTTGCCCCAAACTGTTCTACACTTTTTCACTTTGTGTTTCATGAAGTTTTCCAAAACAGTTAAGTACAATATTTCCTGCATTCACTTTTGAGGTGGAGCAAGTAGTGAGAAATGTCATAGCACCAGCTGATTTGTTTGTTTATGATAATAATAATAAGCTAAAATTTATCACAAAAGTTCTTTTCTTATATATTTGGGCTAAATATGAAGAAAAAAGACAAACAAATATATAAGTGTGAATTGATATTAAAACCAAATAACAATTCAAAAAAATTTAAATTTGGAATTTCACAGCTGATAGGCAACGGTCAATCCCGTCCACACAAAACTGCGCTTTTCTGTTCGTCCTTGTTCTGACAGTTTTCACACACTTGTGCTGTTCTGATCAAGGTTTCCTTCATAAAACACTGCTAGTATGCTTTTGTGCTACTTCATAAATGTGATGGGTTTGACAATTCTAAGGTAAGTGGAATACTTTATTTTTTGTAATTGTGAAAATGTTGGAATTTGTTTCTTAACCTAAGGTTATTTTAGCAAAATTCCCTACTGGAGCACATTCAAAACGTTTAAAAAGTTATTTGTCTCTAATACCGACAGAAAAGAGCATACTTAATTTTTCGATTTTAATAAAACCGGCCAATTTTGTGTCCACCATTCTGAATTTTCCAAACATTTTTCCACGGATTCGTTATGACTTTTTTTTGTCGCTTCGAAGGCGAATATTTTTTTGTTGGTTAGGTCCAATATTAAATAAAAAAATTTAATTAATAAATATGTACATATGTATAACCGTTCGAAAAAAATTCGGGGACATATGCCCTAGCCTAACGACGACCGGCATCGCGAGAAGATATCTTCCTCTTGACAATTTTCAAAATTTATTACTATGCGTTCAATTTTGTATTTGGGTTTAAAATCGGGTGCATCGTAAATATAATTAATATATGTTATGCGTTAGAAGAATTGCAACGCCCCTTGTATCATATATAATACATTGGACAGTGGAGACTCTCCCAATCGAACGCGAAACATTCAGAACGACAAAGAAACTTAAAATTAAATTACATGACGCTAAATGAGAGTACTGACGCGATACGAAATCAGTAGCTAAACAAGAACAAAAGTGAAAATTTCGCTTCGCGTTGGTTTTCGAAACCCTTTCAGTTATTTTTATTTCTTATTTGCTTGCTCTTCCAACATGAGTAGGTTCCATGAGACATCTCAACTCAGTCAGTTATAAAATCTTACATGTAAGAATACTTCGGGATAATTTTGAACGATGGAATCCACAAATGTATGTACCAAGAGAGCTTTAAAAGCCGACTTGTTTCAAATATATTTTTTTAACTCTTGCTCTGCTTTACAAAATTATCTAGTCTTAATCCCGATACACTTCCTTCGGTGTTTTCAAAAATGTTAAATCGTATAAAAAGAATATCTAGGATCTTCTTGGTTTGGATACAATAGATCTCTAAATAAAGCCAGTATATTATCATTCTTCTTTTTGGTTTCACTTACTCGACCTGTTTGCTTTGGTCAATTTTAAAAATACAACGGCAAGATCGGCTGACGGATTAGACGGAGTTTTCAATAAAAATTATTCAATCATTTGAGCGCCATCTATTAAAGAGATACTCTCTTTCTAAGGTGACTGAATGACCCAACAGAAACAGCAAAACTTACATATTTTATTCTTTTGTTATATGTTTATTTATATTACTTAAACAAAAACATTTTTTCTTCCATTTAAAGGTACTGGTGAATCTGGTAAATCCACATTCATCAAACAGATGCGTATTATTCACGGCAGTGGTTACTCCGACGAAGATAAAAGGGGTTTTATCAAATTAGTCTACCAAAACATATTCATGGCCATGCAATCGATGATAAAGGCCATGGATATGTTAAAAATTCAATATGGGGCACCAGACAACGTTGTAAGTATTAAAAAAAATAAATAAAATCTGTTATGTCACTAAATAAAAAAATATTCTGTAAACCCATTTATTATTTAAATTTTTGCAGGAAGCTGCTGAGCTGATATCGGGGATAGATTACGAAACAGTTGCCACATTCGAAGATCCCTATGTGTCTGCTATTAGAAATCTTTGGGCGGACGCTGGTATTCAAGAGTGTTACGATCGAAGAAGAGAATACCAACTTACAGATTCAGCTAAATAGTAAGTTCATTTTTTTGGCTCAGTAACTATTTGTTTTATACGAAACCGATCGTGTCGTGTTTTCAATTCTTAAACAAACGCGGCGGAAATTTTTTTTTTTTTATTAATTTTCTTCAACATGATGTTTATTTAAAAAAAAAAATTCAATCTCAACAGTTATCTGATGGAAATTGATCGAGTGGCTGGAAAAAATTACTTACCAACCGAACAAGATATATTAAGGGTTCGAGTACCAACAACGGGGATCATTGAATATCCATTCGATCTAGAAGAGATACGATTTAGGTATCCTTCCTTATCCTTTCCATTAATTATGAACAAAACCATTTTGCAACTAACTCTTTTTAATAAAAAAAAAACAACAACAATTATGCATGGCGTATGGTTACCATTTATTTATATTCAGTTCAGAATTTACTAACTTTTTGTTTCCATTTTGTGTCTAACAAGAAACAAAAACAAAAAGAAAGAAAGAAAGAAAGAAATGTTTGTTTTTGCCTGCTTTGGTTCTATAGAGTGTCTCACTAAAGTCTGTATAGAGTAGTGAAAGTTTTTATAAAATATTATTTGATTGAACAAAAAAAATGTAAATATCAATAATTTCAAATGTATAATGTCGGCCCTTTCCGAGAAAAATTTGGGAGTGAATTTAAATCGTATTTTGCGCGAATGCCTCACACGATGTTGCTCTGCATGGCGAAAAAAAATAAGAATTTTCACAGACCTAGGGTGCTCCATCTGTACGTAAGCTTGTGATACGAAATGCTTTTGCGCAATCGAAAAGAAAAATTATTTGTCACAAGTTTACCCATTGATGGAATCTGAATCCGCACCACTTTACAAACAAACCACAATTATAGGTGTGTTTTATTGGGAAATGTATAGCTAGCACAGTAAAATTTCCCTCGTTAAACAATAACAATTGCTGGCTTGTTTTTCGGCCATTATTTTTAATCGAGGGTAGTTGAACTGCACCGTACATAACTATTTCCAATAAAACGCGTCAATATTTGGAGGTGAATCGTACGAAGGTTTCCGATCATTAGAATCAAGTATCTTCGGTCTGTGTGAACAATTAAAAAAAGACTGATTAAAAAAAGATTCTTTTAAATAAATTTAATTGTTTATGTAAATTATATCTTAATTATTTGGATGAGAAATTGGACATATCGATCAATATTACATCTGTACTATGTCTTTTGCATGAAATTCTATTGCTGTATGCAGATTTTGGTGGGCAAAACACAAAAATATTTTTTTATATCTACTATGTCGCTGCTTATATAGCACACAAATTAACAAAATAAAACTAAACTGAGATTTATTGTTGATTTTGCTTCCAAACATGTTTACTTGTCTTTTGTGTATGTGCCATGTTTATTTTATTGAAATTTATTTTTAACAAATCAATGAGGAATGTTCAGTTATGTTAGTCCACACAGTAAAAGTTTTAATTATTTTTTTTTTTTTTCAAATAAGAAAGCATATTTTGTTTTATATAATCGCATGTTTGTGTATTTAACAATATATTTATCAGTTTAGTTTCTTATAATTTTTAATTTGATACATGAAATTAATATGAACTTATTTCAATGCAGGAGATTTGTAAGAGTTCAAATAATTTTTGGGATTTAAACAAGACTAAAAGTGGCGCGCATGCTAGCAGGATAGGATTGGTTTAATTATAGGTTAGAGCTTCTAGTTTCCTTAAGGCCATCTGCACACGACGCGTCTCGTCATAAGAGCGCACTACGCTTCCGTGCACAGTGTATGCAGCGCACACTGGTTTCAATGGATAAGTGCACACGAGGCGTAAGCAGCTTATTTTCGTCACAGCATACAAGCAGCAATCGCCTGGCGTACTGCAGTGTCGGTGTCTTCGAGGACGCGCCGGTCGTACAGGTTCAATTTGCGTATGGAGCATTTGTGTGAAAAGTCGATTTTATCGGAAAAAACCGTGTTTTAAGTCACAAATCAATAACAAATCCCTAAAATTTTAGTTTAGACCTTCTAAATTTTTTATCAGCAATAAATAATCTTCTGTTTGTATTTTTTTGGATGTAGGGATGAACCCAAATTCTCTATGTTTCTCCTTCTTTTGGGTTATGCAGATAATAGTAGTTAATCTTCTACATCACTTGAACTTGTATTTGCAACAAACACGTTTGTATTAATTTATATCTGATAAAACTATCCTAAAATTCAAAATTGAATCGATTTTTGCATAGATGTTTGACGGTGTCAATACGCTTCGTGTGCAGAAGATTGGGCGTAGAGATTTCGTCGCTGCGTGATGAATCTTGTACACGTCTATGACGCGACGTTTCGTGTGCAGAAGGCCTAACAGAAATCTATGTTGTAAGAATATAATGATAAGTGATTGGTCTTCTTGATAATACGTATTTAATCTTGTATTCCCGTTCTGAGCGATTAATTTTCCATAATTTAAAATTTAATCAGAAGCAAAAAAGAAATAGTTCAATAACACAACCTTATTTTCATTTAATATTTTATAGTTTAAATAGTCTAGTCTTTAATAGCCTAGTCTAAGAACACTATACATCGAAAATCACAAAAAAGGTGCTGTTATATCTTAGAATAGTTGATAGTATCTCAAAGTTCCAGAAAACGTTTGGCGTTGGATATTTATCTGTTTTTGAATTTGTCGAAAACAATCCTTTTTTCAGCGAAACCAAAACAACGGTCGGATTTTTTTCAAATAGCAAATATTTGATTTGTATTTAATTTTCTTCTAAATTATCGCATATCGTTTTAAATATTTTTTAATTTAAATTGTCTATTATTATTATTGTTTTAATACTTATTTCTTGTTCCTTGTTAGTTACTTAAGTGATCTGCCACGTATCGAGAAACCAGATTTCTTACCAACAGAACAAGATATTTTACGTGCTCGAGTTCCCACTACAGGAATTCTAGAATATCCATTCGATTTAGATGGAATCGTATTTAGGTATAAATTATTACTAATTTTGCAAGTAATGATGGGAAATGTAATCGAAGCTAGAAATGTGGTTTATAGGAAGTATATAAATAGTTTGCCAGAATTACAAAAAATTATAAATTTTGTAGCTTAAAAAAGCTTATTTTCTATTAACTATGCTTATTTTCATTATGGCTTTTTTAGTGTAAATGTTTTGTTATGTTTGTCTATGTTTATAACATTCATTGTTTGCTTATTAAAAAACAAATGCTACATAGTTGCATTAGAGTGTAAGAAAAATTGATGCTACATACTTATATGTATATTAATTAATTTAAACTGTTTATTCAAACAATAATGTGTCTTTTTCTTATTAATGTAAACAGGATGGTGGACGTAGGTGGTCAGCGATCAGAAAGAAGAAAATGGATTCATTGTTTTGAAAATGTAACTTCAATTATTTTCTTGGTCGCTCTCTCAGAGTATGATCAAATTTTATTCGAATCTGAAAATGAGGTATGTATAAAAGATTTTCTAGTAAAAAAAAATAAATAAATTACAACGGTACACAGGATTTGAAAAAAAAAAAAATATAAATTTGTATGAATTTTTTATTTTTGATCATTTCCAAAATTTCCAATAAGCCTCAAAGCGCTCATATCATCACATGCATACATTGTCTTTTCTTGGATTAACCTAAGCACTTGAAATAAATAAATAATTCACTTCCTTATTTGACAAATTAAGATACCGATTGTTGAGATTGTTATTGTTGTTTTTATATATAAAGCAAAGTAGAAAAAGTTTTTAAAAAATACGAACTGGAATCGAATTGATTTTAAAGCTGTTTTTGTATTTGAATTCATTTCAAACTTTCAAATAATGCATCTGAACTCACAGTCAAATTTGACTGTACTTTGACCGCAATTGTAACTTTGATTATTGTTAACTGGATTTCGTACAGAATTTGCAGGACATTCCCGCTCTATTCACCTGTTCAAATCCTCATCGGACTGTAGCGCAAACGTTATCGAGTGTTACGATAATAACCTAGGGCACAATATCTTTGTCCTAGCAGACTTTCCACTTCCGTTGGTCGACCGTATACCTATACTTTCGACTTATTCTCCTTAGGTTGTGGTTATTAGTTTCCTTGGAAGCCTTTTTTATTGAAAAGTTAGTTATAACAACCATTGAAAATTTCGGTTGTTGACAAATTTACTTAACCATACCAAAACCAACTATGAGGTTAGAGTTGATCACTTAACCAAAAACAGATGAAAACATAAAGAACAACTAATAGCTTTTTTTGGAACATTTTTGAATGATCAACAAAAACTTGAGCACCCAACACCGAGTTTATAGGCTGGAGTAGGATCTATTTCACAAGTGTCACGTCGATTATCAGACTCCTTCAGTGGTGCTCAGTCTGATATGCTCATTTTGAAAACTCTTCGCTTCGGCAGAAGAGGACTAGTTGAGATGTTTAAGGCTTGAGGCTGGACAAGTATAAAGGGGGTTTTGTATATGAAATTGTTAATGGAAATCCTACAAAAACAGCGCAGGCTGCGAAGCACATTTTTGAACAACAACTTGCATGCAAAGAGATTTTCAATAAAAAACTTTCCAGGCTAAGCATTACTACGGGAGACTGGTGATCAAGTTGGCCCACTATACTTCATCCTATAAACTTGGTGCTATCGCTCACCCACCGAGCGCTCAATGACAAGTTGACGGGGGCAGATTCCTTTCTTGGGACAAGATTTTCCGGGCAATTAAAAGAAAATATTATGTTATATATGGTTCTCGTATTGAACTCCTGGGAACAACGTTTTAACTTTTCTTGAAATATTTTATTGTTAAAGCACAAAACAAATACACTTTGTTGAAACCAAAATCAGCTGTTTCAACGAAAAATATTGTTGCAAAGTGGAAATGCAAATATTTTTTTTTTTGGCAAATAAATTTATAAGTACAAGCCTAGTTTTGGTTTCAGAAACTAAAAACAAAGTTTCATGACGAAGACGGATTCCTGCAGTTTTTGGAATTTACTCCTTAAGAATCGATTTTCACCCCCCGGTATGAACAAAATATGAGGAGTAAAATCTGCTGAAGGATGAAACGGAAACACGACACCAGATACCAGATGAAACGAAAAAGCGACACCAGATACAGGGTTGCCACTTCTCAGAAAATTTTTTGCAGTATATTTGTAAAAAAAAGTGCAGTAGATTCAACATTTTCTCAGTTAATATTTTTTTTTATTTATTTTTTTAATTAAACAAAATATGTCATTCGAACAAAACTGATAAATAAATAAAATACATATAACATTTGTTTTTCTTCAAAACAAAATAGCTATACATAAATAAACATATCATATTATTATTAATGCTATGTTCCCACCAAAATAAAATCCGAGATTTCGGTTGAAAACTTTTGATATTTCAAGTTAATGGAACAAGATTTCATGGAATTTTCAACGAAATCCCAATGATAACTCTAAATTTCAACGAAATCTTAATGAAATCCCTCTCCACCAAGTCGAGAACTCCAAATTTTTCAGCTGAAATCTCAGATTTCGTTTTGGTGGGAACATAGTAACGGGTGATTTTTTAGCTGGTTTGGTTTTGGCAACACTGGTTTTGACAGCTGACGTGTGTTTAGTACCTTGTGTCACTGTCAAACAGCTTCAGTTTGGTTTGCAATTTAACCATGGATCGTCTTACAAATGAACAACGCTTGCAAATTATTGAATTTTACTATCAGGAGGATCCGCTTTTTTATCGAAAAATTGTGTTCAGCGATGAGGCTCATTTTTGGTTGAATGGGTACGTAAATAAGCATAATTGCCGCATTTGGAGTGAAGATCAGCCAGAAGCATTGCAACAGCTACCAATGCATCCCGAAAAAGCCACTGTTTGGTGCGGTTTATGGGCCGGCGGCATTATTGGGCCATATTTCTTCAAAGATGATGCGAATCGCAGCGTTACTGTCAATGGTGAACGCTACCGAGCGATGATAACAAACTTTTTTTTGCCCGAAATGGAAGTTCTTGACTTGCATGATATGTGGTTTCAACAAGACGGTGCCACATGCCACACAGCACGCGAAACAATGGCGCAATTGCGAGGCGAGTTTGGTGAACAGTTAATTTCACGTTTCGGGCCGGTCAATTGGCCGCCTAGATCGTGCGATTTGACACCATTAGATTATTTTTTGTGGGGGTATGTCAAGGCTAATGTCTATAGGGACAAGCCCGCTTCGATTGACGCACTGGAAGCCAACATCCATGCATTCATTCGTGAGATACCGGCCGATATGTGTGAAAGAGTATGCCAAAATTGGACTCAGCGGATGGGCTACCTGAGACGCAGCCGCGGTCAACATTTGCATGAAATTATCTTTAAACATTAAATTGCAAGGTTCAAACTATCGATTCAAATAAATATTTCATTCATTTTTTCGAATTTTTTGTGTTTTTTTTTTTTTTAAAGTTCTAAACCTCTTAAAAAATCACGCGTTATAAGGCGTGAAGGGTTTATTTTAAGGCAGCAGATTGATTTTGTGAAAAAATGCAGTATATCTACTGCAATTGCAGTAAAGTAGCAACCCAGTACCAGAAATAGAAATAGAAATTGAAATGCATTTTTTTCTCACTCGCACTTGCTTAAAAAAGTACGAAGTGATCAGAGAAACGAAAAGAAAACGAAGACCGCCCAAAGGAAGAAATTCAACATTGCATGCCTTAGCACATCTGAGAAAGCCAAAGACTACAGTGAGCAATTGACCGGGAAACTCTCTGCCGTAAACCCAGCCACAAGCGTCAACAACCAGTGGAACCAATATCGCGACATCATTAAGGAGACAGCCGAGACCACCATAGGCTATCAACCACCCAGAAAAAAGAACCCGTGGTATGACGATGAATGCGCGGTATTGAAGCAGGAGACGGAAAATGCACGAATGCAAATGCTGCAACGGAAAACAAGAGCAGCAAGAGAGGAGTACCGTGAAAAGAGAAGGAAAGAGAAAAAAACCCTGCGTAGAAAGAAAAGAGCATCCGCAGCCTCTCAGCTCAAGTATCTCGAAGAGTCTAGCACCGCCACCAACACCCGCCGGTTCTACAAAACAGCCAAGCAACTGGCATCTGGTTATAGGACTGGCACGCAAGCTCTTCGAAACAGCGAAGGAAACCTAGTCACCGAAGCACAGGGAATTGTAGACGTGTTTAAGCAGCATTTCCAGCAGCTGCTTAATGGGCATAATGTAGAGGAGGCAATAGAGGAACAAAGAAGCATAAGACCAGTCAATGAAGATCCAGTCCCAGCGCCCAGTACTGAAGAGGTTAAGAAAGCCATCCACAAGCTTAAGAACAACAAATCCGCCGGCTCGGATGGCCTACCTGCGGAACTCTTTAAGTATGGAGGAGATGTCCTGGTAGGGTGCATGCACCAGCTCATCAACCAAGTTTGGGAGGAGGAAAGTATGCCCGACGACTGGTCAAATAGCTCCATATGCCCAATCTACAAAAAAGGCGATCCTATGTCCTGCAAGAACTACAGAGGCATATCCCTGCTTAATGTTGCATACAAGATCCTATCCAACGTACTATGTGAGCGTCTAAAACCTTTCTGCAACACTATGATCGGCACGTACCAGTGTGGCTTCAGGCCAGGCAGATCAACGATAGACCAAATCTTCACATTGAGGCAAATCCTGGAAAAGACCAACGAATTTCAAGTCGAGACCCACCACCTATTCATCGACTTTAAAGCCGCATATGATAGCATAAGTCGCCAAGAGCTTCTATTGGCGATGTCGGAACTCGGGATCCCGAAAAAACTGATCCAGCTATGCCGCATGACGTTACAAAATACGCGGTGCAACGTGCAAATGGGTAACAGCTCATCCGAGTTATTCCAGACGTGTACAGGGTTCAGACAAGGAGATGCGCTATCATGTGATTTCTTCAACTTAGTCCTGGAGCAGATAGTGCGCAAGAGTGGTGTTAACATGGAAGGCACTATCTTCAACAGGTCTTCTCAACTGCTTGGCTATGCGGACGACATCGACATCATCGGCCGCTCCAAAAGAGCTGTACTTGAAGCATTCACAGCTATTGATGAACAGGCGAAACGCGTTGGTCTTGAAGTGAATGAGGACAAAACAAAGTATATGCTATCAACAAACAAAGCCTCATCTGTCCATCGCCTAGGACAAAACGTCACTGTTGGTAGCAGTAATTTCGAGGTAGTCAAGGAGTTCACCTACCTCGGAACAAACATCAATTCCACGAACGACACCTTAGTGGAAATCCGACGAAGAATTACCCTAGCGAACCGCTGCTACTTCGGTTTGGCCAAACAAATGGGTTCAAAACTCCTTTCCCGAAAGACAAAGTGCACGCTATACAAAACGCTAATTTTACCAGTTCTACTCTACGGCGCCGAGTGCTGGACGATAAGTAAAAGAGGGGAATTGATACTGGGCACTTTCGAGAGAAAAATTCTTCGGCGGATATTTGGTCCTATATGCGAAGAGGGCGATTGGAGGAGAAGATTCAATCGTGAACTGTACGAGCTGTACCAAGATGTGGATGTAGTCCAAAGAGCCAAAACACGTCGACTACACTGGCTCGGCCACATTGAGCGAATGGACAACAACGCTCCAGCCAAGAAAATCTTCGAATCCCAGCCCCCAGGTTCGAGACGACCAGGAAGACCGAACCTCCGCTATAGGGACCAGGCGGTCACAGACGCAAGAGCGCTTGGTCTCGACGACTGGAGGGAGCGTGCGAGGGACCGCAACCGATGGAAGACCGCAATATCTCAGGCAGAGACCCTTCATGGATCGGGAGCCGGATAACAAAAACAAACAAAGATCAGAGAATGGGCACGTTCCGCTGGTTATTCCCAGCTATCCGGATAGCTTTGTGTTGTTGTAATCCCTTGTTAAAAAACTGCTGATGACCGCTGACGCAACAACAACTCAAGTTATCTCAAAATTTTTGGGATAACTAGATAGCATAGCCAATAAACATTGGAACGTGAGGAATATCAAATAATGAAGCCAATCCTCAGCTGTCACTTTGATTTGCCTACAAGCTGAAGCGATAAGCGAACAGCTGATGTATTAGATTTGCAAAGTATTAGTGAAAAGCAGTGAAAAACGCACACATAGAATTAACTCGTCATTAAGCACAGGTCTTGTTGTTGTTGCAATTCACATCTATTCTTCGACCGTCAATGAAATAAATACAACAATGTAAACAAATGGGTTCTGGAGGGTGAAACGTACAAAGGATTGGTCTCCTTATTTGATATGATCTGATTAAGATATTATGTATTACTGTATTAAATATGTAGGTTTAGTAAACCTTTTCTGTGCCTATTTAGACAATCGATCTGAAGGAAACTCCAGTCGTGCGTCGGAGCTGACACACACACACTTTTTTTTTCAAAAATTGTGTATCGTTGTATATTATTAAAACTAAAAGAAAAACAAACTTAATCAAACTTTCTTTATTTCAGAATCGTATGGAAGAATCAAAAGCTTTATTTAGAACTATTATTACGTACCCATGGTTCCAAAATTCATCCGTTATTCTTTTCTTAAATAAGAAGGATTTGTTAGAAGAAAAAATAATGTATTCGCATTTGGTAGACTACTTCCCCGAGTATGACGGTAAGAATTTTCTTTGCAATTGTTTTAACATTTATTCTTTATACATTTATATGCCAATTTAAAAAATTAAGAAAATTTATTTTTTATAAACTAAAAAAAAATCAAACAAAAAATCAATTATATATAAATTTTGGAAAATTAAATTAAATAATAGGCGCCAAATGTGATATACCAGCGGCAAAAGCATTTATATTGAATAAATACCTATCAGCGAATCCCGATCCAGAACGTCAATGTTATTCCCATTTTACAACTGCTACAGGTTAAAAAATATAAAATAAAAAATAAATATGCTTAAAGACGTACATATACTGCTGTCGTATGCTAGACACAAAAAGTCTTTATTTAAAATAATAATACTAGATTTTTTTTTTAATTTAGGCAAAATTGTATTTAAATTAATGTACCTACATATAAAATTAAGCACTTTGTAGATCGTATTGTAATGCTAGTTCTGCTTTTTTGTATATCTACTAAAACAAATAGGTCCACAAAGGGATGCAATAGCAGCCAGAGAGTTTATTCTTCGTATGTTTGTAGATTTGAATCCTGATTCCGAAAAAATTATTTACTCTCACTTTACTTGTGCTACAGGTAAGTTATTAATGTTAAAAATGTGAATGTGAATTGAATGGATATGTTTATTGTGATTGATTTTTCTTTGTGAGTCGTATTTATAAATAAAGCCGGTTTATATTTCTGAGACTCAGAGTAAGACTTATAGGATGCAATAAATACGACTGTGTATGCGTGTGTGTCTTGACTCTCCCAAAACCTAGGTGTACCACTGTACTTAAAGCTTCATCTCAAAGGTAAGCTTTAGCAGAAGTATAAAAACTTACTTTACTTATTGTGTATTTACGTGAAATAGAACTGCAGTTGAGTATTTCAAGTTGAGTATTTGCAAGTAAGATCTAGCTAGTAAATGCCTACAAATATCTAAGCTTCACTTTATAATAAAAGAATGAAAAATCAAATTAATTGGAATTCATTTTGTTATTTGTTTATATTTTATCTACCTTTGGATTTGCTACTTCAACCCTAAAAAATATTTAATAAATCCTAACTTCCAAACCCCAAAAACAAACTAAACACTCACCACCGCCACCTTTAGATACTGAAAACATCAAGCTTGTCTTCTGCGCTGTTAAAGATACACTTATGCAGAATGCATTGAAGGAGTTCAACTTAGGCTAAACATAAAATCAAATCAGTGTGATCACCATTAAAAACAAATAAACTAATGAAATAAAAATAAAATATTAAGAAGAGAAGAAAATAAAAACAACAAAATAATAAAATGTTTCCTTATTTATTATTTTATTATCAATTTGTTATTTTTTAACATTTAAAAGTTATAAACAAATAAAAACAAAAATATCAAATCAATTAGATCACAATAATTCACATTTATTTATTTATTTAAAATAAAAAAGCAAAAACAACAACTCGTATAAGTTAAAATTCGATTTTACACGAGGGATAACTTAAAAAAATGTATTTATTGTATATTGTGTTGGAATGTGATTATGAATAAAATTAATAAAAAAATACAAACTTATGTATATGTAAGATTGTTATATTTAATTTTTGTGAACGTTTGTGTCAATGAATGAGTGCGGCGCATAAACTGCAGTTTGAAAATATTTTTGAGAACCACTCGACCGATTTCGATTGAACTTTACACATTTACTAATTAAAGCACATGTCGTCGGTCTAAATTCACTAAAATTGACAAAAGAAAATGAGATTGAAACATATTTTTTTGAATCCAAAAGTCGCATTTTTCAAAATATTGAAGCAGATATTGAAAGGTATTTCTTACAAATTTTGGGAATGGATATACGTACATATATCCTAAATCTGAGCGAGATTTTATAAATTATGCATCGTTATATAGAATACCAAAGTCTGGCAGACTTTTTTTAATCTCAGCCTTTGGAAGGGGTGGGGGTTAAAAGAGCTTCGTTTCCTTTTATAGTGTCGGGGGTATAACCACTTAAATTCATTTAAAAAAAATCGGATATGATAATCCACCATTTTCCCTATGTATAAACACTTTAATCTTGACTGCCGATTAGAACTCAAAATATAACCCTTTTATGCACACCTTATCATCTTTTTTGAGCTTTTATACAAAATAAAAAAAATAAAAAAATTAATAGCGTTTTCGATTTCGACTCCAGAACTCACCAATCTACAGTCCCAAACGAATGAATTGCAACTCTTGTGTGCATTTGGTTGATGGAAAGTTCACACAGCTGTTTCTCTGAATTTATTTCTCAATACCTGCAAGGATTTTCTTTTGAATAAACTCCTGACCTAACCAGAAAGAGATCTGTCAGTTAGTGCCAAACGAAATTTTTCAGAAGCATTCGGAATGCTTCCAGGCAACCAAACGAACGATATAAGTGTCAAAAAAAAATCCCCATAAATAATCATGGGTCCTATTATTAGGATCATCAAAATAAAAGTGTGTTAAATTAGAGAAAATTACAGAGCGACAACTGTGCTAGAATACAAAATCGGGTCATGTTGCGTGCGGAATCGTTCTGGATGACGTCTTTAAATTGGTCTTCAGTGAGGGCTCGGGTGTAGATACTTTGTAACTTGGCTCTAGTTGTTGCGGAAGGATTTGTTGTACTTTTGAGTTCGTATGGTCTGAAGGGTTCCTGATGATTCGTTTTGTAAGCAGCGGTAAATGTTGATCCAGTTATATCAATTTTGCTTTTGAATAGTAAATCAGATACCGACCGTAGGTCAGAACAGGTCGAAGTAGTTGTATGTAAACAAGCAGCTTGGTGATCTTACTTTCTCCATTTCGCCTTTTCGAGTGGCGGTTGAACAAAGTGTAGAGAAAAGTTGGCTCTCTTTAACATCAAGTCCGCGTGATTAATGAATTTAAGCTTGTTAGAAAATTTAATTCCCAGGTACTCCATTGAATATTTGACTGCTACTTCAGTGTTGTATGGGAGGTTGATTTCTATGTTATCACAGCGTATTCTTCTTATGACAGTCACTGCTGTTCGTAAGCATGTATATAAGTCGATCTTGTCGCTTTTATCTTCAGTCCCCATTTGAGGGTAGAGGTAGGGTATCCGATGGAGTAGTCTACGTAAAGCTTTGTCCTTTCCTTGTATGTATGTTGGATGGTTGATTATCTGAAGATGTTACAGAGAGTATTGATCCTTGTGGAACTCCAGCGCTGAATAGTTTGGTTGACGATTTGTGTTAAATTAATTAATAATTTATGTAATTTTGATTAATTAATAATTTAATTTTAATTATTTTTACAAAGTGATTGGGAAGTTCAAGTTCCAACAGTTTGAATAGTCCTTTTACTCGAAAGCGCTTTCTATGTCCAGCAAACACCTTAGAGTTGTCTTTTTTTGTTGAGTCCATGTGTAACGTCAGTGTAAAGTCCCAGTTGTGGATGTGAGGTAGAGTGCTTATTCTGAAAGCCGCTCTAGAAACCTGGTATGACATCTTTTTCTCAGCAAAAAAAAAAAAAAAAAAAAAAACGACAATGATGACTCTAGTACTCCCTGCTCATTAATTTAGCATTTTACCACAAAAGAAATAACGTGTTATGTATAAAAAATTTTATATCTTAGGAATACTTTTTTCTTTTGACGGCAGAAAACAAACATTGCATTCGGGATGTTGTCGAAAGTATTAAAAGACAATTCTAATATGTCATGAATTACCTCTAATTTTTGGATTTGTACATAAATCCCAAGAAACCTATCTAATAGAATAGATAATCAAAAAAGATGCTGTACATCCTAACCGGTCCGCAAACAATCGAATCTGGTACGACAAACGATTAGCCCCGCCCTCGAACATCGAAAAATATCAAACTGCTTTTGATTTAGGTGAGACCAAATTTTTGTTTAGTGACACCAAATAATTGGTACTCGAACCAGCCCGCAGACAAGTAGAATCAACTCGAACATTGTACTCGAACCACCCGCCTGGAAAAATGGCAAGTTTTTGTCAAGTTTAATCGAGGCACTGGAAAGGCTTCGGTAGGGAAAATCTAGACAAGGCAAACTTGTCAAATACTCGCGAGGCCCCCGCTAGTAAAAACTTGTTGGATAGGTCTTGTTATCCCATCACAAATACCCCAAATATGACAAAAACAAAAAAACAAATATTTTATACCCATCATACAATGGTTAGACAAATTAAAGTATATATGTACTTTTTCATTTTCAACATTGCACAACTGTATTGCGAAATAGCTCAGTAGTTAAGGTATAGGACTGGCAATCAGAAGATCGCTGGATCGAATTCCAGTAACGACAATTTTTTTTTTTATTGTCTCTCGAGGAAAAAGGGTACTTCACTGGCGAGGCCCTAGAGAATTTCTAGAGTTTCTCTTGCTGGGCACTTGCTAGTATCTATGCAAAACTTTCTAGTCCCTCGCCAAAAACTAGATTGTTTTTCCAGCCGGGCATGTTCACTCGCACCATGTTCGAGCGTCTCCAGAGCCCTTAAAAGTAATAACTTTATGTCTGTCTATATTTTGTTTCTGTGTGGGAGGGAGAGTGTGATATAGAATGTAAGAGAGAAAGTGTAAAGGAGAGTTTGAGAGAGAGTGTAAAATAGAGTTTGAGAGAGTATAAGAGAGAGTTTGAGAGAGAGTTTGAGAGAGAGTATGTGAGAGAGTTTGAGAGAGTGTGTGAGAGAGAAATATAAGATAGAGTGATAGAAATTAACGCATACAAATTCAACTTTTATCTTAACACAATATTTTTTTTTCTTTCCTTCCGTCAATTTAGACACCGAAAACATAAGGTTTGTATTTGCAGCTGTAAAGGACACAATTCTACAGTCAAATCTAAAAGAATATAACTTGGTCTGAACTGGTTTTGGATCGTTAAAACTATTTTTGTGATTATAATATTTTCATAATTCCTTTTTTTTGAAGAAAAAAAAAAATTAAAAACCAAACAAAATATAATACAAATAAAAGAAAAATTAAAAAAATATAAATTTAACAATTTTATAACGCAACAAAATTATATTTTAATTGATTTTTTTTTGACAAACAATTGAAAAACAAAATAAAAGAAGAACTAGGAATTAAATAACAAAAAAAATATATATATTATACATATATTATTAACTAAGTAAAGAAAAATATTAATTTATAAAGAGAAACTAACTATAAAAAAAAAGAGGAATAAAAAATAAAAATAAAATCGAACAACAAAAATAATAGGAAATTTAAAACTCGGATATTTCTTTTTATAATAAACAAAAAAAAAAACAAGGTTCACTTAAAGAAACAAAGAATGTGTGTGTTTTTTTTAATAATCGAGTAAAAGTAATAAAACAAAGAAGAATCATAATAAAAATTATACTGTTACATACAGCAAAAAAGAAAAAAAAGTCACCAAAACTAAAGGATAATAAAATAAATTGGCTCTACGATCTGCACGTACATATTTTAAAATTATTTTTTTGTTTCTAAAACCAAAAAAAATACTTTTGCGTCTTCGTTGAAAAATGGATCAAATAAGGAAATACATATAAAAAAAATTATAAAAAAAAAATCACCTTATTTAAATATATAAAACAAAAACGAGAAAATATTGTAACTTACATCAAAAATAAAAATAAACGCATTATAAATTTATATTCGTAACAAAATAATAACATTCTTAACTTGAGCCATTCCTTGCCAATTTGTTTCATTTGTTCGACATGTGTAGTTTTTTTATAAACATAAATAAAACAAATAAAAATCGCGGAAGGAAATTATTATAAAAAGTGAATAATGTAAATGCTCAGAATGCAGCTACTTTTCTTAATAATCTTTTTTTTTTTTTGAATAACGAATTTTCAACTTTTTGGGGTTATATTTTAATATTTTCAATTTCTATTTAATGCTGTAGTCTCATACGAATTTTAAGGTTCGTTGCAATTTACATGTTCAATTCTGCCAATTAACTACTTATTGACTCTAGGGGGGTTCAAAGCTGCCAATTAACTACTTATTGACTCTAGGGGGGCTCACATTCTCAAATACACTAAACACGGTTTGATTGACTCTAATATGAAAATCTGAACGCTCTATAAAATGGATTGTCAAACATGTTGGATGGATATCAAAATATTTTGATGTTTTGCTGGCTTGACCAGCATATTTGAGAGTATGGCAGCAAATTGTGAAAAATTTCTAGAAATTTCACTAATGAAATACACCTAATGTCATCAGATGAGTTTCAATGACGGTGCATTGGACTGAAAAACTAGATTTTTTGAGGTTTCAGTATTCACATCTCACTTCACTGAAGGAGTGGGGGCGAGATATGAATATGAAAAGTAAAAAAGAAAATAGTTTTTCAGTCCACTGTGAACACCGCCAATAGAATAAGTGAAATAAAAAATGAAAAGAAATGTCATTTAATGCAAGTCAGTAAATGGAAGAAAATGCGATATCTTCCAGCGTACGACATTTTTTGACAGCTATTCCAGCTCCAGTTGCAGCGCTCTATTGTGTTCGGGCAGTAAATGCATACGTTCCAGTTGTAGTAGGATAGGTTATCCAATTATTCCCACAATAATTATTGTCGTAAGCTGTTTTTTAAAACAACAAAACTATCCAGTAAACTGATGTCGTTTTAGTTTGGACGTTCAAAGTACTTCTTTCTACTCCATTTTCACTCCTACTACTCCAAAGGTCTTCGCTGTTCCGAGTTTTGTTTTCAGAGTCTTTTCTGTTCACGATTTCATTACATATGCAGCTTTTTGGTAAATAGTTATCAGCTTTACCCTCCAATGTAAAAGCTTGAGCCCAGAAACATTCTCAGACTCAGATACACTCCAACACAAGGATTTAAACGCGTTTTCATCTCATCACAAAATCCAGACGTCATATCATCGCAGCATGTTCCTGTAAATCAAAATATCAATCTTGATTTCTCAAACCTCAAATGATGGATACGTTTCACAGAAACACTCAGAAAATTAGTACCGAACGCAAAATAATCCTAGATGTCATGTGCGTAATGTCGTTTTTATTTGGAGTACTTCTTTGGCATTCTTACTATTCCAAAAACTTTCGATTAATGTTTTCAGTCTTTTGGTTTCCGAATTCTTTAAGGAAATAGACGAGTAATACAAACATACAAATTAAATTTTTTTGAAAGCGATAAACTCTTGAAGAAGCACAACAAGTGTGTTTTAAATTTTGAAGGAATATTTTTTCAGGGATCTGATTATGGAATCCGATTGTCAGCGGATTTGAATGTTGATACTAAAATTTTAGACTTGTCTTGAAAAAGAAATCGATTTCCATGTGAAATTTCAGACACTGAAATCACTTAACTCGAATTATCGAAAGTATTCCCTTAGAATGGGCAGACAGAAAGAATTAATATGCGAGTCATAATCATGCCACAGAAAAAACCAATCGCATATGCTCAAGACAATTTAGCATGCCGTGCCAGTCAACTCCCAGAGAGAACCCAACCAACATTGGCCGTTTTCGAAATTGTCAAATCAACGTCAATTCAATCGTATATTTGTATATTTCTTTCGTCAAATATGCAATCGTCCTAGTTGTACAAAATCTTTTTAATTAACTTATTCTTGCAAACACATTTGATACGAACACATTCTCTGGCTTCTCAATATTTTTGTGGTGAACATTGATTTTTGTACTGCAGAATTGCACCGCAGATGATGTTGCTTCTGCAGATAAAGTTTTCGCAAACGTCCAAATTTTCTCAATTTCGAAATAACGAGCTAAATTCGAGTATGTTCTGTTAGCCACTTGCTGTAGTGCCCTGAGAGTCATGTTTTCGGCAATTATTTTCTATCAAAAAATGTTGTTTCATCAAAATATTACATCTTTTGCCTGGCAATTGCCACGTTGACGTAACTCAATGCTAAAAACGAGACAATTGTAGGAAAACTCAGCTAGGACATTGACTTATCGAAAATCTTCAGTCGGTTCCGCTGCATTCTGTATTTCTACTTTTCAAATTAAAGTTTTCGTAGGTAAATCAACAAAAAATTATAATCTAAGGATAAGCATATAACATACATAGATTAAATGCATTATTAATTAAAAGTGAGGAAGACCTACACAAGTTCTCTCCAAGACAAGCTAAATTGTTGAGCGCATCATTGTATATATATTATTATAGTACTCTCATGGAACAGCATTTTGAGCTTCTGGTTCGGCTCGTTTTTGGGCTCGAGTGTGGCGCTGCTAACCACAGCGAATTGCTTCTGTCAGGGGGATAAGACAGAGAGGATTATATTTTTTTATTCTGACAACAATAAGCGGGATAAGGGAGATGGGTGCGTCAGCTGTTTGTGTCATGGCAACGACAGAATGAGGTAGAGAAAATAAGTAAAATGTTCGTACACGTATATGAAATTATACAATGGTGTTGGTTTCTTTTATGAATTAATGAACACGTAGGTATATCTATAGATATAGGTACAATTATTTTCTTGCAAAAATTGAAATTCGATTTAAAATTTTCAATTTTTGTTTCAAAATCAATTTTCAAGTGTGTATCAATATAGATATTGATTAACTCACTTATTTTATAAGATATATGATTTCTTAATATATTTTATAGTGCATGCATTTATGTAGGTGTCCAATAAGGAGTTAGTTTTGTAAATTAAAATATTTAAAGGGCTAAAAAGGGGGTAAAACTAAGTGAAGGTCGAAAATCTATTTTTTAAACGGCAGGAGATAAAAAGTTGATTTTTTCACATTTGATAGAAAATAAAATTCTTAGAAGGTTGTTAGAGCACCATTTAATTCTAAAAAATCCCGTTTAGAAGATATTAATTTTTGAAAAATGTGAATGTTAAAAAAGCTGTTCGACAAATGTCTTTCCGTTGACTAGTGGAACGTAGGATGAAAATAAAATTTATACCCACGGAAAGTAGACAGAAAAAAAAATTATCCGTGTTTAAGGAACTTTTGATAAAGATAAATTTTCGTGCTTGATAATTTTTTTAAAAACAACGTTTTTTTTGGGTGAGTTTTTAGAGGTTTTTAATTTTTAACTTTTTGAGGGGTGAAGAGAAAAACTTGAAATTTTACTGAGTGATAACTATTGTTTATTCCAGTATCTGGTAAAAATTTCTGTTTTCTAAAATACCGTTAAGTGGAGATATAAGACAATTTACGCTAGTTTCAAGCTCCATACATTTCGATTTTCACTTTTCAAAACTCAGAAGTTGATGAAAAATTTCAAAATTGTGGAAAATAATCTACTACACATTTTTACCTCCAATCATCTTCTAAAATAATGTTGAACAATGTTTAAGGATTAGTTCAACCAGAATGAAATTATGTAGGTTTAAATGACTCACAAAATCATTTTTAATTACAAAATGAATAAAATGGTTTCACTAATAAATATTCAACTTCAAAAGTTCTCAACGGATCTTCACGATTGAGGTCTTTAAATGCACGCTTTGAGATAGCCAACAAATTTGTAGCAAAAAATTACCAACAGTAGGGAACAATTTTGAAGTAAAAATTATTTACATGGGTATACTTGCCATACAATTTGTATGTTCAACTAAATCTTTTTATTTCTCAAAAACGGCTACTACGATTATGATGAAATTTTTTCTGTATGCTAAAATTTGTTTGATCTTCTACTAAATATTAAAAACAAATATACTTAATAAGGTAAAATTTAAAAAAAAGTTGGTTTAAAAAAAAATATATTTTTTTTTTTTAAATTTTAAGTTTGAAAACTATTTTTTTTTCTAATAATTTACAAAAACAATTTTAATTTAAAAGGTAATTAAAGGACGAATTTCTGGCTTAAATAAAAACAATTGCATGGCATTGTAGGTGTTTCCGTTATTTTTTAATAATTTATTTTCTGTTGCAAGTAATTTTTTTTTTTAATTAACCCTCCCGCCTAAACGGGATGAAATAGACCATCCACCCCGTGTAACTATTTTCTTGCCTAGACCTAACCTACACGCTCTAGCTTTTTGCCATACTTTTTCAAAAATATTTTCAATTAAATACATAATTTTGATATATAATAAATTTTTGTAACTCTTTAAGTATTGTTGTCACCCACTATATATATTAATGATTCATTTTTATTCAGAACTAACCTACTTCAATTTTAGAAAAAATACCTACCTACCAATATAATAACATTCCTCACTATTAATTTCATTAAAACATTTTTTTTAGTGGCACTGTGGTTATGGATATATTCTTCATAAATTTCTATTTTCCCAATTTACTACAGTCACTCATACAACCAAACCAAAAAAGTCCAATATAATCTCAATTTTCAAACAATACAACCATATTACGGAAAATTGATAAAGAAAAACCCACAAAATTGATGTTTTTATTGTCTCCCTTGGACTCCCATAAATTTTGTATGCGTTGTTCTCTATCTTCTTAAATTCTTTTAACCTTAATATTCATTATTATTTCCTAAATTATCTGCTCATTCTCCCCGCTTCAATTCGCCGCCGCTGTAGTTCTGGTTCGCCACTATAGAGGGAAACCAAATCGTTCCTCTTCATGATAGTACTATAATAATATATATACATTGAGCGCATTATGAAACGTACCCGTTGATTAGGAATTTAACAAGCTTCACTTTTGCTTAAGCATTGGAACATATATAATTTTATAAACTTTGTGCAATAAAAAAGAAAAGTAGCTGAATTCAAAGGCATTACATTCCTTTATCCACATATTTTTTTTTTTTTTTGCAAACAATCAAAATAATGTATTTTATGATTTAAATTGTTTTTGTCATAAAATGTAATAAGTCTATCGTCGCCATATTTTTGTTTATATATAATTTTAAATATGAAACAAAATAAAAATAAATGCTGCTAATTTACTCCTCGTCTTTCGTTTTCTCCAATATCTATATATGAATTTTTATTTTTAGATCCCCAAATAAAAATAAAAAAAAAAAAAAAACTATTAAAAAATTATTTATTAAAATTATTTATTATTCATAGATACCATTATTTTTTTTTTGTTATTAATATTAATATATTATAATAATATATAATGATCTTCATACCTATTTTCAAAAATAAATTGAATGTATTGCAGGTATGTTCTAATTTTTTAAAAACTTTGAGAGAATCAAAATAGAGAAATAAATAAACTTTGACTCGTAATTTTTTTTAGTGTACATGTTTTCTAGTTAATTTTTTTTTTGTATTGTTAAATATTAAATTAATTTTTGTTAAATGTATTTTTGGGGAAATGTATTAAATTTTTTAAGTGAAAGAGGCATGTTACTAAAAAGTAAAAAAAAAAGAAAAACAAATATTTTAAACTTCTTGTTAGCAACACAAAGAAAAAAAGAAGCATTTCTTTTAATGTTTATGGATAAATGGCTGCAAAACACACAAAATAGCGAGTATTGATATGAAAGAAAAGAAATAAATAAAAAAAAAACAAAAACGTTTACACGAAACCACCACAAGCACACAACTATAAACACAAATAAAAAAAAAATATAATTAAAAAAGAAAAAAAAAAAAATGTTGCACAATTTGTACGAGTGTATATTTTATTAAGAGTAGGCAAACATAAAACGCATATTTATAAAATTTTGTATTCTCTTTTTTTCTAACAGATTTTTTGTTTAATAGAAACTCAATTACATACTTTTGTTTTCTTTTTTAATTTCTAGCTAAATACATTTTTTTCTTCATATTTTTAAATCGATGTGTTAATTGTTTGTTTCTATTATTATTTTCTTGTTTTTAAGAGAAAGGAAAAGTAAACTATTTTATACTATAAAATCATTTAAATAAAAGAAAATATTCTACAAAATATATTTAGATTAAATTTATACCTAATAATATATACCAATATATTTAATGAAAAATCGTTTAACTTTAACTGTAATTAAATAATTGTTTTTATCTATTTTTTTGTTTTGTTTATGTTTTTATTTTTTATTTTATTTCTTATTGTTTAAATCCTCATGTTGTAGTAAAAAAATATAAAGAAAACGGATATTTCTTGATTTAAAACGAAGATTTATGCAATTTGTTCGTATTTATGTAATATTTTTTATTAATAAAATATTTATATTCTTATAAATATTTGCATAATTATATTATCTACTATTATGTATTTGCAATAAGTTTAAACAAAAATAATATATTTCTTTTTAATTTGTATAGCAATTTATTATTTCTTTTTTTTTATTAACGCTTTATATTTATGTACATCTAAAACAATTGTATATATACATATGTATTTACATATATATATATAACAAATATTTATATATAATTATATAGTCAATAAAAAAATTATTTGCGTTTAATTTGTGTTATTGTTTTTATTTTATTTCTTCTCAGTGAGGTTTTATTTATTTTGTTTTGTTCATTGTAAAAGATTCTTAGAGATTCTTGATGATGATAAAATGTTTGAGGCCGTGCAATTAAATTATTCTCCATCAAAAAGAGTTTCAGGAAACTTGAGGAGCTTTGAGACTTTTGTTCCTTGACAAGTTTTATTTTTAGTTTATTGTAAGAATGTGCCTAATGCATTGTTTTAGTGGTCTAAAACCATCTTCGCATTATTGAATTTCTAATGAAACCGATTTGGGGCACATCGGTTGGATGGTTTCAAAGTCTATAACGGACATAGGTAGAAACATTTTTTGTTTTTTATATTTGTGCTGCTAAAGTTCACATCGAAACAGTTACTCTTCAAAAATCAATGGACATAATGTAGATAGGTATTATCAGAAAATGTCTGTAAAGATTTGGATAAAATTTTGCATTTTATTTATATTTTTATTTTTCAAGTTTATCTAAATAGGTGTCATCCCTGCGAAAACTGAGAGAAACTCAGTCACCCAGGTACTAGATATTCTATTCGGCCTTTTCACCAATTCCATTTTAATTGGAAATTTTTACTAATCCCGAAAAAAAACCATTACCGAATCCATTCGTAGTGGCAATTTTTACACTACAATGGTTTACGTTAACAATAGAATTTGTGATAAGGCTGATGGAAGTTATTTAACGCTACTGTCAGTTGCCTATTTTAATTTTTAAAACTGATCCTGATCAGAACCAAGATTTCGAGCAAAAAGCTCAAATTTCCAATGCATTTTTCTAGTAATCTACTAACCAGACCAAACTTTCTCTTTATTATTATGTTTATTATTTGTTAGCTTAGTGTATTAAGAATGCAAAATTGCATTCCTTTCTGAAGTTCTTTAACAGCAAAAGAAAGAAAAAGTAAAATTTGGTTCATAGTGAACGATTATACTCAGTCTCATAGCTAGTTCAAACTTTCTTTAAGCTTAACCTTAACTTGGGTTTAAATTTACACTTGAGGTTCATGTTAAAAGCTGAATGAACTACAGGTTAATGATACGAAGTTTAGTGTGTATAGATTTATTTGTTGACTTGCTAATCTACGAATTCGTACAACATCGCACAAGTTGCCGTTGCAATTTTTTTTTGTACAGATTGTGAACTGTAGCAGTTACCAAACCCACTGTATGTGTATTAAGAGTTTGGTAGTTCTGAATCTTAATAATTTTGAACTATGATTATATGCACAGTAGAGCTTCGCTTCAAACTATTTGTATACCTGCGTCGAGTTGAAATGGATTTGATTCGATTCAATTGCACTAACTCAGTGGAGTAAAATCGAAATTTAAATTTCAACTGGATTTCTCAATCCCGTTGAAAATTTGATGTGTACTACAAAAACTCTATGTGGATCTCACCTATAAATACTAGTTGATGGGGAGTTGGTTTTATAATATCATTTAAATCTAAAACCTCAAAGCCAAATTAATAAAATAATTTGTTTTTGAAATATTCATTTTCCGTCCTAAGAAATAAATTAATGTAAAGTTCCATACATAGTTCTAGTTGATTTTTAACTTCAGATTATATATTATAACCCAACCCAACCCTAGCAAAATTATAACCTTTTTTGAGTTTTGTATTAAATGTTCCTTCAAGGGGATCTATGTACCAAATTCGAGTCCGACAGATGACTTACGCTCTCCAGCAGAAAACTATCCTACCAATAGCAGCCAAAAAACAGCATTAATACATTTTTCAATATGATGGAAATTGCAGGCGTTTTTTTTTTTTTTCATTTTCAAACTGTTAATTTACAACTCCCCAAGAAATAATAAGGGTATTCATACAATAGCGTAAAGCCGTCGTAAACGTTGTAGACTTTTAAACTTCGTTATTCTGCCACAATTTGTATGAAAAAATTGAAAGATTTACGAAGTTTAAAACTTTACTACGTTTACGACGACTTTACGCTGTTACATGAATACCCTTAATACCTTAATTTATTCTACATAACTATATATTAAGTTCATAATTTACTTTTAACCAATGTTAAGTTGCCTATAATAATAGTCGTTATGTTTGGAAAATATTATGATTATTTGAATTAAATTATTATATTTATTTAATTTAATTATTATGTTTGTTTTTATTAGTTTTAAGCCATTTTATTTTTATATACATAATATAAAATATTTTCTCTATAAGGCATTATTTCACTAATTTATAAGAAAATAAAAATCAAAGTTCTTAACGCCTTAACAAGTCCTTAGGAAATATTGTTTGTACGTGTGTAACTTGCTAAAAACAAAGAGAAACTGTAAAAAAAAGAACAACAAACAAAAAACTAAAACTTCACTTTAAGTATAAATTAAAAACAAAAATGAATATAATCTTTCAGAAAAAAAAAAAATAAAACCAAAGAATTGTGGCAAGGTAAAAAGAAAAAAAAACACAATTTTACGATTCATAAATGTATTGAAAATAAACAATATAAAAAAATAATGAAAAAAAAATATATATATGTGTATTGTGTACTTTGCTTAAGGATCTAAAAGTAAAAAGAAAAGTATAATGATCTTCAGATATATTAAAATAAATAATATATACATATAATAATATTTACTAAGAACAATTAAAAAAATATACTTTTTTATTTAAATCTGCTCCCAAATACTTGGATGGTTACCTATATTACAATGTAACGCATAATAAATGTATATTGTAAAAATAAAATGTATTTCCTTAGTAAATATTTATATTGTTTTTACTTCCAGGTAAAAATTATAAAAAAAAACAAATTTCAATAGAAAACATTTTATTAACAAAACAGCAACAAAAATTAAAAAAAAGAAAAGAAAAATTTGTTAGTTTTTAAGTAAACAAAAAACTTAGTCCTTAATAAGAGCATAAATAATGTCTTAATAACACAAAATATGTATGTATGTCATCATAAATTAAAATATGAAAAAAAAAAACATAAATAACAATTTTTTTTACGAAAACATAATATAACTTCTCAAATCGCTTCTATTTAAAATATATTACAAAAAAAAGAAAATAAGATCAATATATATTTATATAATATAGTTTCCGATTTCCTCTTGACTGGAAGAAATTATAATGGATCGTTGAATTTTATTTAATGTCAATCGCACATGTAAAACCGCACCAATGAGCCATACTTTTGGTGGATTGGCATTTATTAAAAAATCACACAAAAGTGATTTTGAAAATATTAAAAAACAAACAAAACCGAAGATACTTAAAATCACTTTATCCTTATAACCATCCCACTCAAGCGGAAGTCATAAAATGAATTTTTCTTAGAATTCTTTAAATGAATATTGAAATGCCTAAGAAAAATTTGTATCATCCAAGGTTTAAAAAAAAATATATTAGATTTGTTGGGAGTATTATACATTTAAGTAATTTATGATTTTATGTACTAAGCTTAATTGTAACTTACTTATTTAAGCTAATACAAGACACATAGTCTAAAATAAATATTAATATACCTACTAACAAAATTTCATTTTTTATTATCAGGATAAAATTAAAAAAAAAAAAAAAAAGACACAAAAAAGTCATTTGAGTATATTAGTAATTGTATTACATAAAATTATTATATTATACACATAAAATGAAATTTATAAATGATTAATATAAACAATAAAAACGAGGAAAATTAATTTTGATGGTCTAGTTTTTTTTTTAAGAAATTAATCTAAAAATAAATATAAATGAAGTAGGCTAAATCAAAAACGAATAAGTTTGCCAATGTGAAGGTTTACGCATAACGACCGATTTGAAATTTAATAAAACAAATCAACATACAAAGAGAATGCCCAAAAATGTATGGGTGGAAAACCCAGAGTCGATTTAAATGAAACATAATGTGGATTGAAAGGGCATCAATTGAAAATAAAAAAATATGAAATTACTATCTCTAAATGTTATCCCAGAGACTGGCTATCACAATTTTTGTATTTTTATGAAAACAAAGTTGTTGAGGGCGATACATAAAGATACACATATACATATAGAATTCAAAAACAACTTCCCAACTTGCGATGACCATAAATGCATGAACAGAAGTGTTCTGCAATTGAGTTTCTTCCATTTGTTTCTTGGAGTGTATAGAATATACGTGAAATATGTTCTAGATCTTACGTGTTACGAGTTTATATGTATGTACATATGTCCTCTTAGTAATATTGTGTCTTCTAAACCTGCAACTGTTATGCTCTCCGGATATCTGTACATTTTTATATTAAAAACTGCATCTCCTCTGATATGATCTGAGCAGTGCGACCATGCAAGTTTTAAATGGTATAACATTGCAACCTACAGTATCAAAACTTTGTAAGTCAGTTTTGAAAGTCTCTGAAATCAGGGCGATTAGCTTCTAATCAAAGAATATAAAGTTAACAGAGAGACGCATCTCATACAAATTTGGCGGGCTCCAACATTGGAACCCGCTCTCAGAGCATTTCCTCTTTCCAGACCTTTCTCTCAGAGCTTTTCATAAAACGGCATGAGAAAGAGCTTTTCTCTCAATTATTATTTGTTTCGTTATTTTTATTATTATTTCGAAAGGAGCTTTCGGAATTGGATTTTATTTTTAGATCCAAATAATACTTCTGGGTAACTTTATATTCTTTGTTCTAATCTAATAAATGCTACCCTTTGCCGGTTCATATTTTGTTCCTAACCATAGCAAGCAAGTAAGGTTTATGAATATTGTCATTGATAATTTCCACAAATGCGTCTGGGTAAGGGCTGTCTGCATAGTGTTGCTGATATGCTTTAGTAAGGGTTGCTCCGGTTTTTAAGTCACTTATTGCATTCATTACTGTTTTGTTAAAAATTTGGAAAATCTGTGTTACGTTGCTTGGATGGGGGAATACGCGAATCATGACGGCTTTACGCTATTGTATGAATACCCTTAATGAAAAACGAAAATCGTAAAAATTCGAATCGGGGTTCGTTATAAAAAGTAAGTATCCGCCACAGTACACACATATAATAGTTCGGGAGCTGACCATAAGATTACCTATCTAATCGCCGCCACGTAAAGAGGATACCAAACATTTACAAAATTACTGGTCGGTTGCAATTTTGGCAAGTTTGCCTATAATATAAGCAACTCTTATATAAATGGGGTATCAAATGAAAGCTAAGACGACGCTCTACACGATACCAATGTCCAAACACACTTTTTTTTGGTTTTTACCACGAGTCCGACTACTTTTGTAAAATTATGGATTTGGTTAATACTTTGATGAAAATGAAAAAAAAAGTGATTAATATAAGATCACTTTCTTAGCTATGTATTTGATATGATTTTACTCAGTTTAGAGTGTAGAGGACAGTCTTACCTTTAATATGATATCCCATTTATAGAAGTTGCTTAAATTTTAAATACAATTAGCCGAAAATGCAACCTGAAAATTGAATATTCTCTGTAAATAATGATTGATGACAACAATAGCGAGCTGTTTATGAAGTTAAAAAAAAATAGTGAAAAGCGAGATGTTGAATTCCATAGTCACACCACGGGATCCGCTTATTTGTTAATTTTAAATAAAAAAATATTTAGAATATGCCATTCTGGATCATAAAAAAAATCGACTGAAATAAATATGCTGCGAATATCCACTCTAAATTCTATTTTACTAAAACGACACTGTTCTAGAAGATCCAATTTCTACTCGCTACTGTTATCGTTAGAAACGTGCCGAAATCTGGAGTTACTCATTTTAGTAAAACAACACGGGTGATATGAATAAAAAGGAGCACGTACTCACAGTAGGTGCTCGATGAGAATCGGAGTAGGTGCTCACTAAAAAAAAGGTCCTGCTGCCGTTTCGTATGAATAAAATCCTCTTTCAACCGGATTAGCTGCTCTCATACCTCAACCCAAATTATAATGTTTTTGACGTTTAGAATTTCTTTCGACAATTTATACGCAAATTCAGAGTTTCAAAGAATGGAATTTTGTCTGTTATGGCTTGCATTTTATTGTGAAAGATTGGAAAACGTTGATTGACTCGTCCAAAACATCGTTTAATATGTTTATGTATTGAATCAGATCTTTCAGGAGTATTTGAATTTTTATATGGAGTTAAAAGCCAGGGAGTAAATCCGTATCCTGAATCTTCAAGTAAAACGGCATTAGCTTGATGCCATTGCATGATTTTAATTTTATGAGAATTTCTTTATAGATTCATGAATCATGTCCCGATCCAGGTCAAGAAAGTTCAGCACTCTTACTTATTCTTCTCTGGGATTGAATGTTGGTTTTACATTAATTCTGTGGAACGTTAGTGCAATGCAATTGCAATGAATCGCACCTATTGCTAAAAGAAAATTGTATTTCTCGTCTTGCAGTCTCCAGTTCGTCAGTAATTGTGTAGGATTTTCTATTCGATTGTATGATTTTTGAACTATTGCCGCAATTTCAAAAGAAAATGTTTTGATACCGTAGATGTACTTCAATGTCTTCCCCCCGGTTCGATTTTGAAATCCTAGATCACCTTTGAAGCCAAGGAAAATCCGAAATCTGTTCATTATTTTACTAGGGCACAAGCCACAACACCTCCATTCACAAAATGGTTCGCTTAGAAATCAACTTTTTCTGTGTTGAATTTATATTTATATATACGATATTATTTTTTTTTTCAAATCCTTGTCTTCTTGTCGCATACAATTCAACTTTTCGATTAAAAATTTACATATACTCAGCCGTTTATGAAGAGCCATCTACGTTGAGCAACCAACTGAGCTAACCTACAGATGAGTGGGTGCTCCTCTCGGTAGAGCATGTGCTTCAGTTTATTCATACCTTACAATAGAGCAGGTGCTTACTCTGAGGAAGTTGTCATCAAATATGTAGATGGTCAATCATTAAGCACCTTCTCGAGTATTTTTGTCATACCAAATGAAGCACCTGCTTCGAAAAGTTCAGTTTTAAGCAGGTGCTCCTGTTATTCATATCACCCGCAATTGAAGTAAAAGTAACTTCCTATATAACTAATTTTTGTGCATCACCTGTTTAAGTGATATTATACAATGAGAAAATAAATATAAACTTTTTATTTTTTTTTATTAATTTCTTTCCATATAAAAACACCTCTTAATGAACTAAACTTTGATTAATTCAACACCTTAATGCAAATAACTTTGTACGCAACTTTTAAGTTCACTTATAACTTTCTTCTGGTCATCGGCCTTTATTACTGCCGTTCCAGATACAATAAAATTAGCACCAGCCTGCAAGATATTAAACCAATTAAATATGCAGATGTTTATCACATTTTTAATATACCTTTGCACAGCAATCAATAGTTTTCGTGCTAACACCGCCATCAACCTCAATATTAAGATTTGGATAGTTTTTCCTTAACCATTCTACTTTTGGCATCATATCGGCCATGAAAGATTGGCCTCCAAATCCTGGTTCGACCGTCATTACCAGTACCAAATCAGCATCGTCGATATAATTGCCCAAATCTTCAACCGGAGTTCCTGGCTTCAAAGCTAATCCAACTTGCATTCCAGATTCTTTTACTTTGCGACAAACTTCTTCAACACTATCCATAACTGGTTCAATGTGGAATGTATATAGATTAACATTGGCATCTGCCATGGGCTCGATCCATTGACCAGGATTTGATACCATCATGTGTGTCTCGAAGAATGCGGTCTGTATAAGGAAAAGCAGTTGAAATAATACCGTTTTCCGTACTTTATAAGTTGCATGGAACTTACCTTGATTTTATTTCGGAGGCACTTAACAACCGGATGGCCAAACGTGAGATTTGGCACAAAATGCCCATCCATCACGTCCAGATGCAAATAGTCCGCTCCATTGTCCAAGAGCTTCTGAGATTCACTATACAAATCAACTAAATCTGCGTTAAGAATTGATGGTCCAATTTTAGCTTGTGGAGACATCTTTCATAAGTTTAAAAAGAAATATTTTTTATTAATAAAAAACAATGAAAAGAAAAATGTTAAAATTTGCATGCAAATTGCAACTGAACTTGAACTGATAAGAAAGATGTCTAAATTTTTTTGACATTACATTTGACAGTTCAAATGCTTTATAAAATAGGTGCGTTCAGATTATTGAACTTGAAGCCCTATTCACAATGCGACGAGAAAATGAGACGAGAGGGTGATCTTCGCTGTAATCTTTTTCTTGTGAGCCAGCATGTTATAAAATGCTCCCCAATTCACAATTATAGTGAGATTTTGAAAAAAACGAGAACTATTTTGGATAAAAAATAATTCAAATTAAACAAAATTATAGCTAAAACAGCAGATTATCAATTACTTTATCTTTTAATTTCATGTTATCGTATTTTGTCTTTAAAAAAATTAGCCGCATTTTATTATCCACGTGATCTGATCCGGATCATCAAGATAAATAAAACAAACAGGACCTTAATGACAGGACTTTATACACCCGTTTCTTTTCGCCTGCCTTGGAGTTTGGATTTGGTTTCGAAAGAGAAAGGTTGTGCTCAGCACAACCTCCCACAGTTTTTATAAAACAGCAACTGTAAATTATTTTAAATAATATAAGCCCGTTACCCGTTTACCGATAAAACGGGCTCCCGGATTCCGTTACCCGTTTGCCATTAACCGAAAAAATGGTCCACCTCCATCCGAAAGCAACTGAGCAGATAGTTCCCGCATAAGCAACCTCTTCAGTCAATCCGACTCCAGCAAGATACCAACGTTAAACGTTTACCGAGAAAACGGACCAAGCAGATCCTGTCTACTTAGGAACCGCTCCAGCTTCAACAATCAACAGTGTCTTATTCTTATCTGTGCAATCGTATATGTTTTATATAATAACTTATCTAACTACTTCATCTTAATTTCTCATTAAGGGTATTCATACAACATCGTAAAGTCGTCGTTATCGTTGTAAACTTTTAAACTTCGTAATTCTGTCACAATTTGTATGGAAAATTTGACAGATTTACGAAGTTTACAACTTTACGATGTTTACGACGAGTTTACGCTGTTGCATGAATACCCTTATTGTCAACCAATAACTGTTTTAAATTTTATACATAATCGTCAGAAAAAAATTGGTTGTATGTTAAGATCACACGTGCCTTATTAGGCTAGTCGCGCACATGCAACTGCTACTGCAACAAAACAGTTTAGTCAGAAGTTGACCGATGAGCTCGCACATGAGCAACTCCAAAAGCAATCGCAACGAACCTAACCAACACACCGACAATGTTTATTCAAATTTTCTACCCCATACATACAAAGAAAAATATTAGGCGTGTTTTAATGGAAAAAACTATAGCTAGCACAGTAAAATTTCCCTCGGTTAACAACAACAACCCCAAAAGTGTCGATAAATAAGGCAGTATAAAAGTGAATATAAAAGTTGAGATAAAGTTTCGTAAAGTTGAAACTAAGGCGGCGCTGAACTAAGTTATAAACAAATATTCATTACTTGAAGGTTGGCAGCCTTTGCTTTTATGTAAAGATTGGTTCGAAATTTTAATGGCGCATAGTTTTGACATTAAGTGGCATGTCTGCCAACCTTCAGAAAAAATACAAAGTGAATATAAAAGTGAGTATAGCGTTTTATTGGTGCTTGCATTGCTGCGCTAGCTATAAATACCAATAAAACGCACCTATTATCGCCTTTGTCCTATTCTTTTGCTCTGCAAATACAGGAAAAGATAAATTTGTTCTCTTTCGCACAGAGAACGTAACTCACTTTAGAAAGAACAAAATTCAACGATGTGTTAAAATATCTGCAACTATTTGGTTGCATGTGCGCACAGTTACATATTATTCTATATGATACAAATTGGAAAACCGATTTCAGGCAATCGTCCAGTTTGAAGCAAAACACAAACTGAAAAGTTGCTCGAATCGACGACTGAATAGTTTCTGCATGTGCGCGCTGTCCCATATGAGTCAATAGGATACATTTTTGCAACCAAACAGTTTCGAAACTGAAAGTTGCATGTGCGCAACTAGCATTAAGCACTAACGTTTTTATTTAAAATCATATAGAGCACTCTCGTTCTAAAAAGAGTGTTCTCTACATAAGCAATTGCTTATGAGCGCATTCGCTCAAATTCTATATAATAGTATATACATTAGACTGATTCAAAAAAATGAAAATGTCTTCGATTTTCAATGCCACTAACTTTTTAGTTAAAATTTAATGAAATAATAATCCTGGCAAAATTTCAGCCCTTTAGGTCAATATTTAGAGGTCGCTCATCGCTACTTTCTATTTTCCATACAAATCGTATGGGAACTTTTTTTTTGATTCCTTCTTTATTTTATAACTTTAAAAACGGTTATCACACAGAAATGATCAAGGTAGAATCTGAAAGAAGATTTGATGTTCTTTAAAAAAGGTCCTAATTTCTTATCTAATTAATGTACTCCTTTCAAAGTTATTCAAGGTCAGAGTGGTATTCGAGGTGAATTTCAAAGTTTTTTGGATTCCGTGTTGAAAAAATCAGCTATAATACAAGGTGTTTTTCAAAAGTTGTAACAAAAGGCAAGTGCGTGTAAGTTGCACTCAGACAAGAAAAAAATAATTTTAGAGTGGGGGTCTATTTCCCCCCATTTAGGCGGGAGGGGCAATTTCCTAAAAAAATTGGTTTAATAAAGAAAAAAATATTAAAAATCAACGGCAATACTTATATTGTCATGCTATTACTTTCTTAAAGCCAACAATCCATTATTTAATTAACTTTTTAAAAAAAGTTGTTTTTGTAAATATTTTTTGAAAAAATTAATTTCAAACTTAGATTTAAAAAAATAAAAAGTGATTTTATTTTTTAAATATCTTTTTGAAACATTTTTCGTTATCAAGTACAATTTTTGTTTATAGATTTCAATACCTTCCTTAATTTTTAATCAGATGCTGAAAACCGTAGGCTAAAATGTTTTGTAGTTTCTGAGAAAATTGAAAATAACAAATACCAAGTTTCTTGTTATTTGACGCCCTGGAATTTTAATTGTTCCTTCCTACAAACACCCAATCTCCAGTAGTAGTAGTAAGTATTTTAATTTTCAATTTTCTCAGAAACTACAAAACATTTTAGTCTGCGGTTTTCAGCATCTGATTAAAAATTAAGGAAGGTATTGAAATCCATAAACAAACATTGTACTTGATAACGAAAAATTTTTCAAAAAGATATTTAAAAAATAAAATCACTTTTTAATTTTTTAAATCTAAGTTTGAAATTAATTTTTTCAAAAAATATTTACAAAAACAACTTTTTTTAAAAAGTTAATTAAATAATGGATTGTTGGCTTTAAGAAAGTAATAGCATGACAATATAAGTATTGCCGTTGATTTTTAATATTTTTTTTCTTTATTAAACCAATTTTTTTAGGAAATTGCCCCTCCCGCCTAAATGGGGGGAAATAGACCCCCACTCTAAAATTATTTTTTTCTTGTCTGAGTGCAACTTACACGCACTTGCCTTTTGTTACAACTTTTGAAACACACCTTGTATTATAGCTGATTTTTTCAACACGGAATCCAAAAAACTTTGAAATTCACCTCGAATACCACTCTGACCTTGAATAACTTTGAAAGGAGTACATTAATTAGATAAGAAATTAGGACCTTTTTTAAAGAACATCAAATCTTCTTTCAGATTCTACCTTGATCATTTCTGTGTGATAACCGTTTTTAAAGTTATAAAATAAAGAAGGAATCAAAAAAAAGTTCCCATACGATTTGTATGGAAAATAGAAAGTAGCGATGAGCGACCTCTAAATATTGACCTAAAGGGCTGAAATTTTGCCAGGATTATTATTTCATTAAATTTTAACTAAAAAGTTAGTGGCATTGAAAATCGAAGACATTTTCATTTTTTTGAATTAGTCTAATATACATGTATGTATGGGTATATAACCGTTGCATCCATAAGCCAACACATAACCGATATAATATATTTCCCTTGAGCAGGCAAATAAAACATCAAATTGACAGCCACGCGGCAACCTTTTTATAGCTCGCCATAAAGCAGGCAATACTCTATATAGCCACAGTATACATAGCTTTGCTAAGAAATTTATTATTTAATTGTAAACAGTGTAATTTTTCTAAAGTCTCAATAAAATTCAATTCTTTTTTTGCCTTACGTTTGTTTATTTTGAATGCATCTGTTGCCTCTTTTCTTTTCACTACTAAGATTATTCACAATAGCAATTTTTGGATCATTGAAATAGATCCAGATAAAAAGCATGATCCCATGTTGTTGTTGCAATCACGTGTTAAAACTTGATCCGGATCAGATTATGAGGATAATAAAATGCGGCTATTGTTCCATTATATAAATTACCTATTAACAAAAAAAAAGATATATGTCGTTGGCTCGACGTGACGACGAGAAACGCTTCATTGTGTATATCTTCGTATCCTTTCATTACTCCTGTTCCCTTGTTAGTCTCAAACAGTTTCAGGCCACCATATTATATTTAAGTAAAGCCGCACTCGACAGAACTGCACTTCAGTTGAACTGCACCTCAACTAAACTTCACAATATTTTTCACTGCAACCGAACTGCACGGAACTTCAGGCCGCGGCATAGTTGGTCAGATTATCAACTTTGTCGGATGGTGCCGCACCGTGAAGTTCAGCTGTCGCTTAGTGCGATATAGCTCATACAATTTCATACAAAAAATATTTTGAAGTTCAGTTCCGCTGAAGTGCAAATCCGTCGAGTCCATTAGGTCTGGAACTGTTTGAAACTCGGCAAGAAACACCGCTAATAGGCGTTTTCCTTTGGAGGTGGCGAAGTACTTGCAAGTACTTCGCTAGCTTTTTTGAATGGAGCACATCAAACTGCTTTCCCATGTAAAATGTATCTCTTGCACACGAGAGCATGTGCAGCTGGTAGTGCAAGATTAGGGTTTTCATCTACTCATAAGTACTTTGCCACCTCCAAAGGAAAACGGCTATTGTTTGAAATTCACTTTACAGATCACGTCTCATTTCCTCATAGTATTGTGACTCGGCTTGAGAATTCAATACCAGGGGTGTCCCACGGACTGCGACCTCAAAGCGTTAAGAATTTGTTGGAGGCAAAAATTATTATAAATTATTATAAATTATTTTTATAGATACCTATAGATGTCCGTCCAATTATCTTATGATATTTTTAAGGCCACTTCTTGAAGCACTCGGCGTAGCTGTCATTGGAGTGGTGTACTTCAGCCAGCATTTAAAAAAAACAGAAGAACCTTTATTTATTTTAACAGTATCTTGAGAATGGCTCATTATACATACACAATATTTGTGACAATGTTTTCGAAGGAAATTTTGTTTGAGCAATTGCAATAATTTAAATTAATTCGATCAATTTATATACAAGAAAAAAGCACTCATATGCAACAGCGCGAAAATTATGTTATCTTTGAAAACTTCATAAATTTACAAAACTTTGCTGCATTGGAAATATCTTATAGAAATTGATAAGAATTTAATTTGTTTCTCAAGAATTTGTTTAGTTTGAAAATCATGGTGATAAGGGCCACTTTTAGTGTTAATAGAAGTCACAATATGACTTGTGTGCTATATGATTTCTCAAAAATGAGTTGTCACTCCATGTCAAATTAGTCATACCGTTTTGAATTATGCATGTTTTCACGTCTATTTATCTTTTCGATTAGTAAGCTGGATTGTGGAAAAACAATTCGATACGTTTGTGTGAACGCTTCTAGCTCATCGATTACAAAATATTTCTTGGAAAAAACCTTGCGTACAAAATTTTTCAAGCTAAGTCATGAACATGACAGATAACACTGGTCAACATGGTTTTTCAAAAATATTCCATGGGGTCCTTAGTTGGTTGGAAGCCATCATCCTATGACATTCAAAAAGTCGATTACCATGATTTTTGCTACTTGTAAGGAGTTTTTTGTGATTGATCCTGTCCTGATCCTGCTGTTGGATACTGAAGAGAAACAATCCAGAAAAAGTATTTAAGGAAGCCCCTTAGTATAAATTTCGTATACTGACGTTATAGACGTTGAAACGTAAGAAAAAATCCAGTTTTCAGTCCGATGTTGATACCGTCATACACCTTAAGATAAAGGGCGGTATTCACCGAACGCCCGTTACTTAAAAACCTCATGTTGTTCCATGTAAAACCCGCTTATAAGCCCTCATACAAATTACGGGTTGTTCAGATCCAGACCACTCATAAAGATATGAGCGCTCTCCCCGAAAACTTATTCGAAAACCTTCGAAATTCACTGACCCAATTTTGTAGGTACTTCCTGGATCTTTACAAAAATTAGTATCGCACCTACTATAAATCCTTTTGTTTTCAGGGGTTTTATTTTTTTTACCAATTATTTTTAAGTTTGTAAGCCATGCGCTGAAGATCATTGCTTGTTCTAGTCCGTTTTATTGTAAAAACAAACCAACATTTGACGTCTATCCATCACTCCCCTTCAAGCAAGCGAGTCCGTTTTGGACTAGGAAACGTAGTAAACAACGAATGAACGACATACCTAGCGATACCAAAAAGTATAAAAAGAAAATCTCCCTATTGGCGTTTTTCTTTTTTGGCTCTGAGCAAAGCTCTGAGCAGAGGCTGAGCGATCAGAGGAGAGTTCCGAGCAGATTATGATCAGATTCTTTAGATTTAATTATGAAACACTTGAGCACTGAAGTGTCATTTCATAGGTGTTTTTGGTAAATTTCGTGAAATTTCTTGCAATTTTTTTACAATTGACGGGCAACTGTCCAGGATACTGTCCAGACAATCCATTTTAAATTAAGTATCACTAAAAAAATAAGTGAAGTTGGCTTCGCTCAGCGTTTCACTCGATTGGCTCGGTCATTTAATCCTGAGCTAATTGAGCAAGCTCTGAAGCTAGCTCCGATGGAAAAAAGAAACACACTTTTTATGCTCTGATATGTCTGAGCTAAAAAAGAAACATAGAATTTTTGTTTGACAGTTCCGTGATCTGCTCTGAGTTAAAAAAGAAAAATGTCATATCTAAAACAATCTAAAACTGGCAATGATCTTCCCCCCGGGGCTGGCAAAACTAAGCTTAAAAAAATAAGTGGACAGCAAATAAAATCACTGTGTATTTGCTTTGAGGGTCATTTTTGAAGACAGTTTGACTTCCGAATTTTCGAGTGTCTGGTGAAAAGAGAGTTATTCTCATTCTCGGACTTCAAAAAAGAGCACCAACCGCTCTGTGAATAGCACAAATATTATTTGAGTTATGAGCCTCATAAACTTAAGGGCCGTTTTTGAGTGATTGAAGATTTCCGCCCTTTATTTTATTTTTTTTATTTTTTTTTATTGTCCTATTATTATACTTATTGCGTACATTAAACCCTTAATTTTACTTATATTTTTTTACTAAACTTTAAGAATGAGTAAACTTTTCAGAGCAAAACAAAATTATTTTGCTAACCAGTGCTATGAATGTCGTTCATTTTTAAATACAAGATTTTATCACTGTAGTTAATCTATAAAAACATTCATAACTAACAACTCAAACAAATTTATATAAAAAAATGCTTTTCAAGTATTGTTGTAAATTATATTTTAGTATCTTGTGCATAACATTACAGTTCAGTACGTGTGCAATTAGCAATTAACCAAACATAATATACCTACATACATAAGATACTGATTATAAGAATGTGTTCTCGATTCGTTAGATAAATAAAAGAAATTGTAACAAACAAAAATTGATAAAGTAGGTATCCAAGAACTTTTCTTGGAATTTAGTATTATTTGATTTAAAGTATTTTTTTAATTCATACTTACCTATTATATTAACAAATTTTGAAAGTAGGTACATATTTTAATTTGCTATGAATTTTAAGAAAATTATTAAATAATATTCTTTAGTTTTTAGCATTTTGTGAAATTTGCAATTTGAAGTGTTATTCATTTTTAGCCAGTTACATATATTAGTAGAGTCAATACCTATTTACGTGTTTTACTTCGAATTTTTGAATTGGAACTGCAATTCTGATGTTTTTTTCGGTATAAAATGTTTCCTTTATTTTTTGCAGACTAAACCCAACCCCAAAAAAGAATTTTTTTAAGAAACAAGCCGTTACGAGACAGTCATCAACATCAATCAATCATGGATTGTTTTTTGTTAAAATCACCAGAAGATAAAGAAAAGCGAGAAAAAACCAGAACTATTGATAGACAAATTAAGATGGATAGTAAGAGAATGTCACGAGAAATCAAATTGCTGCTTCTAGGTAAGTTCCTTAAGGCCGTGTGCCAATTGCGTTAAAATCCTGGTTAAATTTGATCCCATGGCTAAATTTTGACATTACTGAGGTGATGATATTAATGTATTTATTGATATTAGAAGTAATATCGAAATTGAATGTGCTGCTTATGCTGATGCCAATGTAGTTTATTCTGAAATTGCTGATGGTGATATTAATGTAGTTGCTGATGTTGCTGATGTGGTTGAACTTGCTGATAATGCTATAATTCCTGTTGAAGCTATAGTTGCTGATCTTGCTGCTGATGCTGTTATTGCTGATGAAGTTAATCCTCCATTTCTAATTCCACTTAATCGCCCGGAAGGTCATCAGATTGTGGTTGATACAAAATTCTCCTGCTACTATCAAAACGTTGGTGGCATGCGCACGAAATCAAACAATTTTTGGCTCGCTTCTTCGGATTGCTCTTACGATTTGATATCTCTTACTGAAACTTGGCTTTGTGATGGAATTCTAACGACCGAATTTTTCGACGCTCAATTCAATGTGTTTCGTAAGGATCGGCATCTGCCAGGCACAAATATCGTTGGTGGAGGCTTGATGATGGCTATTCGTTCTGGTTACCTCAGCCAAGAAATTTTGCTGGAACATTCTTCTGTTGAACAGATGTGTATTCGAGTTGACCTTCCTGATAATCACTTTGGTAACAGGTTTTTAAGTATTTATATATTTTTATCTTATATTCCACCTAGATCTACTGATGAAATTTATACCTTGCATTTTTTAAACATATTTAAAATTTTAGAAAATATTAAAGATAGAGATCATGTTGTTATCTTAGGTGATTTTAACCTTAGTAATGTAAACTGGGTTTATTCTCAGGAAGAAAAATGTCTGGTTCCTCTTAATATAAGCAATACGATTGATTCAAATTTTTTGGATTCTATTATGTCTCTTGGCCTAGTGCAAATCAATTATGTTAAAAATTCAATTGGAAGAACGCTCGACTTGGTTTTTGTAGATCATATAGTTAATGCAGAGCTCTGCGAAGTTGATATTCCTATATTAGAAAATAGTATTCACCATAAAGCTCTTCAGTTCACTCTTGATTTATTGTCATGTAAAATTTCTAAATTTGAGAATGATGAATATAGGTTTGATTTTGCTAAAGCTGATTACATTGCGATTAATCAATTTTTATCTCAAATAGAATGGAATATTGTTTTTAATAGCAACTTACTTGGAAACTTTAATTTCCTCTTAAATATAATTAACACTGCATTTGTCAACTATGTGCCGATAAAAAAGACAAAGAGAAACAATAGACCGATTTGGTTCAATAGGCGCCTACTTAACTTAAAGAATGCTATGAATAAAAAATTTAAGAAGAGTAAATCCAATCCATCTTTCCGTTCGGAATATTTGCGGACAAAAAAAGAATATGAATTCTTAAAAAAATTCTTATACAAACAGTATCTTTTCTCTGTTGAGTCAAATATAAGATCGAACCCCAAAGCATTCTGGTCGTTCCTTAATAGTAAAAGAAAAACGATAGGTTATCCAAAAAATATGTTTTATGAAGGAGGCGTATCGAAAAATGAGGATGATATTTGTGATATGTTCAGTTATTTCTTTCAGTCAAATTTTGTAGAAGACTTAGACGCTTCAAGCCTTAATGGTAATATTTATAGGGGTAATAATATAACAAATCTTGGTTATGTGATTCTAACTGTGGATGAAGTAAGGGCTGAGTTGCTGAGTTTGGATTCAAACCTTGCTTGTAGTCCTGACAATATTCCACCCATATTTTTTAAAAATTGTTCTGAGTTTATGGCAATAGCACTTACTTCAATCTTCAACCTATCTTTGCAAACTGGGGAATTTCTGGATTCATGGAAAGTATCCTTAATAACCCCAATATTCAAATCAGGTTCAAGACAAAACATTTCTAACTATCGTCCTATATCTAAATTGCCACTGATCCCGAAAATTTTCGAAGCAATTGTAAAACGAAGAATTTATAATGAAGTAAAAAACTATATTTGCGAACCCCAACATGGGTTTTTTACCGGTCGATCTACCACTACCAATTTAGCTTTATTTTCTAATTTCTTAAGAACTGAACTAGAGGACGGTTGTCAGGTAGATGTTATATTTACTGACTTTGCAAAGGCCTTTGACAGGGTTCAACATCAAATACTTATAAGAAAATTGCAGTTAATGGGGTTTCACTCTTCTTTGCTCATTTGGTTGTCCAGTTATTTGACTGGACGAAGGCAATATGTACGTATTGGGAACAAAATGTCAAAGGTTATCTTTAACCGATCTGGAGTTCCTCAGGGAAGTCACTTGGGACCTATACTTTTTCTGCTTTTCATAAATGATTTGCCTTTGTACATTATGAATTCAAAATGTCTGCTTTATGCTGATGACCTCAAGATTTTTAAGTCTTTAAAAAGTATAGAGGACTGCAGTCTTCTTCAAGAGGATCTTAATAATGTTCTTAATTGGTGTGCTATTAATAGATTGCACTTTAATATTTCTAAATGTAATGTTCTCTCGTTTTTCATGCTTCGTCATCCTTTTTTATTCAACTATTCTATTTCAAACTCAGATCTAATTAGAGTCAATTTTAAAATGGACTTAGGCGTAATTTTTGATCAGAAACTTAGCTTTGTACCGCATTATGATTATTTAATTTCGAAAGCCAATGCCATGCTGGGATTCCTAAGAAGAAACTCTCAAGATTTTTCTGATCCTCACGCTTTGAAATCTATGTATACATCGTTAGTAAGATCTGTTTTGGAGTATTGTTCTGTTATATGGGATCCATATTATGTTTGTCATAGTAATAGAATTGAAAACATTCAGAAAAGATTTACGCGTTATGCTATCGGAAAGCTGGATTGGGATTTTGCTCCTTCTTATAAAGACCGATGTAATCTTCTTGGGCTAATGAATCTTCAATCTAGAAGAAAATATTTTTTAATAATGTTTGCTAGAGATGTTCTTATGAACCATATTGTATGTCCTCCTATTCTTTCTCTTTTTAATATTTATGCACCTGAAAGATCTATAAGATCTAGAGATTTTTTTTATATTGAGTATCATAGAACAAACTATGCCCGTAATGATACCATAGTCAAATCTTGTACTGCGTTCAACTCCATTTCCAATGTAATCGACTTTAGTCAAGTGAGATCAATTTTTAAACAAAATGTTCTTTATGTTATATATATTGGTGCCTTGCATCTTGGAAACTAAGTTTTAATTTAAGTTGTACATATTATTACATTATATAATTTATATTAACATTATTTTAATATTTATTGTTAATGTTAGTCTGATAGATGTAAGTCGACAGATGAAATAAATAAATAAATAAATAAATATACATAGACGTCAAAATTTAACCTGCTCAGGAGCTCGTTAAAATTTTAGCCAGTGGTTAATTTTTGACATGTCTATGCTCATGAAAGAGTGAAGGAGATGAATGTAGATAAATCCTTTCAAGCAAAGGAGTCCGTTTTGGATCCGCAAACGTAGTGAACAACGTATGAACGACTACGTTTTTGGATCCAAATGTGGATCCTCAAAACTGCGTTTTACGGCTCGGATTAGTATGGAAATTAGAATCACCGCGGATCCACTTGCGCATGCGTTGTGAGATACAAAATTCACCATACTTAGCAAGTACCGAAACCAAGAGGTATGAAGAGAAAATTCCCATATCGAGTTCTAAATTTCCTACAAACAACAACCACAGACGGAGAACAAACAAAAAACAGGAAGAATGTTTTTCCTTCCAAGGAACATTTATGTATTTCTAATTTATACAAATATTCACAAAAAAACTTGTTTGCACTAGCAAAGATTAAACAAATTACCATTGTATTTAGTTTGTATTGTTGACCGAAAATTTGTTTAAGGTTTCACAACAAAACGAATTTAAACGAGAAATGATCTCCACCACACGACTTACAAAAATCAACTAAAAAATTAGTGGGAAAACAAATAAAATCCCCGTGTGAGCTCATTTTTTAAGGATCCAAGCAGCAGCGTTACCGTAGGATATTTTGGAAAAGTGGCAAAAAAAGTGGCACTCGAGAAAAAAAGGTGGCACTTAAAATTAAAAACAGAACAGCACCATAATTATATGTATGAAAATTGACGTAAGGGAAAAAATTTCACACTCATCTCAACGAATTTATAGGAGTTGAAGAAAACACATAGTTTTAACAATCATTTTTAGGTTTATTGCAACGTAAGCTAAGAACTAAAAATTTAACAGTTCAATTTGTATTATTATTCAACATAAATAAATAAATAATAGTGTGAATAAATAATAAATAATAATTTATTTAAAAGAATGAAAGATATGAAAAGGTATGGAAAAATGGCATGGTGAATTGCTAACTTTAGTTTTACTTGTGGGGAATAAAAAGTGGCACAGACTAAAAGGTGGTGGCTCGGTGGCACAGCCTGAAAAAAAGTGGCAATTTGACACTAAAGTGGCACAGCGGTAACGCTGCCAAGCAGTACCGACAAAGTTGGTTCAGTGAATAATTTGCTTGAAGAGATATTTTATTTTGCTGTCATGAAGTCATGAATCATTTCGGGAAAGATTAAAAAAAGCTAAAATCAAATGAAAAGATTAAGAAATATAGACAAAGGCCTAGAATAATGAACTCAAGAAATCAAAACAAAGAAATATTCAATATTTTCATTTGTATAGGGTGTCATGGTTCTTTTCAGAGTATAAATTTTCAAGTGTAGGTAAATGTTTGCGGCACTTCAAATGATCTCCCTTTAAAAATTCGAATTTCTCTTCCCCGTTTGTTTTAATTACCTGTGATAAATCCTTCATAATGCCAAAAAATCAATAAAATTTGTTGAAAATACTTTTTCAGATGATCATTTATTTTGCAAACTGCATTATTTGTTCAGCGAACTGTCATTACAAAAAAAATACAACAACAAAACTAATGGGATATGTTTGTTTTAATAAAGTCCAATTTAATTCAATTGACAGCAAAAACCTTAAATTTTATTCACCCCTATAAAAACGGATAAAATTTAACTGGGACCAAATTTAACCAGAATTTTAACGCAATTGGCACACGGCCTTAGTTGATAAACAAAATTGTGCAGGTACTTGTTTTCTATTTCGTCAGTTCAAAGGCAAAACTCAAAAACTAACAAATTACACTTTTGAAGGAAACTAGATTGAAAATCATGTTGCATTTCTGCTAGCAAATACTGTCCGATCCACTTTAAATGAAGCGTGAGTGCTTACTCTCTACAGTAAAAGCAAATTTTACCAGAACATTAATTGTATCATTTTTTAACAATTGTTTTTGGCAGTGATGCGGTGTATGTTTACATTTACGAACTCGATGATACTTTTTCATATTTTATTTTTTTATAGAGATGTTTAAGATTTTAATAAATAATTTTTGTTTTCGTAGGTACTGGTGATTCAGGAAAATCTACAATTATGAAACAAATGCGCATTATCCACCAAAAAAGATTGGAAGATAAAGACCGAAAAAAATATATTCGAGATATACATCAAAATATGGTTACTTCAATGCAATCTATGATAGAAGCAATGGATTCTTTTCAAATCGACTACTATAGTCACGAAATTATGGTATGCATATTTAAAATAAATCAGTAAACTTTTAAATAATTTTTCGATGAAATATTATGTATGTATGTGTATGTACCTATGTATGTGTATGTATGTATGTGTATGTATGTATGTATGTATGCGGTGATTCTACAAATGATGGAATTTTCGGCGGCTCCGCTGATATTTTAACAACCGTTCTAGTATTTAATCAAATTTTTTCTTAAAATGCAAATCTGATTAATATCTATACATGGCCAGATAAAGTTATTAAGATCGGATGTATTTTCATTATTCAAAAAATTCTTCAAAGTGTTTAGTTTGCAGTCCCCTGACGTGAATTAAGTACAAATTCTGCAATATGAAGAAGAAAAATCACGCCAAGGGCGGATCTAGGGAGAGGGCACGGGGAACGTGCCCCCCGAGAACTGGTACATACTTAACGCAAATCAAATTCTGACTGGAAGATGTAGAGGATGTTTTGCAAGGCGCTGAAGCCTTTAAAGAAGACCTTCCTTGTTTGTTAGCTTTAAAAGGAGAACTAAAAATTTGGCAACAGATGAGAGAAAATATCCCAGTATTTCCAGCAGATGCCTGCAAAAGAGAAACGGTGCTGCCAAATATTAGAACTCTTTGTCAATTGCTGTGCACGTTTCCAGTGACTACTAGCACTGCTGAGCGATCTTTCTCCACCTTACGTCGATTAAAAACATTCAAGACTCACTTCCTTGTTATTCGGATGTGGAACTTGAACGGCAGCGTATGATAAGCTCATTAAATTCTGATCTTGACAGCAATGTCCAATGGGGAACAAAAAGCCGTGTAGAATTTAATGCTTCGAAAACTCAATGCTGTCTTCTGTCGTTAAAGCGAAACCCACCCCCTATGCCACTATCTATGAGTGGCACTTGCATCGAGGAAACCGAACAGCTTTCAGTCCTGGGTATGTGCATCACAGACCACCTTCTGTGGAATGATCATATATTCGACGTCGCCAAAAATGCTGCGAAATGTTTAGGTTTTCTTCGAAGATGCCAGAATTTCTCCCCTTCTGATCTGGCTGTAATCTATAAAGCCTTCATTCGTCCAAAGCTTGAGTACAACTCCCACATTTGGATGGGTGCTCCTAAAACACATTTAAGTCTCTTGGATAGAGTTAAAAATAGAGCTTTAAAATAGGTATTTGATAGAGCTATAACAGAAAGATTTGCATCTCTCGAGCACCGTCGCAATGTTTCGTGCCTTCTGTTATTTTATCGATATTTTTACAAACAATGTTCTAGTGAAAAATAGCCAGTTGCATTCCTCCCCTTAAACAATTCCGCCGTAATACTCGTACTTCTAGGAATGCACATCAGTTTAGCCTTGAGCCCAATTTCGGACGTACTGTAAAGTATATAGATTATTTTCATGGTCACACTACACGAATGTGGAATGCTTTACCTGACTCTGTATTTCCCTCCCATTTTGATATTCAGAGCTACAAAACCAATGTGCATCGGCATCTCCTCTTGAATCCTTCCCTTTTTTCCTAACGCTTGCACTGTGTTTAATCATTTGAAGGGTAGTCACAACCCCTTAAGTGCGCGCTTACTATAAAAAAAAATATCCATAAAGACCTTGCGGCCGAAATGGACGATAGTGAAGCGCTGGACATCTTTGGCAGGAAATATAAAAGAAAACTGTCTTTGTTTACCAATCCGCCTCTTGTGCCCCCCCCCAGAAAAAAATCCTGGATCCGCCCTTGAATCACGCGATATTTCTGTGACTTTTTTTTTAACTTTGCCAACTGAATCTCGTAGTTAGCTATTTTTAGTGTATTTTCCTTACCAAATTCATTTTTCTAGGCTCTGAAAATAATCAAAGAAAAATTTACCCGATTTGCCATTCCAGCATGAGGTACGGTACATTAGAAATGAAGAAAGCATTTATGTATTTTAAAACTTTGACTAAAGACAATTTTATTGTTTTGGTAGGTACCTACCTATGCATAGTAAATATAAATATTATCAATGGGTATCAATTTGTTTTCTTTTTATTTTTGCTTTAGGTATATCTTCATCTTCTCTAAAATTTTGAAATTTTTGTTTATTCCCTAGAGACGAAATTAATCTTTGTAGCTCCAAAATAAAACGGCACCTGGCGTTTCCATTTTGAAAAGGGCTATTTTTCCCTAAAGATTAGTAGGTATATAAATATTTGTGTGTATGGTCTGCATTTGGATTGTAAAAAAACTAATAACTACAATTAACTGTATTTAATTATTTTTGACCTATTACTCATTAAGAACATTTTGATGAAACTCCGTAAAGCTTTTAACAAGTACATATTTATATCATTTTCTCTAGCTTATTATTACTCATCCTTCATAACTACGGTGACCATTCTTTCAGTGGCAAAAAAGAGGATAACTTTTCTCTAACCTTAAAAATTTACCCCCATATTAATAAACGGCGGATAACAACGTGCTAGCGTTTATACATCTTGTTGTATATTTATGTAAATGCTTATTATTTCAATTAATACGCTAACAAGTATGTGTTTTAATTCATTACTTTATTAAAAGATTAATTTGTATAGTGCATAATAATTGGATGTTATCTCAATGAAGGTTAGTATACGAATGCCGCCCAAATGTGTACTTGTCAATTCCAGGGTATTTTGACATGGTTAGGTGTTGCCATATTAGAATAAATATTTGACACATCTGCTAACTTGTAATTCTTATTAACAAATGCGTAATAGTCTGTGACGTGTGTTAACGTACGGATAACTAACTAGCCAGATTCCACGTATAATGAACGGATAACTTCTTAACACATACACGCACGCGTATGATAGCACCGTTTACTACTACCAGTATACACTTCATAGGGCACATGTGACACATGTATTAGAAAATCCCCACAATTTGATGAAGTGGTGAATTTGGTGAAGTGATAAATACTGGAAAGAAATCGTCATAAAAAAGATTATAATTTTATTGTGGGTAGTCGGATCATTTTGGATTTTGTCTCATTAGATTCAGTGTTAAAATGTACCTTTAAAACATGTATCATATGATTAGATTGTAGCAAAACAAATATTTCAGTTTGATAGACTTACAACTTTTTCCCCTCTCCATCTCTTCAAATGCTTCTATACAAGAAGCCAATGAGTGAATTTTGGGGGACTTTGGATCTGCGTCGATACCAATTTTAATATTTCATGAATTAACTATTTCAACCTATTGACCCATTTTTCCTGGTCTATCAGAAATGTCCAGTAAATGTCGCACGAACTTGTTCTGATTTGAATTTGATTCCGATTTCCGACTAACTGACGGCTTTTAGTATTGAAAAACAAAATTTTGAACACTGTGATTACTAAATATCTTTTTCTATAAAAGTGATTAATATTCAAAAAAACTTGAATGTGAATAATTGCTATGTGTTTTCCAAATCCAGAAGGGAAAGGGAATTGCACGAAAAAGATTTAGCCAGTTTATATTTCTTGAGCGCTCAGTAATTTTCTTCCGTTCTTTGACAGAGCAAAAAAATAAAATATAAAAAAATATATCCCTCAGATAGAAGGCAAAACAAATTTCTTTCTCTTTTCTTCTTATGTAAATTATGGTGACAAATAATAGGTCTGTTCCTTTACTTTGAATTTCTGTGATTTTCTGTGCATTTCTGCGCATTTTAGTCCAAAGTTGTGTCAAAGTTCATATAAAAAAAATTTTGACACAAGTTTGGACTAAAAATCACGCAAACCCAAAGTAAAGGATCAGACCTAATAATTGGGCAAGCGAATCCAAATAATTTCAGTCTCAGTTTTTAGTGGGAAAAGTGAGGAATTTTTGTGAGGAATCGTGTTTATATATCTGAGTCCTCTGAGCACCCCGAGAACTCAGAAATATACATAAACTGGCTAATTTTGTTTTCAGATACGAATTATTTTAGATTGGAAATGGAAAGCGAGTGAATAGTGCCTGAATATGATTTCAGTTAATCCCGGTTTACAAGGCAGCGGAAATTTTATATTATAATCGAGAAGTTTCAATTCAAAATAATGGTGGCTGTTCTGATAATCGGTCAAATTCAATCCGTACGGTTTGAAAACGGAAACAAAAATATATCCGAATTGAAAATGCCAATAAAAATGGCGGCTTATCATTGTATATAAATTCTATAGTATTCTCATGAAGAAAAAAAGCTCGTGGCCATCTACGCGTCCAAATGTAATACTAATTTTTGTTAAGGGATCTCGGTAAGGCGATCACAGCGAACCTATCGACCAAATGTCTACCTACAAATTCGTGTTTCATGAGAATACTATAGATTGGATATACAATGGGCTTATGGATAAATCATAGATGTTCGACAAAACGAACGAATCCACAATCCGCCATTTTTTGCCGCTTTTAATTATTTCGAGCGGAAATCAGAACAGCCGTGTGTGCTTGATTTTAATTATGTAATTCTTAATAAAAACTCAGGAGTTCACAGTTGTTTTCAAAAAGGTTTAATTTTGTTCATATTTTTCTTTCTAGGAGTGTGTAAACTTGATTAAACGTATTAATGCTGATGATGCTACTTTTGATGATTCAAATGTGAGTGCTTTAAAAAAGCTATGGAACTTTGGTGGCATACAAGAAAGTTACAGTCAGCGTAGACACTATCATCTTTCCGATTCTACGGAATAGTAAGTTTGATATTTTTAAGGAGGGTGTCCTAAAGTTGATAGCCTTTATAGCTTTTGTGTCCTCAAATTGCATCCCCCTTACATTACGTGTGTTCTGGTGGTTATTAGATATTGTGTTAGATGTGTTTTTTGTGCATTTATCTTCACTTAAAAATTATTTTTGCATGTTAAATACAACAACAAATTTGCTTAAATCGAAGGTAAACACATTCGCTTATGAACTAAGCGAATATAAAACTGAATTATAAGCCAAGTTAACAGTACCCGTTAAAACAAAAAAATTATTGAGGTGAAATACCTCAATGGTTTACAGTTTCATGCAAAAAAAAAAAAATGGAGTATCATGCAAACCAATTAAACGGTAATTGTTTTGCGTACTAGAAATTTGAAAGGTATAAAGCATAGTTTACAGTTCCCATGCGAAAAAAATATCAAAATTTTCAAAACGATTTTCCATCAATTCTGTGCACCAAATTGAATAATATTCAAGGCAAAAAACGTTTGCCTTGGCCTAAGCCACCCATTGAGTCATTAATTTACCCTTAATTAATAAACTATAGGCCTAAAAATGGAAAATAATTATTTTTGGATGCAAAAACTATTTACATGCTAATAAAGCCATGAGGTGATTTTTTTTTTTTTGACGTGTAAACCGACCATCCAAACAAAATATTTTATTCACCACACTTTTAAAACAATTGCCGGTCCATTGTTTTGCATGACATTCCATGATAGCAATGTTTTTTTTTTGCATGAAACTGTAAACTAATCATGCAAAAATTAGTTTTGCCTTTCACCTCAATAATTTTTTGACATGCGAGAATATTTGCGTAGGTTTTTTTTGCACACGGGAACTGTAAACAAGGCTTAAATTAAGAATATGTTTTTGTATGGTCGGTTTACACTTCAAAAAAAAAAGAAAAATATATATATTCACCTCACAGCATTATTAGCATGGAAATGATTTTATCTAAAGCATAGTTTACAGTTCCAATGCGAAAAAAAAATTAAAATTTTCAAAACGATTTTCCACCTATTCTGCGCACCAAGTTGAATAATATTCAAGGCGAAAAACGTTTGCTTTGGCCTAAACCACCCATTGAGTCATTAATATACCCTTAATTGACAAGCTATAGGCCTAAAAATGGAAAATAGTTATTTTTGGATGCGAAAACCATTTGCATGCAAATAATGCCTTGAGGTGAATATATTTTTTTTTTCGGAAGTATAAACCGACCATAAAAAAAAAAATATTTTATTCACCACACTTTTTTTCGCATGCAAATCAATTGCCGGTCTATTGTTTTGCATGACATTTCATGACAGCATAGTTTTTTTTTTTGCATGAAACTGTAAACCAATCATGCAAACAATTAATTTTACATTTCACCTCAATTATTTTTGACATGCGAGAATATTTGCATAGATTTTTTTTTGCGCACGGGAACTGTAAACTAGGCTTAAAGCTTATGAATTAAGGGAATTAAGGCAACCATTTTTTGCCTTGAATATAATTGATTTGATATTGGAGATTTTCAACGTGTTTTTTTCATGAAATAAATAAAAGATATTATTTTGAATAACTTAAAAACACTTATTTTATTTATTTATTTACTTAAGCCTAGTTTACAGTTCCCGTGCGCAAAAAAAAAATCTATGCAAATATTCTCGCATGTCAAAAATAATTGAGGTGAAATGTAAAATTAATTGTTTGCATGATTGGTTTACAGTTTCATGCAAAAAGAAAAACTATGCTGTCATGGAATGTCATGCAAAACAATGGACCGGCAATTAATTTGCATGCGAAAAAAAGTCTGGTGAACAAAATATTTTTTTTTTTGATGGTCGGTTTATACTTCCGAAAAAAAAATATATTCACCTCAAGGCATTATTTGCATGCAAATGGTTTTCGCATCCAAAAATAATTATTTTCCATTTTTAGGCCTATAGCTGGTCAATTAAGGGTAAATTAATGACTCAATGGGTGGTTTAGGCCAAAGCAAACGTTTTTCGCCTTGAATATTATTCAACTTGGTGCGCAGAATAGGTGGAAAATCGTTTTGAAAATTTTGTTTTTTTTTTCGCATCGGAACTGTAAACTTTGCTTTAAATGCATTTCGGAAGCAATTCTTCCATCGTCAGTAAGTTTTATATAAATAATAATACAAACAAAATTTTTGTACAAACAAAATTTTTGTATTATTATTTATATAAAACTTACTGACGATGGAAGCATTGCTTCCGAAATGCATTTAAGTAAATAAATAAATAAAATAAGTGTTTTTAAGTTATTCAAAATAATATCTTTTATTTATTGAATATAATAGAAAATTATGCACAGAATAAATGGAAAATTGTTTTGAAAACAAATTTTGTTCGCATGGGAAGTGTAAACTATGCTTTAACTAGAAGCCTAGTTTACAGTTCCCGTGCGCAAAAAAAAATCTATGCAAATATTTTCGCATGTCGAAAATAATTGAGGTGAAATGCAAAATTAATTGTTTGCATGATTGGTTTACAGCTTCATGCAAAAAAAAAAACAATGCTGTCATGGAATGTCATGCAAAACAATGGACCGGCAATTGATTTGCATGCGAAAAAGAGTGTGGTGAATAAAATATTTTTTTTTTGATGGTCGGTTTATACTTCCGAAAAAAAAAAATATATTCACCTCAAGGCATTATTTGCATGCAAATGGTTTTCGCATCAAAAAATAATTATTTTCCATTTTTAGGCCTATAGCTTGTCAATTAAGGGTAAATTATTGACTCAATGGGTGGTTTAGGCCAAAGCAAACGTTTTTCGCCTTGAATATTATTCAACTTGGTGCGCAGAATAGGTGGAAAATCATTTTGAAAATTTTGATTTTTTTTTCGCATCGGAACTGTAAACTATGCTAGAAGTGCCATAGTTATTTTACTTAGGGTAAGGCAGTGATGGCGTTTTTTTTTATACATAGTTTACAGTTTCCATGTAAAAAACAAATCAAAATTTTCAAAACTATTTCCACCTTTACTGTGCACCAAATTGAATAATATTCAAGGCATAAGCTGGAAAATAATTATTTTTGGATGCAAAACCATTTGCATGCAAATAATGCCTTGAGGTGATTTTTTGGAAGTGAAAACCGACCATGCAAAAAAAAAATACCTTATTCACCACACATGCATGCAAAACAATTGCCGGTCCATTGTTTTGCATGACATTGACAGCAATGGTTTTTTTTTGCATGAAACTGTACACCAATCATGCAAAAAATTAATTTTGCATTTCACCTCAATTATTTTTGACTTGCGAGAGTATTTGTATTGATTTCTTTTGCACACGGGACCTGTAAACTAGGCTTTATGTGCTTTTATTTTAAGCGAAGAAATGGGCACAAAACAAATCTGTCAAATAATCATCCCAAAAATTTGTTTATCTATTTAAATTATAACAGTTTTTTTTCAAACATTGATCGAGTGGCTTCTTCAAACTACATACCTGATGACCAAGATATTTTAAGAGTTCGTGTACAAACAACAGGAATTGACGAGTTTCATTTCTCTATGAAGAAATATGACATAAGGTTAGTATATTTTGTATGGATTAACGATTATTTTTTTAGTTTATTTTATTAACCAAAAAGTATGGTACCTTAACCTACTTCTTTTAATTTACTATCGAAGTCCCAATTAACAATTAAGAGATTGATGAACATTCGTATCTTCGCTTAAGAAATATTCATGTTAAGTTAAACAACAATACAGAATTATACCAAACTGTTGTTCTATTTTACATATTATTTTTTTAAATCGGAGATAAAAATGCCCTTATAAAAACACGCCTAATCTTGATGAAAATTTCCTGATGAGCTTTTTCGTATCTGACACTGACAATACTGACATCCAATGCGTTGTTGAAACTGACAAAGGACAGAAGTTTTTGTATATTTCAAATAATTTGTTGCTTTATTTTGATTTTCAAAATGTAATTTTAATCACAATAATCTACCTATGCACAAAGGTTCTCAGAGACCGTGTCAAATTGACAGTGGGTGAATGCCTAAAATTTATTCAGATTTCTGAATTCTGGCCAATAAGAAGATAAGAAAATTCAGAAATCTGAAATTCAAGAGCTTAATTCGAAATGCGTAAACATGCCACAGTAACAGTATACATAGGAACAATGAACTGACAGGGGTCTCTGAGATTTTGACACATAGGTGAACTTGAACGAAAATGAAAACTCGGAAGATATTTCCATTAATGTGTGTAGGTACATTAGGGAGGTCGTTAAAAAGAGTTAATCGCGGATGGGTGTAAATCGGCTCTAAGTGAAGAAACAAAAATTCAAATGAAGAAGAAGAAGAAAAACAAACAATAAAAGAAGGCGTGTTTTATTGGAAAATTGTAGCTAGCCCAGTCAAATTTCCTTCAACAAACAACAACAAATTCTGAAAAGTGTCGATAAATAAGTCAGTAAAAATGTTTCATTGTTGTTGGTTGCCAAGGGAAATTTGACTGTGCTAGCTGTGCATTTCCCAATAAAACACGACTAGAATTATTGATTTAATTTGTTAACTCGACCAATTATTTAAATGATTTGATGTTACAAAATCTCAGGCTATTTTGGTCACTTTCTTCTTTATGCAAATAAAATAACTTTATTTCATATTTTACCCTACGTTTCGTTGGATTTTCCCAACTTCTTCAGGGGTTGTTTATTTAAACCTAACAAATAGAATATGTTTATACATTTTACACCTTTTTTCACAATTTGTTCCACTCACATGAAATGTTAAATAGTTGACATTGATTTTAAAATTTATTGTTAATTTAACAATAAAATAATTAAATAAATTAATTGCAAAACTATATTTCAAAATTATTAAGAAACGCAATGAAACACGACTTAAATATTGTTTATCACAGTATTGTAATTGTATCACGTATGTGTGCTTTCTCTTAACGCCAGAGCGTAGCTTACGATCGCCTTGTCTCTATCTTCTTGTGTATTCATGGTTTTGTCTAGGTTTTGTTGAATGCGTAGACTTTCAAGAGTGTATCTCTTGTTTTGTCTTTTCTCTTTATCAATGATTGCTGTGTTGTCAAAGTCTGCAGAGTGTCCCGTCTGTAGTATGTGTTGTGATAAACCGGTTGATTCTCTTTTATTTCTGATGTCAGCTTTATGCTCCGTTAATCTTGTCTCCAGTGATCTCTTAGTTGTCCCAATGTAGATCAAATTGTACTTATCCCCTTCCTTCCACGACTAGAATTATTATTATTTTTTTTGTGGACTGTATTGAAATTAAATTCATATTTAATGTTTTTATGACAAATTGCGTTTCGCCCAGGCAAGACAGTTGGGCAGTTGGGCTCATTAGGTGATTTTGAAACAATTTTTTTCAAAAACTGTGCATCAAAAAAACTTAATTGGAAAACAAACCATTAAGAGTAGACTTCTGGCTTTCTAAGAAGCTATAAAACATTACTGTAAGTGTTACCGTTGTTTTTGAATTAATTTTTTCTGTTTTATAAAATTATATTAGTGAATTACTTCTCCCGTCCATACGGGTACTACCCCCTTCCTCTAGGATTTTTTTCTTGTCTACTTTCCAACTACATGCTCTGAATTTTTTGGCTGATTTTACGTGAATTTTCTTGTATGCAAACAAAAAAAGGGAATTTATTTTACCCCAACAGCGACTATAGGGGATAACAATAAAAATCTGAAAAAATTACAGAATTTTTTATTCTTCATTTAGAGCCGATTTAGACCCAACCAAATATAAAACTAAAAAAAAAAATATATATATAACGACCTCGCTAGTGTGCTTACTGTGAAGCGATCCCACAGCATACAACTCTAATTCGGGGTATACACTGTTCAAATGCTTGTCATGCGTGTGGGAGTGTATTAGTAAGTTCTTTTTCAATTGCATATACACACATCATGCATGAGGCTTCAATCATTTATTTTTACTGAAATATTGAAGCGAAAAGACGTATGGTTCTGGTCCGATCACGGATGTTATTCTTTGTCGTTTCATCGGAAAAATAATTGTTTCAAATTTTATCGTTTCATTTTATTTGAATTAGTTTTTATAAACTCCAAAATAAAAGTTTCATTTTCCATTTTCAACATATTCCGCTACATACATAATGTTTCCTCATCGGCTTCTATTCGAAAATGAGCTCATGCATGATCAAGCAATCATTCTCGAATATACATTATGTCAATGCTGTCGGTCTGATTGAACAAAAATCAAAATGTTTTGATTTTGCTTCAAGCATACACACCATGTATACGTGTGTCATTTTCACTAACACACTCTCACATGCATGACATGCATTTGAACAGTGTATACCCCGCATAAGGTGAATATACTGCGCAGGTTGACAAAATTGAAAGTGGTCGGAAACAAAAATGGCTGTGAACGTGAAGACGTGAACACACTTAGAGCCTGATTACACGATTCGTTTTTTCGGACGTTTCGTTTTTCGTTTTTTTGACAGGTACGTACCTTCGTGATTACACACAACGAAAAAAATCCATTCGTGATTTTGACGTTCAGAAAATTTGAGGTTCATTTATTGAAAAACTAGATGACCCGGTGAACTTCGTTTCACCAAAAATTAATATAAAAAATGTAAGTTTAACTCTTCATAGGCAAAGATCAGCAAACTTTCTATAGCCTTAAAAATGCAGTTGTTGGCAAACTGCGAATCCAATTCGGAAAAACTTTCACCCACAACGGCGACGGCCACACTACCAAAGATCTGCTTTTTCTTTTTCAGTGTAGGTGTAGACCGTGTTAACATTACCTTGTTAGGAACTTTGTTAAAGAATATTTTTTAAATAGGCCTGTTTAACTCTGAGTCTTAGTAATACTTCGTACCTATGCCTTGATGATATTTGATTGAGCGATTAACTTTTTGAAAATATTTTTTTCATTTACCTATAAGATTTTATTTTGTATGAGCCGGAAAATAAACTGACTAATCCAAAAGTGATATATTGAAAAAATATTTCTTTATAGTTTCAGTTTGCAATTGGGAAAATATTTTGTGCTAAAAGAACCCTTAAAATTGTATTGGTAGGTACCTACTAAAAAAATAAATATAAGCTTGCTGTATAATTTCTCTCAATTAAACCTACAAATACATAGCCACATCATATTAAAACTATTTAGCTCTAAAAGTCCATCCTCCAAGTATGTACTACTTTTCAAACCAAATAAAGAATATTCATCTGGTACTTTTTTTTGTTTAGCATCATTTAACCTTTAAAATATTTAGAGTTTTAAAAATATTCAGCTCTAAAAGCTATTTTTTAACTTTTACCCATCAAACATAAAAATTAATTTTAAGAATAGGACCGAAAGTTTCTAAGTTTAAGAAAGAAGTAAGCAAACAAAGTAGGTACCTGACCTTGTTGCCGGTTCACAATAACAATTTCAAACATTTCTACACCTTATTGTTTTCACACTTTTTGTTTTATTGTTTTAAACGCAACGATATTTAAATAGTACGCGATTGACACGAAAACATTAAGAACCAATATTCAAATGGTCGCTTTGAAACTGTTGAAATGATAAGAATGTTGGTGGAAATAAGAATATATGACCTTTTCGAATGGTTTTGAATGACAGATCTTCTTCTTCTCGGTCTTCCAGAGTACCAATCAAAAATGCTATTGATTTTTCACTGTCTCCAATTTTGTAGTTCAATTCTGAAATTTCACTCAAAATGCAGGTTTTCTTCCCACAACAACCATCTTGGATTATAAAAATATTCTGTATCAACAATTGATTCACATTATACCAAACCAATGCTAATCCTTAGTAATTTTATATTCGTTGGATATAAAATAGACCGCACTGTAAAATCTCGCTTTGATATTCTTGCAGAGTGGCGGAAATCGAGATTCCAGTTATCTGCAAGTTATAGCATAGTTTCGTTTCCCATTGTGCATCTCGCTTAATTTTTTTGGCATACGTACATACTTATCCCGCTATTTTTCTAGCTTATTCTTCTTAGTTTTACTTAAAAAAAAAAAATATGAACATAGACCTTTATTATTAAAGGTAATATTATTAGAGTTTTATGATTTTGATTGCTCCAACTGAAAGTTAAAAACCTTTATCCGCGTTTATTTTGTTTTTATTGAAAAAAGCTATAAGGCGAATTAGCACTGGTTATGAATATTTTAACACAATTAGCTTGTTTTGGTAAAATCTAAGAACATACATACCTACATACATAGTATAAATTTTTCCATCAACAAAAACTTAACCTACCCTCTGACTCATCAATGTGTTCCTTCCATACAAACATAAATACTTCCCAAAAGTACATTGTTCATGGTCTACAAATATGTATTTCAATGAATAACATACATATGTATGTACATACATACATACATATATCATTTCTGACTTTTTTTTTTAAATATTTAGCAAAATTCACTGAAATTACTACACTCAAAATGCGGTTTTAAACTGCCCTACAACCATCTTGGATATTCAAAATTATCCTTCATCAACAATTGATTCATTACTTATGGGTTGAGTATAAGATTGGCCGTTTTGCAATTCCGTTCCTCGACTAATGGAGATTTGACTGTAATATTATTTTTTAATTTCATTTTGTCAATCAAAAATTTCATAATTGATTGATTTGTTTTCAAACTCAATTGATTCATTTATTTTTTTTATACAAAACAGGCAGTCAGAATGCGTTTTTGCACGTTGCTGGCAAACGGAAAGACTGATTTAGACCAAACTTCATTTAAACACCCACCGGTTTATACCCAACATTTCCTGAAAAGAATCATCCAAAACGATTTGGCCGTTTTCGAGCTTTTGCAGGACTAACGCACAACGATTGATTTTTAAATATAAGAATAGTCAGTAATAATAATTAAAAATACTTTTACATCACTTCTTGTTCAAATTTATAGTAGACCAGGAAAAATAGCACAAATCGTATGGGGAACCTTGAAAAAATTAATTCATGAAATATTAAAATTGGAATCGACGCAGAATTGCAACCTCTATAACATATCCAAAGTCCCCCAAAATCCCTGCATTGGCTTTTTGTGTAAATGCATTTGAAGAGGTGCAGACGGGGAGAATTTTGAGGTCTATCAAACTAAAATATTTGTTTGGGTAAAACCTGATCATATGATACATGTTTTAAGGGTAGTTTTTAACGCTGAATCTAATGAAACCAAATTTAAAATGATACAACCACCCAAAAAGAAGTTATAGTCCTTTTTATGTAATGATGACTTTTTTTTCAGGTACAACAGGTAAAATATTACCGAAAACCCTTTGAAAATAACGGTATGTTAATGAAACTTGGAATGAATGTTTCATTTGTCATAGGAACTAAGAATCAAGAGAGTCCCTAAGAATATCCATGGTGAAAGGGTGTTTTTTTTAAGGGGGAGGGGCAACAAAGAATTTTAACCATAACACCCACGTAAAAACTCTTACACTCATGAAACTCGCCAAAAATATTAAACTCTTCATGGCAACCAAGAATCAAAATAGTCCATACAAATATCTTTGTTCTAATAGTGTTTTTGGTGACTGTTAACTTTTGACTTGTTCTACGGAAAATACGATTTAAAAAATTAAGTTTTGCTTGAAAAGGCCCATAACTTTGTTAAGGGTGCTTGCATCATTTTAGTTTTGCTTTTATTAGATTCAGCGTTAAAAAAATACCCTTAAATCATATACCATACTTTTTGTATATACCTCAATTACACCAAATCGGAATTTTGGCTCAAATCTTCCAACTTCTTCCCCGATTTTCCCTCTCTTTAATAAAAAAACCCCAGAACAAATATATTCATGAGGACTTTTTTGATTCTTGGTTGCCATGACAAATTATATATTTTTCGCGAGTTTCATGAGTGTAAGAGTTTTTTCGTGGGTGCTATGGTTAACATTCTACACTTGCCCCTCCCCCTTAAAAAAACACCCTTTCACCATGGATATTTTTACGGACTCTCTTGATTCTTAGTTCCTATGACAAATGAAACATTCATTCCAAGTTTCATTAACATACCGTTATTTTCAAAGGGTTTTCGGTAATATTTTACCTGTTGTACCTGAAAAAAAAGTCATCATTACAGAAAAAGGACTATAACTTCTTTTTGGGTGGTTGTATCATTTTGAATTTGGTTTCATTAGATTCAGCGTTAAAAACTACCCTTAAAACATGTATCATATGATCAGGTTTTACCCAAACAAATATTTTAGTTTGATAGACCTCAAAATTCTCCCCGTCTGCACCTCTTCAAATGCATTTACACAAAAAGCCAATGCAGGGATTTTGGGGGACTTTGGATATGTTATAGAGGTTGCAATTCTGCGTCGATTCCAATTTTAATATTTCATGAATTAATTTTTTCAACCTCGGAACCCATTTTTCCTGGCCTATAGCTATTTAATTAAGAAAAACAATTTTAAATCTCACTATTTACATTTTTTAAGCATCCCCCGCCTCTACTCGTTTGTCAAATCATAAACGTCAAAGTTCAACCAGAAAAAGTCTTGAAATTTTCATACGTGCTTTCGTCTTTCCGTTCCCCCTACGTTTCTACACCCCTCACCCAATGTGTCAAAAAGACGAAACACGTAACGTCCGAAAAAACAGGCTCTTAAAGACAACAACGAATATTAATGGCCTTTTTGATTGGGGACAGAATGGCAGTTCTTGTTCTGAAAAGAAGAGAAAATTGTTCTGGATTTGATTTCAGAATTGAAATGAGAAGCGTTCACACGTATCGAATCAGTGTTCCGGATTGCCAATCGAAAAGGCCATAACACTCAATCATTTGAAGAAGTATTTTCAATAAATTTTATTGATTCTTTTGATTTTCTTGAATTCATACTTAAATTTATTATAAGGCTTTTGTCTATATTTCATAATCTTTTAATTAGATGTTGTTTTTTTTTAAATCTTTCCCGATCGGATTCATGACTTCACAGCGAAATAAAATATTTATCTTATTCATCTCCCTCACTCCTTCATGAGCATAGACATGTCAAAAATTAACCACTGGCTAAAATTTTAACGAGCTACTTAGGACCCGTTGTACAAACGTGGCTCAAATTTTGATCCGTGGTTCAAATTTTTTTACTGGCTGATTTTGGCGGAATTACTGGGGTTCAACGATGGTTCAAGGTTCAAGAATGTTATAGTAGCCAATTCAATGTCTGAACTATCGTTGAACCTCAGTGCATTCTCCAAAGTCGGTGAGTTAAAATTGCTGAACCACGAGTTAAATATTTGTACAACTGGCCCTTAGCGCAGGTTAAATTTTAACGTCTATATTCACTTCAGTAATGTCAAAATTTAGCCATGGGATCAAACCCTACTTTTAACGCAATTGACACATAATAAATGTGAAATTTGTGATAAAGAGAAGATTTCCAATTGAATAATTTCGGTTAGTAACAAGAATCTTAAAGTAAAAATTTAAATTTCTCTTTCTCTTTTAAATGACCGTGTTAAGGAAAAAATTACCTTGAGTTGTTTTTGTATTTAATAGCATTGCAATGAAACTTTTTACATTCCAGGGGCCTATTTCTCAGATCATACGTCACATACATTTCATACAACATACAATATCTTCATACATCATACACATCATACAATTTTCTGTTTCTCAGATTTCATTGGAAGTGTTGTATGATACTTCTGTTTTTTGTATGAAATGTATGACTTTGACATTTCATTGTCATTCAATTTGTTTGTGATTTTTGTTTTCTTTCAGCATGTGAAAATAAAATGAAAGAGTGATTCGTAGGTTTTTATTTTTATAGTTCGTGTTCTTTGAGTTTTTTGACTTTGTATAGTAAAATAAAGTTTGGCTTCGTTCTCTGAATTGCTTAACAAAATTAGCGTTTATTTTTATCGATTTTCACCTCAAGCTAAATTTTAAAAAAATATTTATGAATACAAAAACTATATTAATACATTGTAATAATGCAGTAACTTGATGCCAAATAAAAACAATAAATAGACAAAATGAAAAACAAATGTGGTTTTTTAATGTTGTGAAGGGAAAACAGCAATTTGATTTGCTGTATGAAATGTATGATACATTTGAGGTTAATTTGTTGTATGATGTGCGTATGAAAAAATTCTGAGAAACAGAATCATACAATATTCCAATATTTCCAGTGTAATCTCCAGTCATACATTGTTGTATGATAGTGGATCATACAACAAATCTGAGAAACAGAAATCATACAACAGAACTGTCAAAATCATACAATGTATGTGATGTATGATCTGAGAAATAGGCCCCAGGTCTTTGTTGAGTAATTTGCCTCCCTGAAATTACACAAAAAAAAAAAATACAATGGAAAAACGTCTAACAATATCCATATAAATGCTGTGACTTTTTTTCTAGGAAAACCAATTATTCCTAAATCCGAATTCTATTAATTACTAGCTGGCCCGCCCCGGCTTCGCACGGGTGGACAATATTAAGTTGCTAACAAAATTCACATAAGAAAATATCAATAAATATTATTTTATAAGTAAAGCCTGTCTTTAATTTTAATTCTGTTTAATTAGTCTTATTAAGATCTGATTTTCAATCATGAATTTAACTGTCAAAAGCATAAACAGGAAAAAATGTCAATTCTACGTTTCAACCAAATACTGAACTGACAATTTATAAGATTGACGTCAAATCTTCTTTAAATCTCCAAGATTAACCATACATATTTATTTCGTAAATCTAGAAGATTAGATATAAATCTTGTTAAATCTCACTTGGACAAATAGTTTTACAAAGCGAAAAAGGACGTATGTATTCTTAAACAGCACTGAAGGATTCCTTGGATGCTGAGTTCAGTTTGTCATTGTTTGACACAAATAAAACAATAGGCATGTTCAGGAAAATAAGATCTCAATGCCCTCAGTAACCTCAGTCTCTTGAACAGGATTTTGTTGTTGTCAAATTACTGAAGAAACAATTATTGGATTCGCTTGCTCACTTTTTGATAGATAAAATTAACTGAGAAGCCCTCCGAGAACGCGTTTTCCTGAGCATGCCTACTAAGGCCCATTTCACACATGCCCGGAAGCCGATTAGCCGGCATCGGTTACCCGGTTTTCAACAAATGAACCGGTTCCGGCATGTGTGAAAGCTTCCATAAGATCCTTAACCAAATGACCAGTTAGCCGGTACCGGGTACCCGGTTGCCGGCTATGTGTGAAATGGATGTAAGTCTATGCTATTAAGCTAGCGTAAGTCAATCCATTGCTAAAATTCAGCCAAATCCATGCACCAAATTAATTTTAATTTGGATCTCTCTGTTCCATTCCATCGGACCAAGTTCCATTCTTAATGGCATTGGCATATATACATATGTATGTTCATAATGTATTTGTGCCTGGGCCTTTCAAATAAAAAAGAATTTCGTTCATACATATGTATACATACCTCACTCACAGCTTGTTTTATTCCCTTTTAATTTCAACCTGTCCTTATGGACAACCCTTCATTATTATTAATCCTTATACGAACGGCGGCGTCAAAAATGGTTTATGAAGGTCAAACGATCATTTCCCATAGTAAAAGCGCTTTCTTCGTAATTTTCATTTGCAAGGGATTTAGCACTGTTATGCAGTTTGGAAACCAATCGTACATACGTTATTTATATGGTGCTATTCAACTGCTCTTCACTTCATTATTTAATTACATACATTGAAATGTTCTTCTTTCTTCGTGTGTTTCACAATCACTATTCAAGCTATGTATGTATTTATATTATTTACTGACATAAACGACAAAGCTTGTTTTCAAATTAATTTTTTTTCAAATACAAAACATTACTTTTTGTTTTTTTATGATAAAAGTGCAGCGTCACTAATTTAAAATGTCTCAAAATACATTTTAAACCTTGCCAGTCATTTTTCTGATGTAACCCACAAATTTGAGCTCAATCTGTCGTGTAGTTCCCGAGTCTATAGGTCATACACAGACAAACATTCATTTTTATATATATAGATTATTAATTTCCAAAATTTCGAAATTTAAAAAAAAAGTTATCTTTTTGGGCGTTTCTTGGCTCTTTTTCCACGTTTTTTTTTTTTTTCAAATTTTCCTATTTTATTTCGGGCACTTTTTTCCAAATTTTCATGTAAATTTTTTTTCAAAACATCTTATATCGTTTTTTTAGAAAAATGACTTATTTTTGCTTGGGTTGTTATATAGTTATAGTTATAGCTATCATTGAAACTCATCATTGAAAACTTTAATGATTGATTTTGAGGCGTTTAGTTAGAAAGCAAAATCATCTATTATTTTGATGGACGAAGGACGATTAATACTCAAGACTTAATTAATATTTTAGTTAAAAAAAAATATTCAAATAGGCCACACTTTCCACAAATATTGACTTTTAATTTATCAATGATCATTGGCAAGGATTTCAAAAACCGTGAAGTTGAAAATTACCTTGTAAGCTTGACAGCGGGGAAAGAATCCAACTACTCACTTTGGAAAGCTATAAAAACAACGAAAAAACCAAAGCTTCCAGTGCCCCCGATTAAGAAAAGCCAATACGAATGGGCTAAAAGTGATAAAGAGAAAGCGGCGGTATTCGCCGATTACCTGGAAGAAACATTTAAACCTTCTGATGGGCAAGCACTCAATGGAAATATGTATTAATATGAGTTTTAGCTCTAGTGAGAACTACACAATCAGAAATGCTACGCTCGCTGAATTAAACAGAGAAATAAAGAAGCTAAAGTCTAATAAAGCTCCGGGGTATGACTTAATAACAGCGGAAATATTAAAAATGCTTCCTCATTAAGGATTAATTAACCTCCTTTATATAATAAATGCCGCTCTTAGGCTAGAATATGTTCCAAGCCAATGGAAAGTTGCGGAAGTCATAATGGTTTTGAAACCTGGCAAACCATCTCATGAAAAAAACTCTTACAGACCGATTTCACTTCTTCCAATAATATCGAAAGTTTTTGAAAGAATACTACTCCTGCGCCTGCAGCATATAATAGAAGAGAAACGATTAATACCTGAACATCAGTTTGGATTTAGAAGCAAGCATTCAACAATTGATCAAGTGCATAGAATAACTGACGTAATTGAGAGAGCTCTTGAAGAAAAGAAAATTTGTTCGACGGTCTTTTTGGATGTGTCGCAAGCGTTTGACAAGGTGTGGCACGAAGGCCTCAAATTCAAATTACGACAAGTTCTGCCTGAAGGACTTTATAAAATTCTTAACGAATATCTAGAAAACAGACTTTTCCGTGTAAGACACGGAAATGAATATTCTAATTTCAAAGAAATAGTGGCTGGGGTACCACAAGGTAGTGTTTTAGGTCCAGTTCTGTACCTTCTATTTACACGTGATATACCTCAAACAGAAGACACTATCGTAGCAACGTTTGCTGATGATACTGCAATACTAGCAGTAGGCAAAACGATTAACGAAGCTACGATTAAATTACAAAATGCTCTTAATAATGTTAATGAGTGGACAAAAACATGGCGAATAGCGCTCAATGAACAAAAGTCAGTCCACGTGGACTTTACGTATAAAAAAATAAATAGATTGCCCGTCTTTTTTAAATACCGGTCGTGTTCCATTTGCGAATGAGGCAAAATATCTGGGAATGACTCTAGACGCGAAATTAAAATGGAAGCCGCACGTAAAAAAGAAATGCGAAGAATTAAAAAGTAAATTAAGAGACATGAACTGGCTACTCGGTAAATATTCTAAGCTTAGTATTGATAATAAGTTGATTTTATACAGGCAGGTACTTAAACCTGTCTGGACTTACGATATACAACTCTGGGGTTGTACCTGCGATACAAATTTAAATAACTTACAAACGTTTGAAAATAAATTGCTTAGGTCATTTGTAAATGCACCATGGTATATAAGAAACGAAGATCTTCACAGGGATCTCGGGATTCCAACGGGTTGAGACGAAATAAAGAGTTTCGCGCGAAAACATAGAAATCGGCTATTAGATCACGCAAATCCAACGATTATTGAAATTCTTGACGAGTCGAATTTAGTACGCCGTCTGCAAAGAACAAAACCTTCCGACTTGGTGCAGTGAGCACAAAACCGCTTTAAAATCGCGGAATAAGCAGGAACTTTCACTGGAAAGTTACCTGTAACACGTTACTTAACCTCGTTAAAAATAAATTGCTAGATAAGTTTCAACTTAGTTGCAATCGGGAAGTGGAGGTGGTTTTAGTGTAGTAAGAATCTCACACTTCTATGAGCACGCGTTTTTCGGTCCTCATAGAGCCTGATGCAGGTTTTGCACCTACCCACGGAAAAAAAAAAAAAAATTGGCAAGGTAGTTCAATCATTGAAACAAGAAAAGTCGTTTTATGTGGAAAGTTGGGCCTATTTGAATTATTTTTTTTGGCTAGAAATATTAATTATTAATTTAATTTAATTAATTTTATGTGTTAAATATTTTATTTTCTACTTAATGCCAACAGGATAGTAGACGTAGGTGGGCAACGATCAGAAAGAAGAAAATGGTTTCATGTTTTCGATAATGTAACGTCAGTTTTGTTTTTGGTTGCTCTCTCAGAGTATGATCAAATTTTATACGAAGCGAAGAACGTGGTATGTTTTATTTAAAAATTTAATAACGTTGTTACACAGGATTTGACAAAAAAAAAAATAATAAGGCTGGAAACGCGCTTGCCATTTTCTCTCGTTGCAATTCAAAACAATATCTTGGTCGGATGTGCATTCATTCACATTGTGACTCATGTCTTCTATTTTTGCGACTAAAATCGCATGTGCGTTCCTAGCCTAAGAGAATGTAAGGATATATGCTATCCCCTTTTCATAATTATGGCAAAAGAAATCTATAGTTCATCAACAATAAAAACGTTGCAAAATGAATTCAGTAATTTCTAATCATGGCGATTAGCATGATAAAATTCAAAAACATTCCATAAAATGTTGTTCAAAATGACAGAGTGAGATAGAAGTGGTAGTAACAAGACTACATTGTACAGTCAACATTGTTGTCACCCACCCATGTTTTATCGTTTGAACGCAAAAAAAAACATGTTGTCAACCTAAGTTGTATGGTTTTTAAAATATTTTGAAAACTACTTGTTCCGATTCATCAAGCCATGTTGTCAAAAGGGTGGATAATTATCTGCACTTAAAGCCTAGTTTACAGTTCCCGTGTGCAAAAAAAAACCTGCGCAAATATTCTCGCATGTCAAAAAATAATTGAGGTGAAAGGCAAAATTAATTTTTGCATGATTAGTTTACAGTTTCATGCAAAAAAAAAAAAAACATTGCTGTCATGGAATGTCATGCAAAACAATGGACCGGCAATTGTTTTGCATGCGAAAAAAGGGTGGTGAATAAAATATTTTTTTTGGATGGTCGGTTTACACTTCCAAAAAAAAAAATGTTTTTTCACCTCAAGGCTTTATTAGCATGCAAATAGTTTTTGCATCCAAAAATAATTATTTTCTATTTTTAGGCCTAAAGTTTATTAATAAAGGGTAAATTAATGACTCAATGGGTTGCTTAGGCCAAGGCAAACGTTTTTTGCCTTGAATATTATTCAATTTGGTGCACAGAATAGATGGAAAATCGTTTTGAAAATTTTGATATTTTTTTCGCATGGGAACTGTAAACTGTGCTTAAGCTTAAAAAGCTGCTGAGCGCTCAAGAACTATTAACTGGCTTAATAAATGGTCTGGTTGATTTATTGTGTGTGAAAAAACTTTGTAGCTAGTCGAACAGCGTACTGCACAATGAAAAGTGGAACTAAATTTTTCATTTGTGCCATTTTTGTATGGGCTAAATGACTTTGTTGGGATTTATGGCATATTTTCATGAAAGAACCATAGTGATCTAGCATCTAGCGCTTCAGCATTGGCAGCTTTTTTACATTGTTTTTTTGTTTTTTGTTAAAAACCTGTGTACCTACTACCTATTTACTATTGTTTAAAAATACAGAAATTAGATCAATATTTTACCTATTTCAGAATCGTATGGAAGAATCGAAGGCTTTGTTTAAAGTTATTCTTGCTAATACATGGTTACAAAATGCATCCATTATTCTTCTCTTAAATAAAAAAGATTTGTTAGAAAAAAAAATAAAGCTTTCGGACTTGGCAGACTTCTTCCCAGAGTATGAGGGTAAGATTTTTTTTTTTTAAATGATTTAATTATATGTACATTCCTTAGGGAGGGCCAGTTGTACAAACATTTTATCAGGTTTAGCAATTTTAGCTCACTGACTTTGGCGAATTAACTGAAGTTCAAAAATGGTTAAAGCATTTATTTGACTAATATAACATACTTGAGCCTTAAACCATTGTTGAACCTCCATGTATCAGCTAAAATCAGCTAGTCAAAATTGCTGAACCGCACATCAAAATTTGAACAACGTTTGAACAACTCACCCTTAGGCATTAAAATATTTACTAATTTAAACATTTATTTTTAACAATCTTAACAACACACATCGTTCTTTACAATTCAAAAGAGTGACGACAAAGGAGGTGGGACAGATAGAAAATAATGGGCAATAGGCAGCATCGGACGAACATGGAAGTAAATTAAGAAGTTTCGTATCTTAGTTGGTATTTATGATTATGGTATATACATTCATTCATACCTTACCTACAAAAAAATCATTTTTATATTTTCTACGCAACCAACAAGATATTTCGTGAACTGTCATCTGTCAAATGCTAGTTCACAATCCACAACATAAAGAAGCATTCCACGAAGCAGCGAATGAAAAATTCGCTCGAATTTTTCTTAGAACATATTTTATTGGTTTATATTTAATGAAAATTTGCGTCTGTTGGTGACCTAACAAATAACCTATGTGAAAGTTTGTTTGACATTTCAAAAGAATTTAAGTGCTCATACGAACTGTAAAAAAAAGATCCATTGCAATCAGCCAAAGTCCCAGGACAGGACACAATTGCGCACATAATTCACTTTTTCTTTAAATAAAACATAAAAAGGATCACAACCTGAATACACTGTACTCATAAATATAAAATCTCTTTTTTCTTTCTTGGCTCTTCTATGGGTAAACTGTTATACGGGAGGAGAAAAATGACTAATTAAGTGTGACTGTGAATAGGAGACGCCAGTTGACGTAGTGGAACAGTTCAACTACCTTGGCAGTATTGTCTCTGCAAACGGTGGTACGGATCTGGACGTTAAAAGTAGAATAAATAAAGCTCGTGCTGCCTTCGGTACTCTGTCCCCAATCTGGAAATCAAGTCAAATCTCCTTACGCACTAAGTTGAGATTCTTCGAATCCAATGTCAAATCCGTGCTGTTATATGCTTGTGAAACCTGGAAAGTCACGTCTATCATTTCGAAGAAATTGCAGGCTTTTGTGAATCGCTGTCTTCGCCACATCCTAAAGATTCGCTGGCCACAAATAATATCAAATGAGGAATTGTGGCGCAGGACAAGTCAAGAGCGGCTGGACGTCGACATAAGAAAGCGTAAATGGCGTTGGATTGGTCACACACTGAGGAAACCAAACAATGAAATTGCAAAGCAGTCCTTTGAATGGAATCCTCAGGGTGCACGGCGGGTTGGAAGACCAAGAACAACATGGAAATCAACTGTCTTAGCGGAAGCAGAATCCCAGAGAAAGACGTGGCCACAGCTAAAGTAACTTGCAGCAGACCGTGAAGGATGGAGACGTTTTGTTGACGCCCTATGCCCCAGCCGGGGTTACAGGACACGATGATGATGATGATGTGAATAGGCCAATTAGATTTTGAGAAGATTTAGGTGCCAGTTATAGCTATCATTGAAACTCATCATTGAAAGCTTTAATGATTGATTTTGAGACGTTTGGAAAGCAAAATCAATTATTATTTTGATGGACGATTAATGCTCAGGACTTAATAAATATTTTTAGTCAAAAAAAATTTTCAAATAGGCCCAGGACAGGACACAATAAAAATTGACTTTTAATTTTTCAATGATCATTGGTTAGGTAGTTCAATAATTGAAATAAGAAAAGTCTTTTTATGTGGAAAGTTGGGCCTATTTGAATTATTTTTTTGGCTAGAAATATCAATTAAGTTTTAGGCTTTATTTGTCCATCAAAATAGTAAATGATTTTACTTTTTAAACGTCTCAAAATCAATCATTAAAATTTTCAATGAAGAATTTCAATGATAGCTATAACTGGCCCCTTAGTGGTGTAGTAGCCTGGGGTTCATCCAGCTGTGTCCGCCTACTCCGACGGCTGTCCTACGACTGAACTGACTGTACATTGACACGTCCGTTCTGCTCGACGGATCTTCCAAGACTGACTGAAACACGTCAGTGCTTGACGGATATCCCAAGACTGACTGACACACCTCCGCTCCTGTCGATGGATATTCTTTGACTGAAAGATATATTCTGTAAAGTCTAAATATTAAATTTACAAATCTTTACTGACAGTCACAGGTCACCACAAGTGGTAATCTACTAGATTACGAAATATTAAAATGTATGGGAAAACCCGTTGGTTTTTATGAGATTTTGAGCTTTTGTCTCGAAATCTAGATTTTGATTTGGTGTGAAAAGGCAAGTAGCCCAATCAATAAAAAGTGCTCAGATATCTGCTGATTCACAAATTAACTAGAATGTCGATCAGAAGTTATAGTTCACGAACTAAAATTTCATATCAACAAAAATATCAACTGCTAATCCACGTTAAATTCAAAATATGAGCGCTCATAAGACTTATGAGTGGTCCTGACCACTCATAAAGTTATGAGCGCTCTCTCCGAAAACTAATTCGAAAACCTTTGAAGTAACCCTTCAAGAAAATTCACTGACTCATTTTGTCGGTACTTTTTGGATCCTTACAAAAATGAGTCTCGCACTTATTTTTTGTTTCAATTTTTTAAGTTCTTTTTGTAACTCACGCGGTGAAGATAATTCTTTTGTCCGTTTGCTGTGAAAATTTGAAAAAATAGGATAATAAAAGGTGTATATAATGAATCTGTTCCGGATAGAAAATTACGGAAAAGTACAGGATTGTGTACTCCATGAGTAAAAACCTTGCCCAAGCTGTTCTTCATTCTGTCACCATGATATTTTCGAGAACAGTTAAGAACAATATTTCCTGCACCTACTTTTGTGGCCGAGAAAGTGAGTGAGAAATGCCGAAGTACCAGTACCAGTTGATTTGTTTGTCTGGGATAATAATAAGCTAAAATTTATATCAGAAAAACTTTTTGCTTAAATCTGAGAGTTTTGACAGTTTTCACACATTTATACTGTTCTGGGGCCCAATTCCACAAGGGTGACTGATTTTCTGTGTACACATTCTATTCACACCCAAAACAAATGTAAATAAATTTGATTAATTGTGCATGCGTTATCTGTCAAAAACTTAAAACTCACTCTTGCCGAATCGCAAAAATCGATGTGTGCACAGAAAAAACTCACTCTTGTGGAATTGGGCCCCTGATGTAGTTTTTCTTAATTTAACACAGCTAATATAAGCCAACGTTTGACGTCTATCTCCCCTCCAAGCGAACGAGTCCATTTTGGATCCGCAAACGTAGTCGACAATGTACGAACGAAATAATTAGCGAAACCAAAAAGTTAAGTATGAACATTTCCCAATATGAAACAAACTAAAACGTGCAATGATCTTCACCCCTAGACAAAACTGAGAAAATAAGTGGAAAGAAATTAAAATCACTGTAGTCACAAAGAATTTATTTATGTGCATGCAACACTCATTTTTTCAAGGATCCAAGAAGTACCGACAAAGTGCGGTCATTTTTGAAAACAGTTTGATTTCACAGTTTGGGGGTACCTGGGGAAGAGAGAGTTGTTCTCACTTTCGAACTTCGAAAAAGAGCTATGAGTGGTTGGTGAATAGCACAAATATTATTTGAGTTAGGAGCCTCATAAACTTAAGAGCCGTTTATGAGTGCTCAGTGAATACCGCCCTTAGTTTGCTAAATTTTGTTTGAAATTGTTAAAATGTTAAAAGCGAGATTATGAAAAACAAGATTTTAAATTTCCATGATTTCGTTATACGAGATTAAAAAAATGCAATATTTCGTTACTCGAGATTTCGTTTGCGGGATATCGTACCGCTCCCTAAGTTTAGCCGCTGTGGATTCTATATTGCTCATTATTTTTTTTTTGAAATTTCTATTTTTGTAGGACCAAAGAGGGATGCAATGGCAGCCAGAGGGTTTATTCTTAAAATGTTTGAAAATTGTACCGAACGTCCTATTTACTCGCACTTTACTTGTGCTATAGGTAGGTTAAGCAAATATCAAATTATGAAATAAATGCTATAATCGAGTGAAAGAATGTATGTATAAATTATGATGTTGTAATTTTTAGGCTATATTCATGAAAATTTTTCTTTTTTAATGAAGGCTGTTTATAATTTTAAAACCAAAAATGATTTACAAAAGTAGTTGTCTAATAAAAAATAGTTTACATACATTGAGTGTCAAAAGTGGGTAAACACAAATATTTTTTCTAGAGTTACATGATTTAAATAAACAAACAAATAAACAAAAATTACATCTCAATCATTAAAAAAAGCAATAGATCGAAACAAAAATAATCAAAATAAAACGAATGCATTTTTACCTAACAAAAACTAAACATGTTCTGTAACTCCAGAAATCATGTTAGTGCTTACATACTTTTGACGGTCACTATAAGTGCTTCTGCTTAATAAGAAGGTTTATATATGTACAAACACACATTCTATCCCACTTGGGTGTTTGAGTTTGGAAGCAAAATATAAAAATCAGTTTCATCACATAAATTTGGCAGTCATATGCAATTCCTTCCCACTTTATTCTGACATGTCTTAATACTTTGTGGTATAGACTAGAAGCGCTTCAAGTTAATCTTGAGTGAAATCACAATTATGTCGTTTCCGATTGGACATTCGGAGTATTCCTTTTGCACTCAATTTTAATCCTATTACTCCAAAGGCCTTCGATTCGCTGTAGTTCTGAGTAATGTTTTTGGAGTTTTTTCGGTTCCCTATTTCAAGATGGAGTAGATTGGGGACACTCACCAACAAAAACCATAAATCGCATTGGACAAATTAGCCAATGTAAATTTACCAATAAGGGCCAGTTGTACAAATATTTAACTCGAGGATCAGCAATTTTAACTCACTGACTTTGGCGAGTAAACTGAAGTTCAATGATAGTTCAGGCTTTAAATTTGCTTTTATAACATACTTGAACCTTGAACCATAGCTGAGCCCCAGTAATTTTGCAGGAATGAGCCAGTAAAAATATTTGAACCACGGATCAAAATTTGAATTTTTGTTTATTATTGGTGGTGGGAATAGAAGGGAAATCAAAATGAGGGGAAGTCAACAAGAACAATAAGATCGTAATTGGAAAAATTGGGTCATGTAAATGCCGACAAAAAATGATTCTTCAAGAATTTATCAAGTAATCCAACGAAAAAATGTATTTGTATGCGTGTGTTCCAAGCCTACTACTTCTTGAATTCGGCAAACAAAAAGACTCCGAAAACATTACTCGAAACAGCCAATCGAATGCTTTTGTAGAAGCGTTGAAATGGAGTTCGAAAGAGTAGTTCCAGCGTCTAATCGAAGACGTTGGGTGCCAACCGATAGCTTTAGTCCAAACATTTACATTTTACAAAACTACTGGTCGGACAAGCTTTATCTGGTCGCAATGGTTAGAAAATGCACTTTTTAGGTTGCATTTTCCGCTAAATGTAGCTAGAATACAAGCAACTTATATAAATAGGGTATCAAATGAAAAACTGTCCGCAACACGATACCAATGGTCGGACAGATTTTTTTGGCTGCTGCCACGAGTCCGACCACTTTTCTAAAATTACGGATTTTGTGCATCCTTGGATGAACATTAAAGAAAATTGGCTAGCGCTATGTTTCCACCAATGGTTTATCTCACTTTAGATTAAATAAATCTTATTGGTGTTTCCACCGCACAAAAAGATTTAAAAGAGATTAAATTTGACAGCACCTTCAAAATTGCAAATGGTGTGTCTATTTTTCTTATGAAGTGCAAGTGAGATAGAATGTTTGATTCGTTTAAAACAATGACGAACTGAATCGAGTCTCGAATGAATCGTTCAGCACCATATACGAAAAGGATATAACGATTTGTAAAACTATTTGTCCTAGGAAGATTTAACAAGATTAATTTCTAATCTTCAAGATTTACGTAATTAATTTGTACGGTAAATCTTCAAGATTTGAAGGAGATTTGAGGTTAATCTTATTAAAACTCAGATTAGTGCTAGGTGGAAATTTAGTATAAGGCCACTTTCCTAACCATTTGATATGATTTTACTCAGTTTTTCCTGCTGTAAAACGCAGTGTTAAAAAATACCTTTTTTTAATGGTCGGACTCGTCGCAACAGCCAAAAAAAGTCTATCCGACCAATGGTATCGTGTGGATGTAGAGGATAGCCTTATGCTACATTTCCACCTAGCGCTAATCTGAGATTAAATGAGATTAACCTTAAATCTCCTTCAAATCTCGTAGATTTACTATACAAATTTATTTCGTAAATCTTGAAGATAAGAAATTAATCTTGTTAAATCTTCCTAGGACAAATAGTTTTACAAATCGAACTTACCTATTTTTACATGGTGCTGAACGATTCATTCGAGACTCGCATTCAGTTCTTCATTGTTTCACACAAATCAAACATTCTTTCTCATTCGCACTTCATGAGGAAAATTGGAAAATTTAATCTTTTTTAAATCTTTTTGTGCGGTGGAAACACCAAAAAGATTTATTTAATCTAATCTGAGATAAACCTTTGGTGGAAACATAGCATTAGCTTTCATTTGATACCCCATTTATATAAGTTGCTTGTATTCTAGGTACATTTAGCGGAATATGCAACCTGAAAAGTGCATTTTCTAACCATTGCGACCAGATAAAGCTTGTACGACCAGCAGTTTTGTAAATGTTTGGAGTAAAGCTATCGGTTGGCATCCAATTTTTGCGTGGCTGCGATGAGATAGGTATCTTACGGTCGGGTTCCGGACTATGATGCATATTAAAATAGAACAGAAAACCAAAATTTAAAAAAGATAAGGTTATGCTATGTTTCCACCAAAGGTTTATCTCAGATTAGATTTAATAAATCTTTTTGGTGTTTCCACCGCACAAAAAGATTTAAAAAAGATTAAATTTGACAGCACCTTCAAAAATACAAATGGCGTTCCAATTTTTCTTAAGAAGTGCGAATGAGACAGAATGTTTGATTCGTGTGAAACAATGAAGAACTGAACGCGAGTCTCGACTGAATCGTTCAGCACCATGTAAAAATAGGTTAGTTCGATTTGTAAAACTATTTGTCCTAGGAAGATTTAACAAGATTAATTTCTTATCTTCAAGATTTACGAAATAAATTTGTATAGTAAATCTACGAGATTTGAAGGAGATTTAAGGTTAATCTCATTTAATCTCAGATTAGCGCTAGGTGGAAATGTAGCATTATGAAACGTGAATATATGTCTGTGTGAGTGTAAGGAGAGAGAGAGAGAGAGAGAGGGAGAGAGAGAAAGAGAGGGAGGGAGAGAGAGAGAGAGAGAGTATTTACACATTACAAACAAATTTAACTCTTACATTAAACCTATGTTTTTTCTTTATTTCCTAATTTCCTATGACCAATTTAGATACTAAAAACATAGAGTTTGTTTTCAAAGCTGTGAAGGATACAATCCTGGATGTATATTTAAAACAATGTAGAATATTTCAAAATTAAAAAATAAGAAAAGAAAAGAAGAGAAAAGAAAAGAAAAGAAAAGAAAAGAAAAGAAAAGAAAAGAAAAGAAAAGAAAAGAAAAGAAAAGAAAAGAAAATAAAAGAAAAGAAAAGAAAAGAAAAGAAAAGAAAAGAAAAGAAAAGAAAAGAAAAGAAAAGAAAAGAAAAGAAAAGAAAAGAAAAGAAAAGGAAAAGAAAAAAAAACTATGTAAATATAAAGATTATAGTTAATACTGCAAATTTATATTTTAATTATTTTTTTTTTGTTAAAACAATGAAACAATTTTAACTAGCAAATTTTAGTATTTATTGTTTATTTATTTATTATAAAACTTATAATATGGATTATAAAGAGAAATTAAAATAATAATGTATAATGTACAACAAATAGATCAAATAACAACAATAGGAAATATAAGGCTTGAATATTTTTGTATTAGATATAAAAAAAGGAAGTTAATTCTAAGATATAAAAAAGTGCTTGTTTTTTTGGTTAAGTATATAATCGAATTAAAATAATAAAAAAATATAAATAAAATAAAAATATAATAAAATTATATTGTTATACAAGAACTAAATTGCGATATTATAATAACTAATATAAATAAAGGGCTTTCATTTTGGAGCCACAAGCAACCAACTTTTCAAATTTTCAAGAATAATAAAATGCATGATTGGGTCGCATGTACTTGCTCTTATGTTCAAATATCTTAGAATTTTAAAAACAGTATATATTAAAACATTGATATAATAACCGTTTGGCAATTGCGTTCAAATTTTGTTTAAATTTGTTCCCATAAATAAATTTTGACATTACTGAGGTAAATATAAACTTTAGACGGTGTTTATACGAGCTTCATATGAGGCTCATTTTGACGTCTATAATTTGTATCTTACTCTCATCTCTTTGAAAGAAAGAGATGGCCAAGAGAGGCTTAAGTTTTTAAATTTTTTGAAAATTTCTGCCACATCTCGCCATCTCTTTCCTTCCAATAAATAGGAATGAGATAAAAAAGAGAGACATCAAAATGAGTCGCCTTACGTGAAGCTTGTATGAACATCACCGTCTTATAAAACTAAGCCTGCTCAAAAACACGGTTGCCAATTGTAAAAGAACTACGAAACCTAAGGAAAATTTAGCGCAAATCCAATTGGGTCTTAAAAGAATCGTCAAATTTTTAAATGCAGTTTTACTTCACCAACAGAAGTACCGAGCCGCAAAATAATTTTTTAACAGAGCAAAGAGATGATGTTGGGGAATAACCCAAAAATAAAGCGATTTAAAAAAAGTCTGGTCTAAAGTTAGTTCTCATCATATCCGGCAATGTTAATGGCAAACGCCTGACCAAATTCAGTTTTTAGATTCAATATACTAATTGATGCCACTTTAAATTGAATAAAATTTTACAAAGTTTCATTATAAACAAAGATTAAAAAATATAGATACATTTACTTTATTAGCAAAGCACAATAGATTGTTTTTTTTTTTTTTTTTGACGGCAACTGTCGTTCATGTTCAAAAACAGTTTGATTTCACAGTTTGGGTGTGAGAGAGTTGCTCTCATTTTCGAACTTCGAAAAACACTTGTGAGTGTATAGCACAAATAGTATTTGAGCCATGAGTCTCATAAACGCAAGAGCCCTTTATAAGTGCTTGGTGAATACTGCCCTTAAACTTTATTTCAGTTCTGCTACCAATTTTGGTAGAATCCTACCAAAGCGGAAATCGTGCTCAGGAGTCAGGAGCTCGTTAAAATTTAATCCAGTGGTTAATTTTTGACATGCCTATGCTCATGAAGAGTTGAGGAATAAAAGTAGATAAATATATTACTTTGCTGTCATGAAGTCGTGAATCCTACCGGGAAACATTAAAGAAAAACTAAATTCAAATGAAAAGATTAAGAAATGTAATATAAAGTCGCCAGGCAGGCATCTAGGTTTGTCAAAAATTCCCTTGGACGTCGGAATTGGTAACCATCTTGATTTTAATGTTCAATAGAAAATATAGGAGGGAGCAGTAACAAATAAAAGCCAATTCAGTAGCTTTCTAGAACATTCTTATGAAAATTACTGGAAGTACAGTATAACGAATGTTCAGTGGCCAAATTGGTTTCAAGCTAGTTTCAGTAATTGGTCAGTTATAGATACTTTTTTACGTATTTTTTTTTCAAGGTCACGAACCGTTCATGACCTAAAAAAAAAAACTTAGAAAAAATCGTATAAAAGAATCTATAACTGACCAATCACTGAAACTAGCTGACCTTATATACAGATCATAGGGCTGGTATTAAATTTTTGTAAATTTCCCATAAATGAGGTGCCAAAAATCGCGCGTGACCTTGAACAATAGTTTAAAAATTCACTAAAAAAAACTATGGCTGACCAATTACTAAAACTAGCTGAACTTTTTTATAGTGCTCAGGACCTTTCTGATGGTATTAAATTTTTGCAAAATTTAAAATCGCTATGACCTTGAAATTTTTAGAAATTCATTAAAAAAAATCTATACCTGACCAATTACTGAAACAAGCTCACCTTTTATATAAATCTAGAGATCTTTCAGTTGGTACACTTTTTTGGCTAAGTTCCCTAAAATGAGGTGCCAAAAATAGTTTTGACCCTGAATATTCATAAAAAAATCTATGGCTGACCAATTACTGAAAATAGTTGACCTTTTACAACCTTTTACAACAAATTGCATACCTACTCTATTTTTTAAAATGACCTAAATGAGGTGCCAAAAGTTTTTTTTGTGACCTTGAAACGAACTTCAAAAATTCATAGAAAAAAAATCTATGGCTGACCAATTACTGAAAATAGTTGACCTTTTATCACGATCTAGAAATCTTTCGGATGGTATAAAATTTTAGCAAATTTCCCTTAAATGAGGTGCCAAAAATTGCGCGTTTATCAAATTTCCCTCATAAGAGGTGCCAAAGGTCCAGAGCCAGCAAAATATCGAATTGCTTCAAAGAAAACCGTATTCAGCCTACCAAAACCTAATTTAAAACTTTTGGGGATTTTTAGTACAAATAGTTGATGATCCTGGCTATCAGTTCAAAGCCAGAAAATAAAAAATTTCAGCTATGAAATTTGCCTGGATCGAAATTTAGTTGGATTACATAGAGAAACTTTGCGACACCTTGCCGGTTAAAATGTATGAAGTTTTAATTAATTAATAATAAACCTTATAAACAAACAATAAGCATCATCAAATGATACATTAGTTCCAAATGTTTGGAAAAAATGAAAAAAGTTCCTTTGAAAATTTGTGAGAAAATTTTCTGTAATTTTTTCCCTGTTATTGTTGTTTTTCGTTTATCTACATTTCTCTTTGTACTCCAAAGTGCATACAGATGTCCAACATCGCAACCACAATGCAATCAACAATCAGCATATTTTTCTCGCTTTCAAGTCGTATTCAAAAGTTGGTTTTCTTCGACATGTCATCGACGAGACATGGATTCTTCTAGCTCCATTGCTTTTTTCTGGACATGTTCATAGTCCAAGCATGCCTCATGTTTGGAGCCAGCATGTAACAACTCATCAAACAAAAGTGGGAAAAAGTTGCCAGCACAGCAGGCTTATAACGGGTGATTTTTTAAGAGGTTTAGAACTTTAAAAAAAAAAAAAACACAAAAAATTCGAAAAAATGAATGAAATATTTATTTGAATCGATAGTTTGAACCTTGCAATTTAATGTTTAGGGTAAGTCGGTCGAATATGCCAGTGTGGGTAATATGCCATCTTTCAATATATTGCAGTTCTAAGTTGATGTTGGCAACGCTGACATTGCAATTCGCTCAGTTACGCTAAGTTTTCTGGGTACACGGATGCGCAAGTTATTAGGCAGTTTGGTTTAGAAAATATTCATGAAAGTTTAAATTCAAGTGTGTTTTTATTAAATTGAGTGCGATTAATACCGGTTTTTTTTTGTGTTTTTTAGTGCGATATACGTAGGTTTCTTCCAAGAAGGTAAGGCTAGTTTTGTGTAGTTAATGTTTGTTTGTGACTAGACTTGATATGTTCCGTTAGTTTTCGTTCAGGGATACTTTTATATTTTTTCACGTTTTGGGGTAAAATGCCACGTTTGTTTCGTACCAACTGGCATTTTACCCACTAAAGTGGCATATTACCCCCTTTGATTTTAATTTCTTTCAGAAGCAAGAATTCCTGAAAGATGTGACTGTGACAATGCTCCCATTGTCACAAATGGATGCACGAGGACTGTCTCCCAAAAGGAATCTGCCCTATTTGTCCTATCGATTAAATGCCATATTAAATGTTTGCTGGCATTTCACCCCTTCAGAAGTGGCATATTACCCTCGCGTGTGGGTAAAATGCCACTTTTTAAGGTTTTTTAAAAACTTAATTTGCAATGAATTAAAAGTATTAAGGCTCTCCCAAACCAACGCGAATTCGTAGCGAATCATTCGCAAAGACGATTTTTTGTTGTTGTGTAGCATTGTGTATCTTTCATATTTTGTATTATTGTGAATGATTTCGCGTCGTCGACGAATGTTTCGCGTTGGTTTGGGGGAGCCTTTAAAGTTATGTTTTTATTCTTTTATTTATTAAATAAAACAACAACCTAACGAAACTAAGAAAATCTTTTACTTAACTTGTCATTTACTATTTAATTTCAATTGTTTACTGTTAAGTGTGGCATATTACACCGACTCACCCTAAAGATAATTTCATGCAAATGTTGACCGCGGCTGCGTCTCAGGTAGCCCATCCGCTGAGTCCAATTTTGGCATACTCTTTCACACATATCGGCCGGTATCTCACGAATGAATGCATGGATGTTGGCTTCCAGTGCGTCAATCGAAGCGGGCTTGTCCCTATAGACATTAGCCTTGACATACCCCCACAAAAAATAATCTAATGGTGTCAAATCGCACGATCTAGGCGGCCAATTGACCGGCCCGAAACGTGAAATTAACTGTTCACCAAAAGTCGCCTCGCAATTGCGCCATTGTTTCGCGTGCTGTGTGGCATGTGGCACCGTCTTGTTGAAACCACATATCATGCAAGTCAAGAACTTCCATTTCGGGCAAAAAAAAGGCCTAACTGCTGGGAACGGCCCGAATCGACATTTCGCGGTCTTCTGTCACACTAGCTGATACGGCCGCAATATTTTCTTCACTACGCACAGTACGTAAACGTGTTGGTGGTTTAATGTCCAACAAAGTAAATTTGGTGCGAAATTTGGTCACAATCTTCCGAATAGACTGCTCAGAAGGTCGAGAATGCCGACCATAAAATGGAAGCAGCGCGCGATGAACATTTCGAACCGAGCACGAATTTTGATAGTAAAATTCAATAATTTGCAAGCGTTGTTCATTTGTAAGACGATCCATGGTTAAATTGCAAACCAAACTGAAGCTGTTTGACAGTGACACAAGGTACTAAACACACGTCAGCTGTCAAAACCAGTGTTGCCAAAACCAAACCAGCTAAAAAATCACCCGTTATTAACAGCAAAACAGCATAAGGCTGAAAATTATCAGCCTTTTTTAGTAGACGGTTGACTACTTAGACAGTTTCTTAAAAGTTCTCAATAGTTATTTGATTTTGAAAGCTTTTTTTAGACCATTAACAAAAATAACTTTTTTTTTCTAAGAAGCAAATATATGTAATTTTTGAGCATTTAAGTGAGAGAAAAGAAGTTGTTATTTTTATTAAAGAAACTAATATTGATTATTATATTAACAGATTGAAGTACATACATATAACCCCTGGAGAAGTAAAGATTGCTTACGAAACGTTGGGAGAATAATGGAATAAAACGTTGCATTTCTTACAGACCAAAAGAGCCTGACATAAAAAAAATAGCTTAATTCAAAAATATTATAAAAGAACGGATTTATGACTTTATTTAAATTTTGTTTTTAGAAAATTGCTCCTCCTGCTTAAACGATTGGAGATAGACCACTCTTTCCAAAATAAAAACCGCTTGTTTAATAATTGATGAAAAATAGTTACAAATTCAAACCAATGAGAAAAATACACATACGCCCCAGTGTACAATTCTTTCACAAAGTCACCTTCAGAATTTCACAAAAAAATTAAATAATTATCTACATCTATTTCGACATTGTTGTACTAAATTATAAACTATGAACTACACAAACAAATTAACTATTTTTCTCTTTGATGTATTTTTCTCTTTTAAATCTTCTACGCTGGTGATTCAACATGAAATTTTTGAAGTTACATAAATGTATATGTACCTATATACTTCCTCACACCGCATTGAGGGTACAAATTATATATTGAACTGTCAGTATGCCATTATAACTTTCTATTATCGGCCTGTATCTGGAAGGTGCATACATTATAAATTTGGGACATAATAACCCTTATGGTCTTGTCAGGAAACCGGACCTTTTTTATGTTTGAAAAAATGGCGCTCAACATGTACTCTGGTCAGGAAACCCAAATCCTGGCACTCTTGGTGGATCTTATTTTTACATTTGAAATTGATTTCTGACATGCTAAGGTTGAAATTTAGCTCGGGAATCATGTTTTAATTCCGTCGTTTGGACGCCATTTTGAAAATTGGTAAAATAAAGAGAAGCTCGTATATTACTTGGAAAATTTCCATGACTAAAATACTGGTTTATGTCTTAAAGGATAGCTTTCAATGGCGTACAAATGACAGGATTAAACAATGATTCCCAAGCTAAATTTCATCCTTAGCATGTCAAAAATAAATTTTAAATGTAAAAATAAGATCCACCAAGAGTGCCAGGATTTGGGTTTCCTGACCAGAGTACATGTTGGGCGAACACAAAAAGTTCCAGGATTTATGGGTTTCCTGACAAGAGTACAGGTTGGGTTCCATTTTTCAAAATGGCGGCCAAGAGAAAAGATTATTAAAATTACTTCTAGGCTAAATTTTATCATCAGATGAAAAAAGGTCCCCGCCAAAAAACGCACGGGAATCGGTTTCCTGACCAAACTATATTACAATCAAAAATCAGTTTAACCTTCATATGCACACTCACTTATGTTAGAATGACAAACGGTTATTGCTATTTTTGAAAATGAATGCATTATTCACAAAATCCATGATTCACTTAAGTAGTGTACTTTTTGACTCACCAGAAAAATGTGTGCTTCATTGATGCTGACTTTGTGTGGTGGGTTGTAAATTCAAAACATTTTTTTATTGTTGGTTGTGTTTTAACTTAAAGCTGATTCAAGAGGTTGGTTTGGTAAGTCATCACGCGATTTTTCAATGGGTTAGCTCAAATTTGTGTTAAGTCTTACTCATTATAAGATATTAGGCGAGTTTAGGAAAATGAGATCTCAGAGCCCTCAGCAATGTCAGTCTCGTGAACAGGATTCCTCAGAAATTTTGCTGTCAAATAACTGAGGAAAGAAAAAATTGGATTAGCTTGTTGATTTTTTGACACTGAGCCGTCAGAGATCTCATTTTCCTGAACACGCCTATTGATTCTCTTGTCACTCAAAAAAGAATTCATTCCTTAAAAAAACAACATAAATTCAAAACTAATAAAATAATGCAGATTGTGATTAAGTTATGACAGAGAGTATGAGTGTCATGTACATATTTTCAAATAAAAGACCTTATCATTATACTAGCAGTTAAAATAAAAACTTTTATGACTAAGAATAAAATAAAAGCGTCGTTACTTCTCGTCAAATTATTACATAAATGCATTTTAGTATTTTTTTCGTTACAATACAGCTCGGTACATTGTTAAGCAGTTCTTGAACCTTAAGTAGAAATAATCATAAGATTGTATTATTGATTCTACAAAAAATTCTAACAAAATCACATTGTAAAAATATCCAAGAATACTTTTTTAATTTATTTCATTCCCAAATCCATACCTACATATTTACAAATTATGCCAGTATTAACATAATTCACGAACTTTTCACGCTTTGACGAGGTCCATTCAGTGACAATGTGCATCTAAACATTGAAAACTTTAATATTATTAGTTTTCTTTCACGCCGCACCGTTTTTTAGTGCCCTTCACGAGGAAACTGAGCTGCAAAAGGTGTTTTTCAAAATACATAGTAGGTTCGTTCGTTGAAGTTTACCCAGGGTTGACCCAGGTTTTCTTGACAACCCGGAGAGTTATCAAAAAATCTGGGTTTTTCAATTCTAAAAAAACACCAAAGAGCTTTCAATTATTGTAAGTAAATAGGAAAAACAAGAATTTCTGAAATCTGATGATTAAAACTTAAAATTTTGCTGCAAATTGAATAAAAACAAATAAAAGTTTCCAATTTCTATTTCTTTTTGTTATTTTCTAAGTAAGATGTGTTTATTCTTTTATTTTCCGTTTCAAAAATCCACAACAAAACAAATGATTACTCATGTCATTTTGACAGTTTATTCGTTACCTCAACTCGCCCCAGCAAAAAACCTAGTTCTATGTACTTCAGGGCGAATTTGCCAGAATTTGCCTGTCAGGGTGAGTTCAGGTTTTTCAAAAAACGCTTTAGAGCGACCCCAGGGTGACTTCAGGGCTAAACGAACAAACCTAGTGTGAGTTGCACAAACACAAATACATTGGGCACGTTCCGCTGGCTATTCTCAGTTATCCGGATAGCTTTGTGTTGTTGTAATCCCTTGTTAAAAAACAGCTGATAACAGCTGACGCAACAACAACTCAAGTTATCTCAAAATTTTTGGGATAGCTAGATAGCATAGCGAATAAACATTGGAACGCGAGGATTGACACAGGGTCAGCGTGCAGCTACACAGCTGAAGGCTGGGGCGCCCAAAGGTAGCAAGATTAAAAAAAAAAATCATTGAGATGCTTCCGTCATTTTGCCGAGCTTTAGGAAAGTGTACAGAGATTTTATATCGTAAAAATAGTGAAAAAATATATTAAACTGAATAAATCCAATAAAGCGTCCTATAATAGGGTGTACAAATTTTTCATTTCACAGGTAAGTTTTGTCTCATATTTTACTTCATTTATTTACCTAAATAACATCACTTCACGTTACTGTATGTGGAAATATTAGACAAAACTAGCTTGCAGAATAAAATATTTGTACACTCCTTTACGCGTTTTACAGGGTTTAACGTAGCACTTGCATGCTGTTTTATATATTGTTTAAAAAACTATTGACAGAATTCCTTATTCTAACTGTTACTTCACTTTTTTAATTAGTTTGACTTTTTTCACTTGTTTAACGATTTGAAATCACAATACACTTCCCTTCAGTTCGGCAAAATGACAGATGAATCTCATTTTTTTTTTTTTTTTTTTAATTCTTGCTGCTTCACTCACGTACACTGTATATGTGATATACACCACTTCATTTACATCTTCTTCTATGGGTTCAAATCACCAAAATCAAGTAATGACTATTAAGGCTTGGTCAAACAGAGCGCGGTCAGACGGTCTTTGTAAAAATTTACAAACAAAATTTGACCGTCGCGTTCTTTCTTTCCCAGTAAAGTATTGACCGTCCCGTCGGCCCGCGCTCTGTTTGACCAGGCCTTTAATCAAAATCTTGAAAAATTCAAAATTGTCAACTGAAATTTATGTGTTGAACGCGCCCATTTGAAATTAATGAAAAAAAAGAGTCCTCGCGTTCCAATGTTTATTCGCTATGCTATCTAGCTATCCCAAAAATTTTGAGATAACTTGAGTTGTTGTTGCGTCAGCTGTTATCAGCTGTTTTTTAACAAGGGATTACAACAACACAAAGCTATCCGGATAACTGAGAATAACCAGCGGAACGTGCCCAGTGAAGTTTGCTGCCCTCAGCTATTTGCTCCATTAGGGGTTTTACATCAAACAACATCTTGTCATACATTGTTGACAACTACCGATGTTTGATCATTTAAACGCGAAAACAACCAAGTTGTCAACCCAAAAGTGCCTCTACACTATCCCACAAAGTATTAACACATGTCAGAATAAAATGGGAAGAAATTTCATACGACTGCCAAATTTGTGTGATGTAACTGACTTTCATATTTTCCTTCCACACTTGCATCAAAAATCAGTTTCACCATAACCTCAAACGCCCAAGTGGGATAGAAAGTGTGATGGTTTTAGAACCGATCCTAAATATTTTCATGTATTAACACATGTCAAATCGTGTCGGATGTGCTATCAAGTTGTGTGTGATAAAATTTCATATTTTGTTTCCACACTATTATACATGATTTCTTTACATTTTTTTGACATGTGTTAATACTCAGTGGGATAGTGTGGAATGGCTATAAGTTGTATGGTTTTTAAAATATTTTGAAAACTTGTTCCGATTCCATCAAGCAATATTGTCAACAATAGGCGTCTTTTATTATCATCGGGATCTGGATTAAGTTTTACACGTAATACAAAAACAAAATAATGGGAAATTTTCTAAAATTGTTTTTGTAACACGTGTTAAAAGAAGATCCAGATCCAGATCCCGATGATAAAAAAACACGCCTAATGTTGATCCATGTGAACCCCCCTATTCGCTCGGTCTTTTTATTCTGAGCTCATCATGAAACACAAGTTGAGAGCTCAAAGTGCTGTTAGTTAAAAAAGAAACACAGATCATTTCTTGAAGCTCAGGGCTATGCTCGGATCTAGGAGAGTATAGCACCTTACAGCAACTTTCAGTTCAACAATTAGAAGGACAGGAGGAAAGAGGATATTTGAAGAGATTTTTTTTGACATTTCCTTTCACACCCTAGGTGATTAAGGTGCGTTCAACCAATAGACATTTAAAGGAAATTTCAAAAATTGCTTAGAGATTTTGTTTTCTCGCCTGAACCATCATTAAGTTCACTGAAGTCGGGGAGCTAAAATTGCTGATTGGTACTCAGTTCCATGCAAAAAAAAACCATTGCTGTCTTGGAATGTCATGCAAAACAATTCACCGGCAATTGTTTTGCGTGCGAGAAAGCAGTGTGGTGAATAAAAAGTATTTTGTATATGCTTGGCTTACACTTTAAAAAAAAATATTTTCACCCACAGCATTATTGTCATGCAAAAGGTTTTATACGTTAATAGAACAACAACCTTTTCATGGAGTTTGCTCAGCCTATACTCTATTCAACAAAAATTGTCAGTAAAGGGAAGATAGGACGTTTGCCTCTCAGTCTGGTTGCATTGGCTTGCATACATCTGTCTCAAGATAAAGCTCTCACAGGGTTTCCGTACTTTGAATTATAAATTGCCACAAATCGAAGAACAATGTGCATATGGTTACCATTGATACCATTTCAAACATTTAAAAAAAAGATCCATTTATCTTTTTTTACCACACCATACTTTTTCAAATGAATTTGATCACGTAACGCTTTGTGAATGTTTCAAAACTTAGCGCAAATAACTTTTTTCTTCTTAAAGACTAAAATCGTACAAATTTTAAGTGCATTTTATAGCTTTATTCAACTATACAGACAAATAATAAGGGGACAATCAAAACGACAACACTTTTGGATCTCACCTTTATAAATATTGTTCTCAAAAGCTTCAAAACTGAAAGTTCTTTCATAAAAACCACTGAAAAAGCTCTGTAGTACTGTTGCAACTTGGCAAAGGCAACTCTGTTGGAATGTGAATTTTTTGTTTTATTTCACACAGCGAATGTAGATGTAGAAGCGAAAGCGAGTATACGATCAGAATGCTTTTGGCATTGAAAGACGACGGCCATGTTGGAGCGTACGAAATATTTCAAGGAGTTGCAACAACAATTCCTGTATGTTAATCAGTGGTTTAGTATCTTTTTCAGTGGCAGATTTGTTATTTGAGTGTTATGATGGTATACACTGGCACCACTGTTTTGAAAAAAGTTCGCCCATAAGCCCTGTACTGACAATTTTTGCTGGATAGACTATAGAGATACATATTGAGCCTGGGGTAGGTAGGTATACATGAAAGTGTACTACCGAAATAATGGGACTTCATCAGTCGTGTAAGTCCACTATTATTTGTTTTAATTTTTTTTGTCGCTCAGGACTGTCCGTGAGTACCTCCATCACTGCTTTAAGTGAGTTTCGTTTAAAATATTTGCAGAGCTCTTGCAGGCTCCACAATTTGTGAATAGGTTTGTGGCATTTTAGATCTAAAAATTATTAATTTGTTGATTAAATATATTGCAGAAGCAAACATTTAAAATCCAAACATTTAAAATCCAATCTAAAAAGAAGAATTTTAGAGACAAACCGTTAAGAACTATGGATTTCTTTCGACAATTATTACTAACACCAAAGGAAAGACGAAACAGAAGATTAATTGAAAAAATGATTAAGGCTGATAAAAAAATACAATGGAAACAATTGCGATTGCTGCTTCTTGGTAAGTTGTTATTAATTTGAGAAAAAGTTTCAAAATCTTCAAACCATTTATGTTTTATGTATTATCGAATGTTAAGTAAATTTAAATTCTGCTTATAGTAAAGTCACATGAAGTTCTATACCATCAAATTAAAACGTTTTCGCAATTTTGACTGTCTTTGTTGTTGTTTTGAAAACTCAATATTTTATGAATAAAGAGCAAAATGAATACCAGATTAGTGTGATTAAAAGCAGAACAAAGAAAAAAAAACACCATAAAACAGAAAAAAGAAATAAGGCTATATGGTTTTCATCAGAGAAAAACGCCATGTCAAAATAATAGAGAAAATCTTTTTGGGAAAAGACTTGCACTTTTTCTATTTTTGCGTTTTTTTCAAAGCAAGATGAGATCTGTGCCGAGATTCAGCTAATTCGAAGCCACAGGGAGTGAGTGAGATGAGTCACTTTTCATCGAAAAGCGATTCAGTTAGCAAAAGGGAGTGAGTGAGCGAGTGAAATGAAATGTCAGATTACTCGCCAGATATTTCCGCAGTGACTTCGTGTATGTGTTTGTAAATTTCCAGTTTTGGATAGGTATGTGTGCTTTTCTCAAGAATTCCTATTCATGGATAGGAAACGAAATAAAAACAACAATGTAGATAAAATCAACTACCCTTTTATTGATTCTTTAATTTTATTTTATTATCATATGCACATATATATATATTAAATAAATTTATATTCTATTCACTTTCGACACTTTTAAACTTTTTATTTCTCAAGGGTGAAACTCACATTAAACTTTAATTATGACAAAAAAATAGTTGAAACAAAATATACTCCAAACTCCATTATTAAAGATTCCAATGTTTACATTGTTGTATTTTTTGTTTCATTTTGTTTTGCGTAACGAGTGTGACAAGGAGGTAGAATTTATTTCTTTTATATTTATTCTTTGTCTCATGTTCGAAACTAAATTCGAACTTACTCATTTCACTTAAATAGCTGAATCACTTTTGCGAGTAAAGTGAGATGAGTCGGCGAGTAAGGCGAGTCATTTCATCTCACTCGCTGAAATAGCTGAATCTCGGCACTGAAGACAAAAGATGAGATTGTTCTAGTTTGAAAGATTTGATCTGCCTTCACCCACACATTAAAAAATTCTCCTGCCAAATGACAAATCGAAATAGCTTTAGCTGGATTTAAACATTCGTTGTTATCGTCCGTGTACGTTGTTCGTTTTTGCCCGTACGCGGAACAACGAAGGTGTAAATGATAACACCGAACACGAACAACGAAGAAATTCAAAGCCGTTTTGAATTTTTGTTTAACTTTACTAGTTGTTTGTGAAACAACGTTCACCGAATGAAGAACGAAGGTGTAAATCCAGCTTAATAGTCCGATTCTCCCCCTTGTGAGGAATCACAAGTCACAAGCTCTTGTGACTACTCCTTGTGAGGATTGTTGTGACTCGATAACATTTTAGTATTCTCCCCCTAATAGTCACAAGAAAACTCACAACGAAACTCACCACAGCATTTTGTTGGTAGCTTTTTGACCGATGAGCGCACACATAAACAACTCTACAAGCAATCGCAACGAACGAAACCAACACACCCACAATATGTATTCAGTTTTTCTGTCCCATAAATACAAAGCAAAATGATATCGCGCATTTGTACTATTCTTTTGCTTAAGAAATGAAAGAATACATATATTTTGTTCTCTTTCGCACAGAGAACATAAAGCCTCCGTAGAAAGAATATAATTCAATGATTTGAAGAAATTCAAATAAATTGTGAGTTGTGACCTGCTCTGGAGGAGATCACAGTTTCGGTTGTTTTTATGACTCTCACAAGTTGTGACTTTAGGGGGAGAATACGAAAAAGTCACAAAATCAGTTTCACCACTTCTTGTGACTTGTGAGATATCACTGATGATGGGGAGAATGGGGCAGTAAGGGTAATTTGTTTGTTTTGTATTAATTGTGCCAACCAGAAAATATCAAATAAAGAAGCCAATCCTTCGTACGTTTCACCCCCCAAAACCCATTTGTTTACATTGTTGTATTTGTAATTTCATTTCGTGTCGAAGAAATAGATGTGAATTGCAACAACAACAAGACCTGTGCTGAATGATGTGCTGAATGACTAGTTGATTCTATGTGTGCGTTTTGCACTGCTTTTCACTAATACTTTGCAAATCTAATACATCAGCTGTTCGCTTCCAGCTTGTAGGCAAATCATATTGACAGCTGAGGATTGACTTCTTCATTTCATATTCTCTGGTGCCAACGCAGTAGGACATTTTTATGTGTATGCGTGTATATATGCTATGTGGTGCAAACTGAATATTCTCAAAATATGTCCAGATGTTTCATTACAGACCATGGGCGCCCACAGGGGGGGGGGCAGAATGGTCATTTTTATTTGTACTGGATGCGATATCTATGTAACTCTAGTATCTGTGATTATAGTCTTTTTTATGACGATTTCTTTCCAGTATTTATCACTTCACCAAATTCACCACTTCATCAAATTATGGGGATTTTCTAATACATATGTGTCACATGCGTGCACTGCCCTATGAAGTGTATACTGGTAGTAGTAAACGGTGCTATCATACGCGTGCGTGTATGTGCTAAGAAGTTATCCGTTCATTATACGTGGAATCTGGCTAGTTAAAGTTATCCGTACGTTAACACACGTCACAGACTATTACGCATTTGTTAATAAGAATTACAGAATTCACAGCCTATTACACACATTTGTTAATTAGAATGTGCTTGATTACACGTGAAGAACGAAAGTGTTCAGATGTGAAGAAAATTACTCTGCAGATTCTGTTCTCCTCTTTGTGTTTTTCGTATTTTTATTATGAAAGACACGATTTGATTGGTTGGATTGGATAGAAAAAAGCAACACAAAAGAGAACGTCAATTTTCTACACCGAATATTTTCAAATATTTTAAAATATTTCATCCCCCTCCCTCTTCTGCAAGTAACCCCGCTCGCCATCACAAATCGCAGAAAATGCTTGAATTTCTTCACGTGTGATCAGGGACAATTACAAGTTAGCAAATGTATAAATGCTAGCTCGTTGTTAGCAGCCGTTTATTTTTATATAACGGGTGATTTTTTAGCTGGTTTGGTTTTGGCAACACTGGTTTTGACAGCTGACGTGTGTTTAGTACCTTGTGTCACTGTCAAACAGCTTCAGTTTGGTTTGCAATTTAACCATGGATCGTCTTACAAATGAACAACGCTTGCAAATTATTGAATTTTACTATCAAAATTCGTGCTCGGTTCGAAATGTTCATCGTTCGCTGCTTCCATTTTATGGTCGGCTCATTTTTGGTTGAATGGGTACGTAAATAAGCATAATTGCCGCATTTGGAGTGAAGATCAGCCAGAAGCATTGCAACAGCTACCAATGCATCCCGAAAAAGCCACTGTTTGGTGCGGTTTATGGGCCGGCGGCATTATTGGGCCATATTTCTTCAAAGATGATGCGAATCGCAGCGTTACTGTCAATGGTGAACGCTACCGAGCGATGATAACAAACTTTTTTTTGCCCGAAATGGAAGTTCTTGACTTGCATGATATGTGGTTTCAACAAGACGGTGCCACATGCCACACAGCACGCGAAACAATGGCGCAATTGCGAGGCGAGTTTGGTGAACAGTTAATTTCACGTTTCGGGCCGGTCAATTGGCCGCCTAGATCGTGCGATTTGACACCATTAGATTATTTTTTGTGGGGGTATGTCAAGGCTAATGTCTATAGGGACAAGCCCGCTTCGATTGACGCACTGGAAGCCAACATCCATGCATTCATTCGTGAGATACCGGCCGATATGTGTGAAAGAGTATGCCAAAATTGGACTCAGCGGATGGGCTACCTGAGACGCAGCCGCGGTCAACATTTGCATGAAATTATCTTTAAACATTAAATTGCAAGGTTCAAACTATCGATTCAAATAAATATTTCATTCATTTTTTCGAATTTTTTGTGTTTTTTTTTTTTTTTAAAGTTCTAAACCTTTTAAAAAATCACCCGTTATAAACGAATATTTCGCCTACCTTCAAATACCCCTCACTACATGGTGATGTTGGAAACAGTACTTCCCCGCTCTTCATTGCCACATTAAAGCTACACATAGATAACACAACTCAACAAAATAAAAAATTATTTTTGTTTCTGGATTTATTTCATGAATTTTTTATTCGTCATGCTCCAAAATGATGGAAAAATACCTACACCCCCCCTAAAGTTTGCTTTTGTAGAGTTGGTAGTCAAAATACAGTTACCATAGTTTTCATAGAAATAATAAATGTTTGCTTTAATATTTTTTTTAAAGACGAGAGGGGAAGGGAACTCCCACGCCAATTTGGCATCTCTAGAGTATATTTGTGTCACAAACTACACACATTTTTATTTTGACATTTAAGGACGTTAAAATGATATTAATAATGTGCTAAGGCGATGCTAATGCATTTTGCTATAGATGTGGTTATTTGATCAAAATTCACGTTATTATCATTTTTGAAAATATTATAAGAAATTTAGGAGACATGCAGGATGTCTCTAAGATTGAATATTCTGCACGGTCATTTAGTAAAAAATTAAAAACTTCATTGGGAGCATACTCAGAAGAAAAAGGAAAACGTTTTAACTTGGACTTTATGGACTTCAAGAGTAATCGTCTACAAATGTCAATAAAATTAAACAATGATGGGAAATTATTCTATAGGTTTAATTTTAGAATAGCACATTCCAGAATTAGTGTGTTTGTTGATAAAATTACCGTTTTAATGTTGGTACCAAACATTAAACAAAAAAAATGAAGAAAAAAGGAGTTTTTGTTATTTTCAATTTGATCAAAAATTTAAATACATATAACCATCTGGTTTTTAAGCGTTCACTTAAGATTGGTGAAAGCATTGAAAATTGAAAACAAAAACTTACTTTTTCACGTAAAACTAAGAAAACTTTAATTAAAAAAAAAATATTTTTTTTTTCAAAATTCTGAGTTTGAAAATTGATCAAAAAAAAACTATTCATGGAAATGACTTAATTTAAAAATTTAATCAAAGAATGGAGTCCTAACTTTAAAAAAAAATTTACCATAATCTTTTTGGCGTTGCCGTTGTTTTTTTACATTTTTTTTTTTAGTTCAAGTAACTTTTTAAAGAAAATTACCCCTCCTGCCTAAACAGGGGAACATAGGCACCCCTTATCATATGTTTTTTTTGTTTTGAACCAGTTTACACACTCTAGCGTTTTGGTGGATCTTAGTCTTATATCTCGAAATATCAATTTAAATTGATTCTAAGATAGCACATTTTCATGAATTTTCAAATAATGTGCTCCTGGCTACAAAAGCAAACTTTTTCAAACATGACTATTTTTTATTTAATAAGTAATATGTAAGGAATAAGAAAATCATACGCAGAACCCAGAAACAAAATTTGTGTTGACCAGTGTAATCAGCATCACATACTATTACACATTTTGTTAATAAGAATTATAAGTTATCAAATGTATAAACGCTAGCACGCTATAATATGGGGGAGAGTCTGGCAAAATGCAAACTGAATTTCGTAGTGAATTATATCAAGTATGTTTTCATTAAGAAACAATATGAAACAGGCCCTTAAGATTTAAGTGATATTATTTAAAGTGCCTCTACATTATCCCACAAAGTATTAACACATGTCAAAATAAAGTGGGAAGAAATTTCATACGACTGCCAAATTTGTGTGATGTAACTGACTTTCATATTTTTCTTCCACACTTGCATCAAAAAATCAGTTTCACCATAACCTCAAACGCCCAAGTGGGATAGAAAGTGTGATGGTTTTAGAATCGATCCTAAATATTTCCATGTGGGATAGTGTGGAATGGCTATTACCAGTTCTTTATAAAGTTATCAATAATTAAAAATTATGTAAAGCATGGCAATGCCGTCTGCCTGGTTAACAATCCAAAATTACAGATTTAATTAAACTTTGTCAGTAGTAGTAATAAAAAACTGGTATCCGCTCCCTAACACACGTGTTAACTGGCACACGGATAGACAACTTATCCGCTTGATAACTTTTCTTATTAAAAAAGATATAATATCTTTCCAGTATTTATCACTTCACCAAATTCACCACTTCATCAAATTATGGTGATTTTCTAATACATGTGCCACATGCATGCACTGCCTTACGAAGTGTATGCGTTTATACATCTGTTAACTAGTAATTCTTATTAACAAATGCGTAATAGTCTGTGACGTGTGTTAAAGTACGGATAATTTTAACTAGCCAGATTCCACGTATAATGAACGGATAACTTCTTAACACATACACGCACGCGTATGATAGCACCGTTTACTACTACCAGTATACACTTCGTAAGGCAGTGCATGCATGTGACACATGTATTAGAAAATCACCATAATTTGATGAAGTGGTGAATTTGGCGAAGTGATAAATACTGGAAAGATATCATATCTTTTTTAATAAGAAAAGTTATCAAGCGGACAAGTTGTCTATCCGTGTGCCAGTTAACACGTGTGTTAGGGAGCGGATACAAGTTTTTTATTAATACTGCTGTAACAATGTGAAAAAATCAACAAAATTCCAAAAATGTGAAGCCCCGAGTGGACAAAGAGGGCGAAACGTCAGGGGTATAGACAAAATTATTGCGTTCAAGCTTCACTGCCGAAACAAACATCGATGGTTGTCAAGCAATGTTGGACAACATGTTGGTCAATGTGAACCTCCCTATTATTATATGAATACCTGGCTACCTAAAAATAATAAATTCTCGCGTTCCAATGTTTATTCGCTATGCTATATAGTTATCCCAAACATTTTGAGATAACTTGAGTTGTTGTTGCGTCAGCGGTTATCAGCTGTTTTTTAACAAGGGATTACAACAACACAAAGCTATCCGGATAACTGAGAATAACCATCGGAACGTGCCCAATGTAACAAGAAATAAAAGGGACGATTAAATCGCTCGAAGTTGCTGTTATGGTTATGAATACGGTGACCATCCGTCCTCTTTTTAAGAGGACAGTCCTCTTTTTTAGTAGCGTGTCCTCTCTTTTTTATTTTCTAAAAGAGGACAGTAATTTGTCCTCCTTTTACTAAATTGTACTCCCATTGTCCTCTTTTTATCCTCCAAATAATTTTCAACGATTAAAAATACATAAGGTAATTTCTTCATTACTTAATGAAATCACTTTGATATAAAAAGTAGACAGCACAATGGTTTGCATCCAAAAGCTTTTCCAATGTATACGAATTTAGAAAATATCTTGAAATCAATAGGTGAGTTCAGGAAAATGAGATTTCAGCAATCTCAGTCTCGTGAACAGGATTCCTCAGAAATTTTGCTGTCAAATTACTGAGGAAACAAAATATTGGACTCGCTTGATAGGCAATCTGTCACAAAATAAGAAATGATTTGGACTTTTCAACATTTTCATGAAGAACATGTGAGTTTTGCTATCATTTAGATCTTGAAATGTCTCAACTGAAAGGGTGTTTTCAATTTCAAATAACATTTGGACACCCGAGAAATTGCCATCAAAATTTGATCTATTTGATACCAGGGGCAATTTCGACTTCGATCTTATGAATGTATTTTTTTTAAAGCAGTTTTTTTTTTATAAAAATATTTATTTCTTAAATTTTTAAGGTTAGAGAAAAGTTATCCTCTTTTTTGCCCCTGAAAGAATGGTCACCGTAGTTATGAAGGATGAGTAATAATAAGCTAGAGAAAATGATATAAATATGTACTTGTTAAAAGCTTTACGGAGTTTCATCAAAATGTTCTTAATGAGTAATAAGTCAAAAATAATTAAATACAGTTAATTGTAGTTATTATTAATTTTTTATAATCCAAATGAAGCCCATACACACAAATATTTGTATACCTGCTAATCTTTAGGGAAAAAATAGCCCTTTTCAAAATGGAAACGCCAGGTGCCGTTTTATTTTGGAGCTACAAAGTTTAATTTCGTCTCTAAGGAATAAACAAAAATGTCAAAATTTTAGAGAAGATGAAGATATACCTAAAGCAAAAATAAAAAGAAAACAAATTGATACCGATTGGTAATATTTATATTTACTATGCATAGGTAGGTACCTACCAAAACAATAAAATTGGCTTTAGTCAAAGTTTTAAAATACATAAATGCTTTCTTCATTTCTAATGTACCTCAACTATGCTGGAATGGCAAATCGGGTAAATTTTTCTTTGATTATTTTCAGAGCCTAGAAAAATGAATTTGGTAAGGAAAATACACTAAAAATAGCTAACTACGAGATTCAGTTGGCAAAGTTTAAAAAAAAGTCACAGAAATATCGCGTGATTCAAGGGTGGATCCAGGATTTTTTTCTGGGGGGGGGGCACAAGAGGCGGATTGGCAAACAAATCAGCAATAACAGTTAGAAATAAAATGAAGTATTATACTTTAAGTCAAGTTTATTTAAGTATGTATAGGAGGGTCAACACAATAGAAAAATTTTACTTCTGCCACCCCCTAGCGAAAATCCTGCGGGCCCCCATGTTAAAGACCGCAATTTTAGATTTTAAAATCACTTCTTCAAATTTCAATGAAAAATTACATACCTACATAAGTTTGCCACATATCTTAAGATGATAAACTTATTGAATTCACGTCAAACAAAAAAGAAAATAGCGTTCATTTTCTTTTATTTTCATTTTCATATAAGTTATTATTTTTTCCACATTTGGGATGTGGTGCATCTGCTTTTTTTATTCTGAAATGCATAGAATTTTATGTTAGCATTGTATATCCAATCTATAGTATTCTCATGAAACACGATTTTGTAGGTAGACATTTGGTCGATAGGTTCGTTGTGATCGCCTTACCGAGATCCCTTAACAAAAATTAGTATTACATTTGGACGCATAGGTGGCCACGAGCTTTTTTTCTTCATGAGAATACTATAGAATTTATATACAATGATGTTAGTTTAAAAATTAAAAACTGTTATGTTTTTCTGAATCTTTAATAAAAAAATTGTTGCTTTTCTTTACAGGTACTGGTGAATCAGGAAAATCTACACTCATTAAACAAATGCGCTATACGTACAAGAAAGAATTAAGTGAAAATGAAATACAAGGCTATATTACAATTGTCTATCAAAATATGTTCACATCAATGAAAACTATGATTGAAGCGATGCATGATTTCAAAATCAATTACGATATTCCTGACATTAGGGTAAGCAAAAAAAAAAAAAATAGTTCAGCATTCATTCTATGGTTGCAATTTCTTGCAATCAGAGTAGTTTTTAACCAATATATAATACATGTTTAATTTGGCTTTACTTATTCTTTAAATACGCCAGAGTTTTACCTACAAATTTCAACCACGTTTGTGCAACTGGCTCTAAACATAGAAAATAAATTTTAACATTGTTCTCATTCTTTTTTCTAGGAGTATGTACAACTGATTAGAAACATCAGCGTTGATGTTGCAATTTTTGATAAATTAAATGTGGATGCCTTAAAAAAACTTTGGGATTTTGAAGGCATACAAGAAACTTACCGTCAGCGTAACAAATATCATCTTTCTGATTCAACGAAATAGTAAGTTTGAAATTCTTGTTCGCTAAGGAGAATAGAATAAGACAAAACGATCTACAAAACCAAATGAATTAAATATATTTAGTATGGGTCATCGTCATATGTATGTATGAAAACTAGTTTCCACCATAAAATTCTACAGCACTAATCTGAGATTTAATAAGATTTACCTCAAATCTCCTTGAAATTTCGAAGATTTACCATACACATTTATTTCTTAAATCTTGAAGTTTAGAAATTAATCTTGTTAAATCTTCCTAGGCCAAATAGTTTTACAAATCGATATAACCTATTCATATATGGTGCTGAACGATTAATTCAAGACTCGATTCAGTCCGTTATTCATTGTTTAACACGAATTAAACATTCTATCTCACTTGCACTGCATAAGAAAAATTGAAACATCATTTGCATTTTTGAAAGTGCTGTCAAACTTATTTTTTTTAAGTCTTTTGTGCTGTGGAAACTCTTAAAAAAGATACAAAAGATAAAAGATTTATTTAATCTAAACTGAGATACCAATTTCGATGGAAACAGCATTAATCTCAGGTTAGATTTAATAAGTCTGTTTAGTGTTTCCACCTCAGACAAAGATTTAAAAAAATTAAAAACAGATTTTCTTTGACGGTGCCTTTCAAAACGCAACTTGTGTTCTATTTTTTCTTATGAAGTAGAAGTGAGATGGAATGTTTCTTTTGTGTCAAACAATGGAGAACTGATTTCAGACTCGTATAAAACATTCAGCGCCTTATAAGAGTAGGTTATGCCACATTTCCACCTAACGATAATCTGAGATTTGGTAAGATTTACCTCAAATCTTCTTTAAACCTTGAAGATTTACCATACAAAATTACATATTTCGTTAATCTTGCAGATTAGAAATTAATCTTGTTAAATCTTCCTAAGAAAAATACTTTTACAAATCGAACTAACCTATTCTTATATGGCGCTGAAGGATTCATTCATGGCTGAATTCAGTTCTTCACAAATGAAACATTCTATCTCACTTCCTCTTCATAAGAATAAATGAAACACCATTTGAATTTTTAAAGTAGATCTTTTTTAAATCTTTTTGTCGGTGGAAACACCAAATAGATTTATTAAATCTGAGCTGAGATAGACCTTTGGTGGAAACATAGCATTAGTTCAATTTGTAAAACTATTTTTCTTAGGAAGATTTAACAAGATTAATTTCTAATCTTTTAGACTTACGACATAAATTTTTATGGTAAATCTTCAAGGTTTGAAGAAGATTTGAGGTAAATCTTTATTTAATCTCGATTTGGTGTTCAGTAAATCTTTGAGATGTGAAGAGGATTTGAGGTGAATTTTATTAAATTACAGATTAGTGTTAGGTGAAAATGTATGGTATTAGAATATAAACTACCAGCCTTTGTTTTAAATTCCTTAAAAAACTTTGAAAATATTTAATATTATACTAGGCCGTGAGATGCAGAGTGGCCTAACTGACTTTTTCGCAATTTTCAATAGAGTAAAAATAAGAAATAGGTTACAAGTTACAGGTTAAGAAACAGGTGTCTTCAAACACTTATAGTATTAACATAAATAAATATAGGTATGAGTAGATAATTTTGATTTTCTATTTGCGATATGTTAATATGCTCGTGATCCTTCAAAATACCGTTATAACTTTTAAAGTCAGGTAGGCCACTTTTGCACTGAAGCTATTAATTTTTTTTGTGGTTGGCGATTGGTCTAGGTAGAAAAAGTCAAACCGTTATTTAAAAAAATAAAATAATCAATTTAGGTACATTCAATTTTCGTAATAAACTGAATTTCGATAAAATTGCACTCATGTCCTCATATGACATTAATTAAATTTTTTAACAATTTAAATGATACAGTTTTTTTGAAAACATCGATCGAGTGGCTGCCCCAAACTACCTACCCAATAAGGATGATATTTTAAGAGTTCTTGTACAGACAAAAGGAGTTATAGATTATGATTTTCCTTTGAAATCATTACACGTAAGGTAAGTGTATTTTTTTTTTAATGTTATTTATCAAACAAGTAGATATGTAGATACATTCATATGTATATGGAGGTACAAATACTTCTATATTAGATAAACTGAAGCCCAATTTTAATCATTTTACAGCCGTATTTATTAGATTTCTTTAGAAGACTTACGGTTGTCCAATGTCAATGTCAATGTCTGAATGGTTTGATATATTTTAGACATTTCTGTATTTATAAACATATTCCACCATTGTGTAAATAGGAACTCAATTATTCACTGATTGATTACTTGTAATGATTGCCTGTAAACTAAAGAATTAATTAGCCAGTGAACTTTTGTAAACCTTTAGTGAACGTTTCACTCATTTTGATATATATTTTGGACTTTAATGCCGATTCATCCACACCATTTTTTATTAATATTGTGCAGCTATACCCAGTAGCGGATCCAGGATTTGGCTGTGGGGGGGGGCTCGAGGCTCCTATTTTAGACATATCATTTACAAAAAATGGCATAATCTCTCTCAATCCTAATTTTCTTTTCTCAGAATGTAGGTAAGTTGGCAGTCTTCATAATGAAAAAAAAAAAGAAAAAATTTATGATTGGAAAAGGAGCAGCTGTAGATAATTGAAAGATGTCAAGAACGTCACACTGTACCAGAAGTCATTAGGATAATTCAAATGTCTTTCTTTTTATAATGAATGTTTTTTGCAGAATTTATACATTTAGGCAGTACGCAGATCGTGATAAATTCTAACTCTCACATTTCTCTCAAAACACCAGCTAAAATGCTAGTTCTATTTTGACACAACATTTTTGTGGAGAATATTACATAAAACAGCTGCTCTTTGAATAAAAATTTGCTCAAATATATTTTTTTGGAATATTTCTTGTTTTCGATTTTCATTTTAACAAAGTAAAGTCCACCTAAATATCATGCATAAAATAAGCTGTAACAATTTAGTTATAGAATAATGTGGCAAACAATTGTTTCATGCACTAGATTTGGTAGGTATCTTGGTGATGTACAGTAAGAAACGAAGATTTAATTGGAGTTGCGTATCGCTCGGCTAAAATACCAGCCAACATTTTGGGCTGAAATTTTACCGCGTTCCTAAGGAATTGGTTAAAACATGTTATTGATATTTGCTTAAGCAACCATTTACAGCCACGCCATTTTGTTTGAATGATTCTACCATTTCTTATCATAAATATTTAATGAATATTTGTCAATCTATTAATTTATTTAATTTTATTTATTTTTTAACGAAAGCCAAAAGAGAAACTGAAGTGTAAACAAAAAAAAACTTTAAAAATCGCATCATTTTAAGGAAACGTATATGAAATAGTCAAAATATCTTTGAACTACAAAATTTAAGCTTCAATTTTAAGGACCAATTATTGTAATAAACAATAAATTTTTCATTCGGTTGCTCGAAGACATTTCATGCAAAGTTATTTTTTTTGCACCGGAACACACAGTTTTTAGAGTTATAAGCTCTAAAATTATCGGAGTCAGCTAAGCTCAAAAGATTTTAACTGAAGAGCTTAGGAAAAAAGGTAACATTTGCTCTTGTGGTCAAATTCAATAAGATCCATAATGATGAACTCTATCGATATCCTTAAATAGCTTTCGTTCATTCAGCTAAAAATAATAGCATGCTCTCCTTAAAATTTTACCGGAAAAGAAATTTTCAAGGCAAAAGGTAACATTTTTCACTCAATACAGACAAATACATATCTGAATTTTGATTATCAATTTCTGAAAAAAATTATTAAATAAAAATATCAGGTGTTGTCCTTAAGCTTCTCAATTGCATTGAACATGTTAATTTGCTGAACAACTTCGTTTGTTTCGTCCAATACTCCTCTACGGGCTTGAACAAAAGCGCAGCATTTTTGTTCGAATATTTCGGCCAATTCTCTAGGGGCTTAAAGAAAACACAGTTAACATATAAATTGTTAAGTCCCAACATCGTACTTTCGTTCAGTTTTCTTGAAGCTTGGGAAAACACGAGCTTACAATCTTACATGTACATTTGTAAAGCCCCAACCTCGTCGAATTTCTTTAAGGCTTGGAAATAAACACAGCCAACATGCAATTTGCTAGCCCCATTCTCATTTTTTTCCAAATCCCTTAGGGCGTGGAAAAACACATTTTAGGCCTAAATTGGTTCGCCCAAACTCTGATTTTTTGTCCCTCTTGTAGGGCTTGGAATAAATACAGCCTACGTTTTTATATTCAAATTGCTTATTTTTATATTCAATTGCTTATTCAAATTGTCTCATCTTCGTTTTTTTCATCTAGTTCTTTTGGGGGCTTAAAAATCATACTTTCATGCAAATTATTCAGCCCCAACATTGTTTTAATAATTACTACAAAAAAAAACACAAATATTATATTATCTGTGATTTTAAGAATATTCTTTGTTTCATCAAGTGTTCTTAAAAATTTTAGGTTTGAAAACGAACACAAAATTGAAAAATTGTATTGTATTTTGCTATTAAATTAATTGTATGAATCGACTGTGGGGGGGGCTTCAGCCCCTATAGCCCCCCCTCTGGATCCGCCACTGGCTATACCTACTACTTTTGTATCTTTCTACTTTGACACTGCTACACACCACAACTACAACAGCTACACCATTCTGTTTGGCCAGTACGAAGTAATATGTATTTTCTGAAGTTACACTCTTATCTAAACGAGAGAGATGAATAAAACACTACCTTGTCATATATAGTAAAATTGACGGCAACACACAGGTATTAGCATCAGCGGAAGAGATCATCAATATAAAGATGCCAATCCTTCGTACGTTTTTCCCCCCAAAACCCATTTGTTTACATTAACCCTGATTTTAAGTGCACTTTTATCTTCGAATAGAAAAAAGTAGCATGTTGATATTCGTGAAACGTGACTTTTTAAATTTAAAAAATATGTTTCAGTCCATTTCCTTTAGTGTAATTTGTTAATGTTTATATTCTTAATAAAATTTGTTTTTCTTTTATTGAATTTTCTAGAGCGTATCTTCTTTTTTCTATTTTTTTATAAACATAGGTAAACAAGCCCACCTTTTACTCTGAATTTCAAGGGCTTTAAAAATTTAAATCTGGCGCTGGGGGTAGTTATCCGAGAAACATAACAGCAGTATTAGTAAAAACTGGTATCTGCTTCCTACCATACGTCACACGTGTTAACTGGCACACGGATAGACAACTTGTTCGTTATTCGTTTGATAACATTTCTTATTACAAAATATATGATATCTTTCCAGTAGGTATTTATCATTTCACCAAATTCACCACTCCATCAAATTGTGGTGATTTTCTAATACATGTGTCACATGTATGCAATGCCCTACGAAGTGTTTAGGGGCAGTAGGAAACGGTCCTATCACACGTGTGCGTGTATGTGTTTAGAAGTTATCCTTTCAATATACGCGGAGTCGCGGAGTTTGGTGAGTTAAATTTATCCATACGTTAACACACGTAACATACTATTATCCTACATTTCCACCTAACACTAGTCTGAGATTTAATAAGATTTACCGCAAATCTCCTTTAAATCTAGAAGATTTACCATACAATTTTATTTCGTTAATCTTGATGATTAGAAATTAATCTTGTTAAATCTTCTTAGGACAAATACTTTTACAAATCGAACTAACCTATTTAAGAAGGTTTTATAACATGGTATAAGAATAACAAGGTATGCTTGACAGCTCAGGCAGTTGACTCGTGACGTCATTGCGAGTGAATGATCTCAATTGTTTGTCATTTATGGCAAAGAAAGTAAACAGAAATAGTTTATATTTTGAAGCAATTTGCTATTAAAACTCAAAGTAAAACAATAGATTATTTATGTTATGTTTTGTTAAATTTCAAGTAAAACAATAAATAATTTATTTTTTAAAGCTATGTGCTGGTGAACACTCGCTATGACGTCACACAAAACAAAATATGGCGACCCTTTATCTCATATACAACATACCTTGTATTTTTATACCATGGTTTTATAATACAAATTCTATATACTACTGAAATAAATCAGCCAAGTAGAAGACTTAGCATTAACCTATTCCTGTATGGCGCTGAAGGATTCATTTATTGCTGAATTCAGTTCTTCACAGAGGAAACATTCTATCTCACTTCCTCTTTATGACAAAAATGAAACACTATTTGCATTTTATAAAGGGCTGTCAAAGTAAATCTTTTTTAAATCTTTTTGTGCGGTGGAAACACCAAATAGGTTTATTAAATCTGAGCTGAGATAATCCTTTGGTGGAAACATAGCATTACACATTTGTAAATAAGAATTACAATTTAACAAAAAATGTGTAAATGCTAGCAGGTTGTTATCCGTCCTTTATTAATATAGGGGATAATCTTGAACATAAAAACGTTTGGCGAACGTTCCCACTTTAGAAAAGTTTTGGACAACCAATTTCAGTGGCTAAATTAGGCAGTCGATGCAAAATATTTCTTAGTAAGGTTTAGTTTGCAGTTCTACACGTGTCTAAAGTAAGAACTAACTTTACTTGAAATGTCTGTTAGAGCTTAATGCACTGATTAAATACATAATATTAGTATCATTTTCCTCACAATGAAGTCGATGTTACCATTGATTTACGCAAAAGCCCAATAGCAAAGTTTTTAATGCAAGCCCGTTCGGGATTATACCTATGGTTGGTGAATCAAAATAAAGCAGGTACCCAAGTGTTTTTTTCTTGTTGAAACTACATACATTAATGTACCTAGTACCTAACTCTGCATAAATATTATTTGAAAATTCCCCTTAATTATGCTCCCAATGATGTCATTCATAGAATAACTGATGTTGGCGGCGAGCGATCAGAAAGACAAAAATGGTTTGAAGTTTTGGACACATGTCATGCGATGATTTTTATATCTGCTATCTCTGAGTACGACCAAGCCTTAGTCGAAGGAAATACAGTCGTATGTACATTATATTATAGCTTAAAAAAGAAATATCTACAACAAATGGTTTAATATTTTTTTTTAGAATCGTCTCGAAGAGTCACTTAGCTTATTTTCTCACCTCATCAACCATAAACTATTTAATAAAAAAGCAAATGTATTGTTTTTAAATAAAGTTGACTTATTCGAGGAAAAAATGAAGATTTCAAATTTGTCTGATTATTTTCCCAAATACGAAGGTAAGAATAATGAAATAAGTTAATTAAGCCAAGCTTTTTTTCTTTTTACTTGGTTGTCCATTATGTTTTGTTTTATTTTTTATTTTTCTAAAAGGTCAAGAAAAGGATGTTATAGCAGCCAAACAATTCATAGAACGAATGTTTGTTGAAAAAAAGGATGATCCAAAAATTGGATCGCTTTATACCTTCTTCACTGTTGCGACAGGTAATTTTGCCAGTTTTTAAAAAAATATTTTTTCTAGAGTTTGTTGTGTATATTGATTTGTTGTAGAGTTTTTCCTTTCTTATCTATTAACTTTTAATTATTAAGCTTATCTTTTATTTTTTTTTCCAGATTCTGACAACATAAATAATGTGTTTAAATCAGCTAAAAAGTCGATTCTAGATGCAAATTTGAAAGAGTGTTTTCTCAATTAAAATAAATTTGCTTTTATATTTATGTAGGATGTGCCACTATCCGTATCCTGATCCGTATGTGACAAAACAATATACAAAATACCATCTCATCGACATCTACTCTTAATCATCAGTTAAACAACCTAATCTGTGTGTGATAGGAAACTATGTTATGACCACGCAACGGCTACGACATACGACAATCATCGCTAAGCATCAATCATCCTACCTCTTGTTAACCCTTTTAATTATTTCCTTTGAACTTACATTCTTTTAAGAAGTACCTATCTTTTTAAGTAAATTTACTAATGTACATTTTTTTAAACTTTTGAAATAAACAATTTAAATCAGTTTAACTGAATAAAACCGTATTTTGTCGGCATTCCCCTCTACTTATATAACCAAAAGCAGTAAATTTATGCGTCTAAGGAAGGTTCTTCTTGGTTATTGGCCCAAAGGTCAAACTAAACTATTGTATCTGGGTGATGATGTTGAAAACTGTTCAGATTTATTATGACAAGAGCCAAGCGTAGTCAAGAGCAAGACTTTATTTAAAAGAGAGTATTAACATTAAAAGTTGGTGACCTCTCATAAGGATGTTGTTTAGTTTTGGATGACTATGAGAAGGTACATGATTAGCTGAGTGATGATGTGTAGGATGTGAATTTGAAGGCAACGGAGGAAAATGGGAAAGAGAATAAGGATCGAATGAAACATGATGCTGCACTTTTGGCGTGGGTGGTGTATGCATGTTGTTGTCGTTGGAAGTTTGGTGGTGACAAGAGACTTTGTAACGAATGTTCACCGCAATTAGGGGAAACAATTCCTTTATGACTTTCGAACGATCATTATTATTTTCATCGTACATTTTATCCTCATTGGCTATATGGCTTTGCAACGTCTGATAATAGATTTCTCTATCAGCCATTTCGGAAAAATAGTTAATGAAGGGTGTTTTTTTTTAGACGTGTGGTTTTCAAGAAGAAATAAAATGCATATTATTTAATGTTATGGCCAAGAATTTAGCTTTATTATAAGAATAAGGGTTTGCCTTTATGTTTTAATAATGATATCGGGCAAGTGGCCGCCGTGGCTGGCTCGAGTAAATTCCAGCCGAGAGGTCCAATTTTCCGACCACGAATTTTTGACGCGATGGCGGATGGACTCATTCGGGTCTTCTTCAATACTCTGCTCCACAGCAGCAATAGCGTCTTCGGTGCGCACTGTACGTTGTCTCTGAGGATGCGCATTATCCACTAGAGTAAACATGGTGTGAAACCGATCCATTGTTGCTCCAATTACCGACTCTCCTGGGCGATTATGTCGACCGAATATTGGACGCAGCGCGCATTGCGCGAACCGAAACATTATTTCGGTAGTAAATTTTTACGATTTGCAAACGTTGTTCAGGAGTATATATATATAACCAAACTGAGCATAAATCAAGTGACAGCTGTCAAAAAGACCAACTCTGAAAAAGGTATTGCCAGATTTAAAACTACACGTCTAAGAAAAATAACACCAGAGTTACTACGAACTCGCTTGTGAGTAATTATTAAGTTTGTCCGTGATTGGTGATAGAACACTTGCACTCTCGTCAACTGCTAACCACCCTTTTAATAAAAAAAGTATGTTCCCGAAAAGTGAACAACACCTATCCTTAAAGACGCCAACCGTTACTTTCCCAATACGCGTTTGGAATCTAGAGGCATTTCCATAACTTTTTTCATGTTCAAAATATTAAAAACTACCAAAAAGTGGAAGTCCCAACCTTTGACATAAAAAAGTATGTTCCCGAAAAGTGAAAACACTGACATTTTACTCAAAGGTGCGTCCTCTTAACCAGAGAGCAATTTATCTTTACTTTTTCGGATCCGAGTGGGAAAAACTCATTTTATTAGCCGTAACTACTTTAATAACGACCCACCAGAAGAATGCGAAACTTGTAGAGAGGCCCTCACAGTTTCGCACATATTTGCAGATTGCCCAATTTCTCACCAAATAAGAAATACAACTTCAACGGAAGAAAAAAAACAAATATCTGCAATACTGGACCCATCTGATGCTCAAACCTTCCAGCACATTAAAGAAGTCACAGCCTTGCATAGCAAATTTAAAGATATTTAAACTAATCTTAATAGTATTTAAATTTGAAAACCATATTTCAATGTTAGTTTTTAACTTATTTAAAATGTAATAGGTACCTACATAATAACATTGAATAATTACAAATAGAAGGGACACCCAGCAAAACGTCCACTAGGTGGACAATATTTTATATGTCGCTCTATCAAATACAACAACCATTTAATAAATTTGTTCCTTTTGGAGATTTGTTCCTTTTGGGAAATCTGTTCCTTTTAGGCAGCGTAAAAAAGAAAGACATTCCCATTGAGAATGAAAATGAACAACAGCGACAAACTGAGTATCCGTTTAAGTTTTGTTTTTCAGGTATTTTCTTCAATGCCATTCAAGGACTCAAGGTTAACACAAAATGTGAGGTAGAGACAAAAAATTATATTTTCTTTTTTTGGTTTGTTGTTAATGCTTGCTTCCAATTTGGGATGTTAACGATGATTCACCTTCTTTTAAATTATTCGTTGATTTTCACGGACTCTTATCAAATATTAACGAAAACACATCTAATAATTTGCTATAGTTTTTTTAAAAGCTAATACTCTATTCTTGCATTTGGTTTTTAAATCAAGTTCTTCAAAATTTTATGTAATTAAGTGCTTTTTTTTGTGTTCAATTTTGTGTTTTTTTTTTTTTTGGTTTTCGGTAATGGACTACAAATAATTAGGGCATTGAATATTGAACACAAAAAAAGCACTTCATTACGTAAAATTTTGAAAAATATCGACTTAAAAAAAAAAATCACATTTTTTTTTTAATTTGAACTTTGAAATTTAATTTCTCAAAAACAACTTGATTTAAAAACCAAATGCAAGAATAGAGTATTAGCTTTTAAAAAAACTATAGCAAATTATTAGATGTATTTTCATTGATTTTTAATGTTTTTTTTTGCATTTAAAGTCAATGTTTCAGAAACTGCGCCCCCCTCCCTGCCGCAGGGAGGGGAGATACAACTTTCCCCCTATACATTATTTTTTAGAATAACCCCAAGAACCACACGCTTAAATTCTTCCACTCAGGTCCGGGACACCCTGTATAATAGGCTATTGGTTGTGTCCTAAAAAAACAGGGCAATAAGGATATAAGACGTTCATGGAATTTTATTGTAACAATCTTCAAAGGGGTCATTGAAGATGAGAAAACCGCGGAGTGCTATTAAATTAGAGGGTGCATTTTGGAGAGGGGGGTGCAAAAGCACCCTTTTATAGCTAATAGATAATTCTCAAAACCTCTTTTGTAGAGAATAAAATTAACTATCAAAATGGATTAAAAAAAAAATTAAAAATTTTTAGTTTCAGAAAAATCATTGCAAAAAAATGTGAAAAATCGCTTTTTTTGTTTTTTTTTTTACTCATTTGCTTATAACTTTTTTACTAGCAGAGATAGGTAAAGGCATTGCTTCATATAAAAGAAATATACATAATTAAATTTCCTGTAAAATGAATTATTCAAAAAATGGTTTGGATTAAAATCGACCGAGAAATATGTAGTCGTTCAAACTAGGCTGATGTTAAGTTTTTAAAGCTTTATAAATGGCATTTTAGGCTATTTTGATGGACTTGTTAGATTATACACTCAAAGTGGGTATATTAGGGAGTCATGACCAGTTAAGTCAAACATAGTAAAGTAAAGTTTCAAATTTTTCGCAGTTTTAGGGCTGCCATCTAATTTTTACCATGTTCGATTAGGCCTGGTTCACACGAGATTGTACCGCACGATTTTTTGCAGTATAAATCCGTGCGAATGAGCAGTGGCGTATATATTTTACATAGAGCCTTTCACACGACGTTTGTACGGCAAGAAAACGTACTCAGCTAAGTATGTTTATCGAATACTCAACGTACTTATAAAGAAAAACGAATGAACTGCGACGTATCGTCTTCCAGTGGCGTATAGTTTTATATAGTCTCGTTCACACGGTTTAAATCCACGTTGGGTATTTGTTCGTTGGCATCGAATGAGCTTCAGTAACGAGATAAGCCCATGTACACAAAAAAAATTAATCGACCGATATGGTTGATTTAAAAAAATTATAACTCCGGTGATACTGATTGGATCTTTTAGGTTAACGTCTTAAAATAAAGAAGAGGAATGAGGCAATAAATGTGCGTTTTTAGTTTTTCAAAATTATAAAAATTTTCATCAACATTTGAATTTTGTTTGATTTATAATTTATTGTTTTTAAATTAACTTCTATGAAAGGGCTACCTCACTGCGGTACGTTGTAACAAAAGGTAACAAATTTAATATATGTAGCTTTCTTGGCAAGCTCAGGGAATTCATTCTTAATATTAATCCAAAATTCGTTTAATGATACAGAATCAAATACAAATTTTTATGAAGAGGAGCTCTGCAGATCCATCAGGGATTCGTATTCCTGTATACTCAGGGTCATAGGCTTGATGGTTTCATTAGAAATGGATTTTGTACGCACTCGATGGCAGTATTTGTGTCTCGAAAGTAATCCAGCATGAATCTTTTGAGACTAACCAAATGGAGAGCAATAACAATCTGCTCTGAGTTCAAGCTAGTTTTCTTGCAAGAATTCATGTAAAACTGGAAAACACTCAAAATTGTTCTTTTGTACAGATGAGATAGTCCAGTCATATTCAAGAACTGATTTTGAAATGTGTTGTTTTTCATTTTTTGCCATTGTCAGGATGGGGTTCTGAAATATATTTGGGCATTGTTTAGGGTTCCACAGCTTAAAAAGTTTGGGAACCGCTGCCCTTAGGAATTATTATTTGCTAGATATTGGCAAGTTTGTGTTACTGTATTCCTTGCATTTTTTGTTCCACATACAATCCAAATATACGAAAATGTAGGAAATTAAGTGCTCTAAAAAAAGGATTGTATAATTTTTTCTGTCAGATGAACAGGAGCCGAGATAAACGCTTAAAACCGTTTTTTTCTAAAAAAAAATTAACAGTTTTTCGGCAATAACTTTTCATTGGAAAGTGATGACAAAAATGTTTGAAGCGTAAATTTTATAAAATCTCTTAACCTACAAAATCAAACAAAAAATTGTACTCTACGTCCAATACAAGCCGAGAAGGTCGCATTAACGATTTTCAAAGCCTTTTTTCAATATGGCGGACAACACAACATTTCCCACCAGCCAGACTGCCCTCAGGCGAATCTAGGGACTTAGAAAGGTCATAATTTAAACAAAACTAGTCAAACAAAAATGACTTTTTTTACGCTCCCAGGTCTCGTACTATTATACAAGCCGAATCCATTGTGAACTACATAATATTTTCCTCCTTTTATTCGATACTTATATAATAATAAATTGCGAAGACTTTTGTCGAAAGACTTTTCGTCCAAAGACTTTAAAAGACTTACAGTTAATTGACTACAGTTAAAAGACTTCAAGACTAAAACTAAAATCAGGCCAGTATTGAGACTTTCAATTGACTTTAAGTACTAAAGTACTGAAGTTAATTAACTTTTAGTCAATTACTACTGGCGACTGCTTATTTTGCAGTTACAGTACCCAGTCACAGTATTAACTTAACAGTCAATTGATAAGTTAATTAACTGGGACTTTGCTGACTTCATTACCAGAGTACTGGACTTTTTACAGCTCTGGTATAAGCTAAGTGTGTTGATTTTGGCTATTATTTTAAATACAAAAAAAAAAAAAAAAATAGATGGCAACCTAAAACTGAAAAATTTTAGTTTTATTTTTGATTTAATTAGTCATGGCTCACTATACACCCAGTTTGAGCGCATAATCTAACAAGTCCATCAAAATAGCCAAAATGTTATTCATAAAGCTTTAAAAACCTAAAATTAGCTTAGTTTGAACGACTATTTCTCGGTCAATTTTTATCCAAACCGTTTTTTTTTTTTATTTATTTAAAAAGAAATTTAATTATCTTTTTTTAATATGGCACAATGCCTATACCTATATCTGCTGGAAACAGCGCCGGATTTAGCTTTTTTGGGCCCTAGGCCTGAAGAGTAAATGGTGCCCCCTTTGCATATATTCTCTTATATTGTATGGTTTACTACATACAAAGTTAAATACTTAAGAAAACAAATTACAACGAATTCCATAAAACAAAAATTAGTTTTATGTATAATGGTAGTTACAAGAATATGTATATATATATATACGACTTTTTTTTATAGATTTTTTTACTTAATTTTTGAAATATTGTTTTCTTGTTTTTTTAGCAGCATCAAGTCTTTCCTGCGTTTTCATTGTTCGACAAGTACTTTTTAAGCGTCTTAATTGACTAAATGATCTTTCCGCAGAACAATTTGTCACCATCAGACTTAAAAATAAACGTAATGCCGTGTCTACGTTCAGAAACGCTGATGTAATTTTATCTTCCCACATAATCTTATATAAATAAGCTTGATTGAAAAATTTTAAGTTATTGCCTTTTTTATGCATCACATAACGATGGAATTGTATTAACTCGTCAGCAAGTTCTGAATTTAAATCTTCCGGATGATTTGACACCAAACGCTGAGCACAGGCTATAACGTTGACTTTTTCATTGCTTGTGTAAAGAAAATCAAATCTTTCATTTATATTCTTAACTTATCGAAATAATATAAAAAGCGTTTATTCGAAACTTATCCTTCGGGCTTAAATCTACATCGGGAGCATTACCATCGTTAGGCATTTTTTTGCGAATTCGTTTTCGTGTAATCATGTAGCTGCCATCAGGTAGAAGTTCTTTAGAGCGCATTTCAATAGTGTCGAAACTATCACGCATTTTCTCCAGTTGATCGGACAATGATCTATACAAATTCGCGCACGTCAGTAGTGTTACGTCTTCGCTTTGCAAAACTTTACTGACTTTTTGAAAACTTTGTAAAATATCGTTCCAAATCACAAGCATTAAGGCAAATTCTAGTTTATTCATTTTGTTTAGAAGATCACCAGCTTCTCTCCTTGCATCTCCTCTTTTAGTGTATTACCTTCGGAAATGTCATTTAAAGTATCTAATATTTTATTATATGCTTATGATTTAATGATGGCAAAAGTAGCTGCAGCATTAGCTTCCAATCGTGTATCTGAGAGTGATTTTAACACATTATCATTTTGAAGGGCAGATTTTAACGTTTGCCATCTAGTTAATGCGGAAAAAATTGTATAGCGATTGTACGACAGAAAAAAATCAAAAGACAACAATCCACAGCACAGCGACCAACAAGATTTAAAGAGTGTGATGCACAAGGTACATAGACTGCATATGGATTTGTCAGAAGAATTTGCTGTCCCTTTATACTGACCGGACATATTTGTAGCATTGTCGTATGCAGTGTTGCCATAATCTCAAATTTCATTATGCTAGTTTTCAAATTTTATAATGCTAAATCGTATGGAAGCCCAAAAAACAGAATGCTAGATTTCAAAATCCATTTAAAAATACATAGTGCACAAAATATCAATGTTTTTTTTCAGAAATACTCTTAGCATAACAAAAAATATAATTGATTCGAATATTAATAGTTTTGGCTAAGTATTTTACTGCTTGATATTTGAAACATCTTTGTTTACACTGAACCGAATCCCTGCATATATTTGAATTCAGCCAATGATGGATTTCGTCGGCCCAGTGAAGTCATTCATACACAAATAAACTGTTTGTTAAAGAACCAATTGTTTTTCATTGAGCCCCTGAACTTATTTCATTACATTAATTTATAAAACAAATTAACTGACTCAACCAAAAATCTGGTGGTGCAATGAACTGCCTCACCAACGACAATTCAGGGGCCCAAGGAAGTCTATCATCGGCGGAAATGTAATTCAGTGAGCCGTCATATGATTACATATGGAATTCATAAGATCAAAATTTTAAAAAAGTTAACAATTTGGCGCTAGATTATACGAGTACATAATTGAATAATTTCTTAAATCAAATCTAGCATTCAAGAATGCCAAACAAAGACAGATAATGCCAAAAAAGCATTTCGCATAATTTTAAAATTTCAAAATGCTTTTCACTCCTGTATTATGCTAGATTTAGCATTTATAATGCCATTATGGCAACGCTGGTCGTATGTTTGCCCTCTGCATTTTAAAATTCATATGTTATGTTCACTCAGATACTTTAATGCTTGATTAGCAATACAGGATCCAGTATGAGAATGCATCTCCAAAAACGTTAAGAAGTGTTCAATAGGCTGGCCATCTTATATGAAAATACTTGAGCGTTGCCGTTTGCTGAATTTGAAGATTTGTGAAGATCTTTTATCCATTTTGCTCGTCTGAGCAATAAAGATTCAGTTGCTTCATTGTGTTTACTTACTTTTGTGGCCCCTTTTGTCGTGATGCCCCAGGCCTGGGCCTGGTTGGCCTATGGGTAAATCCTGGGCTGGCTGGAAAGAAAGTTATAAGCAAATACGTAAAAAAACAAAAAATGCGATTTTTCATTTTCGTTTTCGAGTATGCAAAAAACCAAAAAGGGTGCTTTTGCACCCCCCTCTAAAAAATGCACCTTACAATTTAATATCACTCCGCGGTTTTCTCATTTTCAATGACACCTTTGATGATTTTTACAATAAAATCACATGAACGTCTTAGTTCCTTATTATATGACATAATCAATAGCCTAATAGACCTACCATATATTTGCGTAGGTACATAGGTACCTAGCAATAAATACCTATAAATAATTTAAGAAAATAAATAAAACGTAGCAGGATTCGTTGTATTTTCCCTTAAATAATTTCCAAAAAAATGGTACATAGTTTTATTACAGTAATTTTTAAGTATACCTATGACCTATGACCTAAGTTGCCTTAGGCGGCCAATTATCGGATCACTCTCATTGAAAATTTGTTCCTTCCATTTTTAGGTATTTAGAAAGCAAAATAATTCATTATTTTGATGAAGAAATATATAAAGCTCAAGACTAAATTAGTATTTCTAGTCAAAAAAAAAAATTTTCATGTGGGCCCAACCTTCCACATAGAAAGACTTGAACATTTCAATGATCATTGGTAAGGTAGTTCAATCCCTGAAATAATAAAATTAATTTTTTCTTATGCCAGATTTAATAATTAAGAACTGCCCTTTATTTTGGCATCAAAATAACCACTGATTTTGATTTCCAACCGTTTCAAAATCAATCATTTAAATTTTCGTTTCTATGATAGTTAACTGTGGCCTTATTAATAAAAAAATTTAATTTTCCGTCTTATTTTCAAGTTAACAAATCCATGGATTACGAATTTTCCAAACTTACCGTACAGGCAATATTGTTTACTGTTTCAGTTGAGTCCAAAACATTCTTAATCCAGGAATTAGTTAACTTGTAAATAAGAATTAGAATAGCAGAGTTTTTTCTTAATAGGGCAGAAAAGGTTTAATAGAACGATCTACTTTAAAAAAAAAAAATGCATGACTGGATCGAACAAACTTGCTCCTAGGGTTCAAGGCTGCATCGTAAAAAAACGTTTTTGAAGTTTTTTTTGAAAAAATAAAAAAAAAAAACTTTTCAAGTCTTCTGTATTAAAAAATAATCAAATTTGGTTCAACCGATAATGAGAAACTAAAACAAAGTGTCTATGAGAGGTACTGTCAATAAAATAAATAAATAAATAAATTGGGTGGCGCAACAGCTCGTGGAGAACCAGGGCCTAGTGACTTACAACTCACAACCATTCCTGTGTGCGTGTTTGTTGGCAGGAATGGAGGGGACCTACAGTTTTTTGCCGAGTCCGAACGGCTAAATGAGAAGCACTTTTTCATGACAAGTAATACTCTTGGAGGATTTGTCACTTCCTCGCAAGAGGCAGTACCTCGAATAAAACATTTCTGTTTTTAGGTGGCACGGCTGTACCTACATACATATGTACATATAGTCGCACGTAAAAATTAAATAATTTAAATTGATTTATCTCAGCTTCTCGCTCTATATTAACCTTAACAAAAATTCAAATTTTTGCGATATAGGAAATCACATTAAAATGCTCTGTATCAAATTTTAAGCCAAACGGATTTACCGTTTGAATTGTAATTGTAATAAATTAAATTGTAATATAATTTTAAAAGTGTGCGGACTTCGTTCTTATCAGTTGTGCGAGCATGCTTTGCGTAAATATGCTTTTAAATAAAAGCACATACCTATTCTCTCTTTTTCCTTCCTAAGCGTTTCCTATTAATACCATCCATTTTTCTTATCTGTGTGAGAATACATGTGATTCCAATGAGGCACCATATTTTCATTCTCTGAATGAAAACAAAAACAAGTGAACAGAAGCAAAATAAAAAAACAACCCTTGGAAAAACATTATGTCTACCGAAAGTGCTTTGATCTTGCCTGGCATACCAGAGAAGTTTTACTATCTGGTATTCCAAACACCAAAGGGGTTGTTATTGTTGTTGTCTTCATTCTATGCCAGACTCAAATATCCCTCCGAATCTCCATGTTAAAAAAAAATCTTATAAGACATTTTGCATCCACTAATGGGTTTGGAAATTCAATGATGAAAAGGAAATTTGAGCTTCTAATTTCCACCACCGAATTGATGGGGCGTATAGTCAACTGAGAAATGTTCGGTGTCCACTTCTATATGTAATTATTCAATGATAATAACTACCGAATGTCTCAAAGTAATAATTGTAAGATCAACATAAATTTCTTTAAAACGGCATCTATGGTCTTGTTGCCCTGATGCTTTAATGTAAATATTTTATAGATTTATTTTTAAAAGTTATTTTTGATAAATAAATAAATAAATAAATTTATCTTTTAAGACATCCACAGTTATTTTTCCAAGACACGTTTGACGTCCAGGGGTGTTTCCGCAACTTTTTTTTACGTTGAAAACAACTAAAAAGAGGAAATCCCACATTTAAACATCAAACAAAAAGTATGTTCCTGAAAAGTGGCAACATTAAAATTTCAACAGAAGGTGCGTTTACTCACCACCTACGTTTCAAGATATCAATTTATATTTCCCAACATGCCTTTGGCATCTAGAGGCGTTTCTGCAACTTTTTTCATGTTTTTGATATTAAAAGTTATCAAAAAAGTGGAGGCTCCACCCGTTGACATTAAAAAAGTATGTTTCTGAAAAGTGGCAACACTGATATTTTACCCGAAGGTGCATCAACTCAACACCCATCTTATAAGATGTCAGCCGTTATTTTAGCCATGGAAATTTTCCAAGTAATTAACGAGTTTCTCCTAAATTTACCATTTGGCCCAGATTGGGCGCCAATTATCAAAATGGCGTCCAAACAACAGGATTAAAAAATGATTCCCAAGCTAAATTTCATCCTTAGCATGTCAAAAATAAATTTCAAATATAAAAATAAGATCCTCCCCCACAAATAGTTCCAGGATTTGGGTTTCCTGACCGGAGTACAGGTCAGGTGCCAATTTTCAAAATGGTGGCCAAGTGACATGATTACTAAAATTACTTCCAGGCTAAATTTTATCCTTATCAACTCAAAAACTAATTTCAAACATAAAAAAATGTCCCTGCCAAAACACGCACGGGAATCGGTTTCCTGGCCCGACTATTACAATCAAAAATCAGTTTAACCTTCATATGCATACCTCACTTATGTCACTTATGACAAGCGGTTATTACTATTTTTGAAAATGAATGCATTATTCACAAAATCGTTGATTCACCTAAGTAGTGTACTTTTTCACCAGAAAAATGTGTGCTTCATTGATGCTGACTTTGTGCGGTGGGTAGTAAATTCAGAACATTTTTTTATAGTCGGTTGTGTTTTAACTTAAAGCTGATTCAAGAGGTTAGTATGGTAAGTCATCACGCAATTTTTCAATGGGTTAGTTCAAATTTGTGTTAAGTCTTACTCATTATAAGATATTGGTTCTCTTGTGACTCAAAAAAGAATTCATTCCTTAAAAAAAACAACATAAATTCAAAACTAATAAAATAATGCAGATTGTGATTAAGTTATGTATAATGATTAAGTTATGACAGAGAGTATGAGTGTCATGTACATATTTTTAAATAAAAGACCTTATCATTATACTAGTAGTTAAAATAAAAACATTTATGATTAAGAATAAAATTAAAGCGTCGTTACTTCTCATTAAATTATTACTTAAATGCATTTTAGTATTCTTCTCGTTACAATACAGCTCGGTACATTGTTAAGCAGTTCTTGAACCTGAAAACTAGTTTAAGTATAGAAATAATCATAAGATTGTATTATTGATTATACAAAAAAATCTAACAAAAAACGCAATGTAAAAATAGCCAAGAATACTTTTTATTAATTTATATAATTCCCCAATCCATACCTATTCACAAATTATGACAGTATTAACATTATATTCATGAACCAGAAGGTGCAGGTGGAAGTGTAAATTATGAAAAAAAACTTTGAATTTTAATAAAACAAAATAATGGAAAAGGTTTACAATTCAACAAAACATCATTAGGCTCAATTTTTTGTATCCACATAATTTTTTTTTTCAAATCTAGACAAATTGTGATCTAAGAGCTTCCATTATTAAATATTTTTGTATTTCATATTCCCATCGTGGTGAACTGGGTTCGATTATGTTTCTATAGAAAAGCGAAACGAAAAACTTTTCACGCTTTGACGATTCCCGTTCAGTGAAAAAGTGAAACTAAACATCGAAAACTTTCATATGATTAATTTCCTTTAACGCCGCGCAGTGATTAAGTCCCCTTTCACACGAGGAAACTGAGTTGCAAAGGGGTTTTTCTTTTTTGTTCTGAGCAGAGCATGGGGTAGATCTCGAGCTATGTGAATTAGTTCTGAGCAGAGTAAGATCAGAGCTCTCCGATATAATTTTGAAGCACATCTGAGCTCTGAACTGTCATACGATTGCGATGCGTTCAACTCACGAAAATTAAGTAATGACTATTTATTTTTATCTGACAGCTGGCCAATAAAAAAGTCGAAAAATTCAAAATTGTTATAACCGAAATTGATGTGTTGAACGGACCTATTTGAAATGAGTGAAAAAGAGTGAAGTTGGGTGCGCTCGTTTATATGCTCCATTCGATCAGTCTTTTTATTCTGAGCTCAATGAGCGTACTGCGAGCGAGCTTTGATTAAAAAAAGGCGTTTTTCTTTTTTAGCTCTGATCAGAGCATGGAGTAGAGCTGTAGCTATCGGAGTTAGCTCTGAGCAGAGTATGATCAGAGCTCTCCGATATAAACACATCTGAGCTCTGAACTGTCCTACGTTTGCGATGCGTTCAACTCACCAAAATTAAGTACCTAATGACTATTAATCTGACAGCTGGCCAATCAAAAACTCAAAAAATTCAAAATTGTTAACTGAAATTGATGTGTTGAACGCTCCCATTTGAAATGAGTGAAGTTGGCTCGATCTTTTTATTCTGAGCTCATGAAGCGTAGGTACTCAGAGTGAGCTTTGATTTAAAAAAAGAAACACAAGTTGAGCACTCTGAATGTTCTGAGCTAAAAAAGAAATTTGCTCGGAGCAAAAAAGAAAAGCACCTTATAGCAATTTTCAGTTCGGCAATGAGAACGGCAGGAGGAAAGAAGATATTTGAAAAGATTTTTTTGATATTTCCTTTCACACGTCCCTAGGTGGTTAAGGTGCGTTCAACCAAGAGACCTTCAAAGGAATATCCAAAATGAAAGGGTGGAATTGAATTGAATTGAAGTTGAAGATATTTAACTCGCTGTTCAGCAATTTAAACTCACCGACTCCGGTGAATTTACTGAGGTTCAACGATGGTTCAGGCACTAAATTGGCTATACTATAAGATACTAGAATCTTAAACCATCGTTGAACCTCAGTAATTTCGCCGAAATCAGCCAGAAAAAATTGTTGAGCCACGGATCAAAATTTGAATCACGTTTGTACAACTGGACCTAAGTCTAGCTTACAGTTTCCCATAGTGATGTGGTGAATAAAACGTATTTTTTGTATGGTCGGCTTACAATTAAAAAAAAAAATATATTCACCTCACAGCATTATTATTTACCTGAAATAATGGGACTTTATTAGTCGTGTAACTGCCTGAACAGAATGCAAGACGCAGCTGGAATAGATGTCAAAAATGCTGCAGTAGATGTCAAAAATGCTGCAGTAAAAGTTAAAAATTGTTCAACTCTTGCAGCTCCGGCTGCAGCATTTTTGACATCTATTCCAGCTCCGTCTTGCATTCTGTTCAGGCAGTAAGTCCACTATTATATATATATATTTTTTTTTCGCTCGGGATTTTGTGAGTGTACCTCGATCACTACTTTAAGTAAATTTGGTTTAAAAAATATTTGCAGGGCTGTTGCAGGCTTCAGAATTTGTGAATAGGTTTGTGGCATTTCAAATCTAAAAATTATTGATTTGTATATCTATTAAATATTTTGCAGAAACAAACATTTAAAACACAAACTAAAAAGAACTATTTTTAAAGATAAACCCTTAAGAACCATGGATTGCTGTCGACCATCATTAACACCACTAGAACAAGAATATAGACGAAACCACAGATCAATTAACAAAATAATTAACGCTGATAAAAAAATACAAAAGAAAAAATTGGGATTGCTGCTTCTTGGTAAGTTGTAATTAAATTAAGAAAAAGTTTCAAAAACCTCAAACTATTTATGTATGTTTTATGTATAGCATATTATACTGAATGTAAAGTGAAACCCGGTTTAATAGTTTTCAATTCAATTCTGACTTTGTTTTTGTTGTTGTTTTGAAAACTCAATATTTTATGGATAAAAAGCAAATTGAATACCAGATTTGTGTGATTAAAAGCAGAAAAAAACACCCTAAATTAGAAGAATAAAAATAAGATTTTATGGTTTTCATCCGATAAAAACGCCATGTAAAAATAAAAGAGAAGATCTTACTGAACATTCTATAGGGTGTTTTTTTTTTAGAGATACATATAGAACTTTGAAATTGAATAAAACAAAGATGATTTTTTTTTTAAATTGACAAGCAATTTACTTTACTCGAAAGATAAGAAATTGGAGGTCCAATTTTCGATGACTTTTTCCAATATTTGTGGCCGTATGGCGTATATCGGCAATGACGCGGCGAATGTTGTCTTCCAAGTAATCAATCGTTTCGGGCTTATCGGCGTAGACTAGCAACTTCACATATCCCCACAGAAAATAGTCAAGCAGCGTTAAATCGCACGATCTTGGAGGCTTAGTCACGAGTCCGTAACGTGAAACTATGCGGTTACCAAATGTATCCTTCAATAAATCAATTGTGGCACTAGCTGTGTGACATGCTGCGCCGCCCATTTTGTTGAAACCACAGCTCCTGCACATCATGGTTCTTCAATTGATGAACGAAAAATCCAGTAATCATGGCTCTATAGCGGTCAACATTGACTGTAACCTTCTGGCCAGCATCGTTTTTAAAGAAGTAAGGACCAATTATTCCACCAACCCACAAAGACCAAACAGTCAGTTTTTGTGGATGTAACGGTGTCTTGAGGCTTATCATCACTCCAAATACGGAAGTTTTGTTTATTGACGTATTCATTCAACCAAAAGTGAGTTTCATCGCTAAACAAAATTCGCGTGATACGTATTTCGAACAGAACCATGATTTTCAAAATAAATTTGCACAATTTGGAAGTGTTGTTCAGACGAAGACTATGCCGACATATAACAATAGCTGCGTTTTATTTTATCTGGGTCTGGGTCGAGGTTATCTTTTAACATGTATTACAAAAACAACATGGGATCTAGGTTTCTATCGAGGTTAATTTCAATAACCCAGATAGAGGTTTTCACTCTGGCCGGCAGAGGGCTATTTACCATTGTGAATGGATGTCAGCGATTTGTCAGCAGTATAAGGAATAGAGAGGAAAAGAGACAAGTGCTTACATGAAAAATAAATAAACATAAGAAAAAAAGAGACTGATATACAGCGCTGATTTTGCACTAACCCACATCGTTTTATTCTCACGAGGTGAACCATATGGGTTATGAGCGATAATAAAACGCGGCTAATAGCTGCGTTTTATTATCTCTGGGTCTGGGTCGAGGTTATCTTTTAACATGTGTTACAAAAACAACATGGGATCTAGGTATTAATTTCAATAACCCAGATAGAGGTTTTCACTCTGACCGGCAGAGGGCTATTTACCATATTGTGAATGATGACAGCGATTTGTCAGCAGTGTAAGGAATAGAGAAGAAAAGAGACAAGTTTTTACATGAAAAACAAATATACATAAGAAAAAAAGAGACTGATATACAGCACTGCTTTTGCACTAACCCACATCGTTTTATTTTCACGAGGTGAACCATATGGGTTAAGAGCGATAATAAAACGCGGCTAATGTCTCTTGGCAAATAACAGCCGCATTTTATTTATTATATTCATTTACCTATCCAAAACTGGAAATTTACCAACACATACACCAAGTCACAGCGGAAATATTTGGCGAGTAATCTGACATTTCACTCGCTCACTCACACACTTTTGCTAGCTGAATCGGTTTTCGACGAAAAGTGACTCATCTCACTCACTCCCTGCGGTTTCGAATTAGCTGAATCTCGGCACTGGACGTTCAAAGTAGAATAAATAAATCTCGCACAGCCTTCGGTTTTCTATCTCAAATTTGGAAATCCAGTCTAATCTCCTTACACACAAAGTTGAGATTCTTCGAATCCAATGTCACATCCGTGCTGTTATATGCTTGCGAGTCCTGGAAAATCACGACTATCATCTTGAAGAAATTGCAGGCATTTATGAACCGCTGTCTATGCAATATTCTAAAGATTTGCTGGCCACAAATTATATCAAACGAAGAATTGAGGCGCAGGACAATTCAAGATCGGCTAGACGTTGACATTAGAAAGCGTAAATGGCAATGGATTGGTCACACACTGAGGAAACCAAACGATGAAATTGCAAAGCAGTCCTTCGAATGGAATCCTCAGGGAGCACGGCGGGTTTGAAGACCGAGAACAACATGGAAATCAACAGTTCTAGCAGAAGCAGACTCCCAGAGAAAGACGTGGCCACAGTTAAAAAATGGTGCAGTGCAATAACACCTGCCCTCGGGCAACCCCGCTGCTTGGGCTCATTATAGGATTTGGAGTGGGTGCGAGGTTGGTGTATGTAAAGTTTCTTTTGCATTTAAAGAATTTCGAAATTCGGCTTTATTTTGCTCGTCGTTATTGCAAGTCACCAAAATTTTGTATAGATATTAACTAAAGGATTTTTTTTTTTTTTAATTTTAACTATATTCCTGTAAGACCTAAGGTCTTTTAAATGCAATCTGAATTGCACGGCTCTGGTTAGAAAGAGTAGGAGGATAGGAAAGATTTGGCACAGTGGATTGAGATCAAGGTGTTTATTATCTCATTAAATCTCACGGGTGGCGTCCAGTTAAGCTGGGAGAATATAGAAAAGAATGCTACCTAGAATGGGGCTCGAACCCACACCTCTAAGTTAGCAGTCAATCACTACATCCACTGCATCATTGCCACCCGCTTTGTTATTAGCAAAAAAAAAATGAAAATACTTTCGTTTCGTACTAAAATACTTTTAAAGGATGTTAATTTTGAGCTTTGTTTTATTTTAATCGGTGGGTCTTCTTTCCATTTATAATTGGAATTAAGACCCACAAGGAAAAGGAAACAAAACCCACGGCTTTTATTTCCATTTCAAAAAGGAAAAAACCCCCATGGGTGTTTTTTTTTCTTTTATTTTGGGTAATATCACCCACGGGCGTTATTACTGCGGATGTTATTACTTACTTACTTACTTATCCGGCTCCCGATCCATGAAGGGTCTCTGCCTGAGATATTGTGGCCTTCCACCGGTTGCGGTCCCTCGCACGCTCCCTCCAGTCGTCGAGACCAAGCGCTCTTGCGTCTGTGACCGCCTGGTCCCTATAGCGGAGGTTCGGTATTCCTGGTCGTCTCGAACCTGGGGCCTGGGATTCGAAAATTTTCTTGGCTGGAGCGTTGTTGTCCATTCACTCGATGTGGCCGAGCCAGTGTAGTCGACGCGTTTTGGCTCTTTGGACATCTACACATCTTGGTGTAGATCGTATAATTCACAATTGAATCTTCTCCTCCACTCGCCCTCTTCGCATATAGGACCAAATATCCGCCGAAGGATTTTTCTCTCGAAAGTGCCCAGTATCAATTCCTCTTTTTTACTTATTGTCCAGTACTCGGCGCCGTAGAGTAGAACTGGTAAAATTAGCGTTTTGTATAGCGAGCACTTTGTCTTTCGAGAAAGGAGTTTTGATTTGAAACCATTTGTTGAAGTATCAGCGGTTCACTAGGGTAATTCTTCGTCAGATTTCCACTAAGGTGTCGTTCGTGAAATTGATGTTTGATTGCATCTCCTTGTCTGAACTTTGTACACATCTGGAATAACTCGGATGAGCTGTTATTACACTGCACCTTAAAATATCTAGCTGCGGACCGTGAAGGATGGAAACGATTTGTTGGCGCCCTATGCCTATGCCCCAATCGGGGTTACAGGACTTGATGATGATGATAATGTTAAGGCGTCAGTCTATTCATGTTGAAATGCCAAACTAAACTAAAAATAAATCACTTGACAGCTGACAAAATGGCCGCCAGTTAAGATATAGCTTTTTCGTTTGGTATTCCGGAAGAAACCTCCGGAGCTCTCCGATCCAGAATGCCAAACGAAAAAGTTGCAACCCTTGTCTTCTTTCTAAAGTTTGGGTTTGGTTGTATTTGTGCACTTGGCTGTTGCATTTGGGTGATGAAACACTCACACAGCTGTTTCTCGGAATATTGATATTCCTCAATAGCAGGAACGAATGTCTCAACCTTGGATGGTTATTTTGAGTAAACTCCTTATCTTAGCAAAAATTCCACATCATGGTATAAAAATAACGATAATGGGGAGGATGAAATATTTGTTCTATCCATTTTTTTGTTTATAATATTGGTTCTTTTCAACTCCAAAATATGTACATATAATGTACAATCGCAATTCCAAAATAAAATAACAAAAAAATTATCTTTGACAATTTTGACGTTTCAATTGTACGCATGTATGTGTGCTTCTGGTTTTGATTCTTTCTTCAAATCCAGAATTGTTTTTCTCTTCTTTTCAGAAGAAGAACTGTCATCTAGTGCCAAACGAACGTTTTCAGAAGCATTCGGAATGCTTCCGGATGACCAAACGAAAACGCTAATAGTCACCCCGATTACAGAATCCGACGAATGAGCTGCGGAGGAAATCTGACTCAATTTTGACATTTGGCTCATAGTTAAAATGTCAAAACTGAGTCTGATTGCCTCCACAATTCATTCGCCGGATTCTGTAATCGGGGTGAGTGTTTCCAATTTAACCACATATTTTTAAGATGATAAACTTATTGAATTCACGTCAGACAAAACAAAAAATGGAGACAATTTTCTTTAATTTTTAATTTTATTTAAGTTGTTGTTTTTCCACATTTGGTGAGTTTTGCATCAGCTTTTTTATTATTCTGAAATGTATAGAATTTTATTTTAGTTCTAAAATTAAAAACTGTTTAGTTTTTCTAAACCTTAAACCTGAAAATTATTGTTTTTCTTTGCAGGTGCTGGTGAATCAGGAAAATCTACATTCATTAAACAAATGCGCTATACGTACAAGAAAGAATTTAGTGAAAAAGAAATACAAGGCTATATTCCAATTGTATATCAAAATATGTTCACATCCATGCAAACTATGATTGAAGCAATGGATAATTTTAAGATCAATCACGATTTTCCTGACATTATGGTAAGCAAACAAAATAGTTCAATATACTTAGCAATTTCTTGCGACCACAGTAGTTTTTTAACCAATATCAGATAATACTACATATCTAATCTGACTTTATTCATTCTTCTAAAGGTCAGTTGAACCTACAAATTTGAACTACGTTTGTACAACTGGCCCTAAATATTAAAAATATATTTTAACATTTTTCTTGTTCTATTTTCTAGGAGTATGTACAACTCATCAAAAGCATCGACGCTAATTCTGCAATTTTTAATAATTTAAATGTGAATGCTTTAAAACATCTTTGGGCTTTTGAAGGCATAAAAGAAACTTATAGTCTGCGTAGCAAATATCATCTTTCTGACTCAACAGAATAGTAAGTTTGAAACTCTAAAATAGGTCTACAAGACAAGACCGCAATAAAAACGATACATATGTATGTTGTTGGAAAGGTATTTTTATGTACTACAATAGTTAATACAGAAGCTTATTTCAAATTGCTGGTTTGAAAATGGTTACTCCCTAAATAAGATTTTGTATTTTCGTTCTGGACTTTTAGTGCATTCTAGTATGAATTAAATGTATTAATTTCTAATCTTCTAGATTTACTTACCTATTTGTATGAAAAATCATCCAGATTTGAAGAAGATTTAGGGAAAATCTTATTAAATCTCGGTTTGGTGTTCGGTGAAAACGTAGTATAAATCTTAGATATTTGAGTAAATCTTATATTAAATCTCCGATTACCATTATAGGCTTTTCACACCAAACCCCAAAACCGGTTTTCGGCGAAAACTTTTCAAAAACTCGAAAACCAATCACACCGAACATTATGCTATGTTTCCACCAAAGGTTTATCTCAGTTCAGATTTAATAAATCTATTTGGTGTTTCCACCGCAGAAAAAGATTTGAAAAAGATTAACTTTGACAACACCTTTAATAATGCAAATCGTGTTTCATTTTTTCTCATGAAGAGGAAGTGAGATAGAATGTTTCATTTATGAAGAACTGAATTCAGCCATGAATGAATCCTTCAGTGCCATATAAGAAAAGGTTAGTTCGATTAGTAAAAATATTTGTCCTAGAACGATTTAACAAGATTAATTTCTAATCTCCAGGATTTACGAAACAAAATTTGTAAATCTTACTAAATCTCAGATTAGCTTTAGGTGCAAATGTAGCATTACACGTTTTCGTTTGAAATTCCTATTTTTTTGACACCAACTAGCTACGCACAATTTTCTTTATTTTGTTAGTTTTCTTCCGTTTTCTGAAAATAAAAACGGTGATTATTTGCATAAATAGGATCCATATGAACAATTTGACTTACCTCAAACAAATATTTATCAATTTGAAATGAATTAAATAATTTTGAGATTCAAATTTTATAAATATTTGATATGACAGAATTTCGTCAGCTGTTTTCAATTTCTTTTGAAAGCATCCCATCAGTTTCTTTTTTGACATTATTTAATTAGGTGCTGAACTTTTCAAAAGGTATGTTTGTTTTTTAAATCTCTGAATTCCAACAAGTTTTCGATTGGTTTTACATAAAACTTGTGTTTTATGAAAACCTGAAGTTGCAGAAAATGTATGAGAACACTTGTGTTTTCGATTAGATTTTTCTCCAAAACCGATATTTTCGCGAAAACCGCGTTTTGAGTTCGATGTGAACAATAGAAAGGCTATTAGGTGCAAATGTAGCATTAGAGTATAAACTACCAGACTTTGTTTTAAATTCCCTTAAAAAAAATTGAAATATGGATTATTACTAAGCCATGAGATGCAGAGTGACCTTACTGACTTTTTTACAATTTTTAGTAGAGCAAAAATAAGAAATAGGTTATCCATAGTTTACAGGTTAAGAAACAGGTACTTTCAAACACTTGTAGTTTTAAAATAAAGAAATATATATACATATGTAGGTAATTTTGATGATTTTCTTTTTGCGATATGTTAATATGTTTTTGATATTGTATTTTTGATCTTTCACAATACCGTTATAAATGATTTTAGGGTCAGATAGGCCACTTTTGCACTTAAGCTTTAATTTTTTCTTGTGGCTGATGGTTGGGCTGGTCTTGGTATAGGTACAAAAAGTCAAACCTTTAACTAAAACAAAAATAATTAATACATGTAGGCATTGGCGTAGGAAGGAATTGTTTCTAAGGTGGGCAACCAGTCCAAACCAAACCTAATCATTAAACAATCTTTCGGTGCAAAAGATTCCTCAATAACTATGTATTTATTTGGGCTTAAGCATTTAATTAATTCCCGAATTTGTTCAAAAGAGATCTTATGAATGAAGCCGACAACGACGTCAACAGTAAAGCAAATTAACAGTTGTCATTAGAAGTGCTACCAAACTCAACTTTGCAACAATATCTTACTATGCATCTAAATATATTAAAATTGAATGGTTTTGGGTAAAATAAGTTCTCAACCAAGTTTTTATCCGTCGGACTGCCGATAAACTCCTTTCACAATTGGTGCAACTAACCGGAAGCGGTAATGCGGCCTTTTGCAGTTTGTACATACATTTGAAAATTTCCAATATGTTTATTTTTAATTATCAAGGTTTATTTCATAGCTCTTTAATTCGAACATATTTTTCATAATCTAGACTTCGGCACTCAGTGCTATTGAATTAATTTTAAAACATCTTTAAAGTTATTGATAAAAAAAACCTTCAAAACGGCAGAACAGGTTATGACGGGACTTTTCATACATGTAGTGGACAACTCAGGGAGTAATCTAGGCTACTTTTAATTGCAAAAATGTTAACGGTTTCTTGGAAATATTAGAAAAACAATGAAATTAAAGGGAAATTGTGTCGAAACAAAAAATTAATATAGGAAATGATTATAAATAAGTAGAAAAAATCGATTTTAAAACTGTCAGACAATTAAATTAGAACAATAATTATATACATAGTCTTAGAGATGGTGAAAGCTTTGCTCAAAACTTTGTTGACCTACAAGGCATCGATGAAACGGCTCTTTGACCACCACAATGTATTTTCAAGAATTACTTGACCTATTTGGATGATTCTTTTGAGAAAATCTGTGGTATTGGGATTGTTTTTGTCAAGCTGGGGTAAATTCGGTATTGCGTTTTGCCAAAAAGGTGCAGAATTGAGTTGGAAAAGAAATCAATCAAGCATGAAATTTGTTTCTGACAAAATAAAAAAATACAGTCGAGTCTCGATTTTCCGGAATTCGATTAATCGAAGACACATAATTCAAATTTTGTTTTGTTCATTTGTTCCCGAAATGTTTTTCTAAAAAGCTATAGGGTGGGCCAGCTAGTAATTTAATATGTTGCTAGATGGAGCCATCGTAGTACTAAATCTGAACGCACTCCAAATATCTTACATTTGGTGATTCCGCTTTTTAAACCTTAAAACCTACTCATCTTCAAGGTTCAAGCCAAATCGGTTTGAGACTAATTCAACTAGGTTTGTACGTGTTGAGGCTTCCCGCAATGATGCAATGTGTAAACACAAAGAAAGCTAAGGTGGGCGAAAATAGCTTTTATGTGACGACCAACTGTAACTGTAGGCAAAATTTTAATCTTCGTGCCTGAAGTTTCATTCACAGTTGTTCAATCTTCCTTCTTGGGTGGGTTGTAGAACCAGAAAAGTTTAAATGTCGATTTTTCTAAGGTGGGCAGTTCATTTTTTAAGGTGGGCACTGCCCACCTCCGCTCCCCCCTTCCTACGCCTATGCATGTAGGTAAAATCATTTTTCGTAATAAACTCGATATCGATAAAATTGCAGTTAGGTCACTATTAAACTCATGGCCTCATATAACATTCATTTTTTTTTACCGTTTAATTGATACAGTTTTTTTGAAAACATCGATCGAGTGGCCGCCCCAAACTATCTACCCAATAAGGATGATATTTTAAGAGTTCGTGTACAGACAAAAGGAGTTATAGATTATAATTTTCCTTCGAAAAAATTACACATAAGGTAAGTTTTTCTTATATTATTTATCAAAAATTAGATATGTATGTACTTACTTACAATTGTGTACGTACCTATCAAGCCCGTATGACACTTCATTTTTTCTTCATTTAATTTTTCATTAAATCAATCAAACTGTCAGCATAGAGGAAAGAATAGATGTCTCTAAATTAGTTTTCAAAAATATAATGTGTCCCAAATAGACCAAGAGCCGACAGCAAATTTTGGGTGTGGAGGTATAATCAAAATCGGAGTATGAGGGATTATAGGTATATGTATCGTGATTTGGAATATGAAAGTCTGGCAGGTTTTGTTTTCAGCCTTTGGTGAACTTTGGTGAGCCTTTACAACTTTGGTTAAATCTTTTTTTGTCTACCATTGATATTTTTCGACTAAATAAAAAAAAAAGTATTTTAGACATTTTATTTCGGTTACTCTGAAGTGCATCGCATAAATAAGCATTTTTAAAGTACAGGGTGTCCACCGGGAAGGTATACTACTTTGTTTGTTTACAATTTTTGATTAAATGAAAGAGAATGGATCTTATTATGATAATTGTTTTATTTAATGTCGGCAGTTATGTATGAAATACAATAAGGTAGATGCCCGCCTGAGCACATTTTTCATTACATTCTCACACATTTCACGCGGTATTTCATTAATTTCATCACGAATATTTTGTTTGAGTTGCTCAAGCTTTTCTGGTTTGTTTGCATAAGCCTTGCTTTTCAGATATCCCCACAAAAAGAAGTCCGGAGCAGTCAAATCAGGCGACCTTGGAGGCCAATCAACGTCACCATTTCTCGAAATAATTTGTTGTGGAAAGATGTCTCGCAGTAATTCCATTGTAATCCTGGCTGTATGCGATGTGGCACCGTCTTGTTGATACCAAATGTTAATCAAGCCCAAAGCATGCAGTTGTGGGCGTTAAAAAGTTTTCAATCATATCACGATATACAATATTGAAGACCAAGCTCCTGAGCACGGCGGGCGCGGCGTCGAATTGAGGTTGATGGATTGTTTTGAACACTTCCTTGAGCAGCAGTAATATTTTCAGCCGATCTTGCAGTACTTTGTGGTCCATGCTTGGGCCTATCACCTACAGACCCTTCGATATCATTTACTACACGATAAATAGTGCGTTTTGTTGGCACGTTGTTTCTCCCAAAAATTTTACGTTACTTTCTCATCGTCACAGTATTCGATGTTTTAATGATTGAAACACGTTGGCTTATCGAATATTTTCCATAATAAGTTTGCCACGTGTCTACTTCACGACTGCCAAATATGAACTGTCAAGACTAATGTGTACCAAAATGGCGGCAAAACAAAGTAGTATACCTTCCCGGCGGACACCCTGTACAAACAAAAAAAGTTATAGGTATAAGGCTCTCCCAAACCAACGCAAAACATTCGCCGACGACGTGAAATCATTCACAATAGTAGAAAATCTGAGAGATACACAATGCTTAGCAACAACAAAAAAGTGTTTTTGCGAATGATTCGCTATGATTTCGCGTTGGTTCGGGGGAGCCTTATATTTGTTTCAATTCATTAGAAATCCTCTTCTAAGGAGTCTAAAAAAAAGTTTGGCCGCCATCTTCTATTTAAGGAAAATGAGGTTTTTGTTTAATAATTTCTTTTTTTTTTGGCCCAAAATGTATAAGGATAAATAATGTAATTTTTTCAACTAAATTAAACTAGATTAAAAAAGCTAGCAAAATGCCTTATAATATTGACAAGACTAGATAGCTACTTTCCAATAGATTTAATAGATAAATAGGTGAAACGTTAAATTAACTGGCTAACGTGAAAAGCTTCGTTTTAAATGCTTCACCAAATCTGTGTCAAAAATAAAGTTTAGTCTTGTAACTCTTCCACCAATACTTCAGCAGCAGCAGAACAACACAAAAATTGATTTTCTTTAAAAAACAAGATGGCGGCCAACCTTAAAGGGGTGGGTGGTCGAAAACTTGTTTTCAAACTCCTTGTGTCATCCTCTTCGAATGAGTTGAAAAAAATATACCTATAACTTTTTTTTTAGTTGAAAAATGTTTATTATGCGTTTTAAACGAGACAAACATTTTTTAAATAGGTTTTTATTTGATTTAGTCGAAAATATCAATCGTAGACAAAAAAAGATTATAATCAAAGTTGTAGCTAATTAAATTTTGAACAACTTTTGTCAAATACATTTTTACTTTCAAGTTATTTCACAAAAATCGATTTTCTTTAAAAACAAGATGGCGGCCAACCTAAAAGGGGTGGGTGGTCGAAAACTAGTTTTCAAACTTCTTATGTCAACCTCTTTTAATGAGTCGAAAAAAATAAATAACTTTCTTTTACTTGAAAAATGTTAATTACGCGTTTTAAACGAGAACAAAATTTTAAAATAGGTTTTTTTTGATTTAGTCGAAAAATATCAATCGTAAGCAAAAAAAAATTATGACCAAAGTTGTAGATAATTAAATTTTGAACAACTTTTGTTAAGAACATTTTTGCTCAAAAGTTGAAAATAGGCGAGTTATTTCACAAAAACCAATTTTCGTTAAATTCAAGATGGCTGCTAACGCAATGGAGCTAGGAAGTCGAAAACTTTTTGTTCGACTCTAAATGAACCCCTCTAACGATTAAAATAAAAAAAACCTATCTAATTTTTTGCATTTAAAATGCTATTCCGACTGGTTCAATGCAAAATGGCAAACCAAGGCAAAATGTAAATAAATGTTGAAATGTCCCGATGTCGTTCTTTTCACCAAAGTCCATATGGACATGTTAAGAAAACGCAACTAAAAATAAAAGATATTATTTTAAATACATAACTTAAAAATACTTATTTAATTATATTTATTTACTCAAATGCGTTTCGGAAGCTATCAAATCAAGATTAATTCTGACCTCACGCGACAGAAAAATTAAATATTTATCAACATTCATCTCCATTGTCTCCTTCATGAGCATAGACATATCCAAAATTAACCACTGGCTAAAATTTTAACAAGCTCCTGAGCAGGTCTATATTCATATCACTAATGTCAAAATGTTGTAATGGGATCAAATTTAACCATACTTTTAATGCAATTGACACACGGCCTTAGAGAGTCTTATGTCATTTTCGTTTGGTTTTGTGTTCTGTTTCATTCCTATGGAATATGGCAAATTTAGAGAAGCAGTATTGAAAAAGGAGTGGGAAAGGAGTATTCCAAACATCCAATCGAAAACGACATTATTCTGGCGCTGGGGGTACTCCAGATCCAAGAAACATGTGTATCTTGTAAGTTTTGGACAACCAATTTCAGGGGCTAAATTATGCCCTTTTCGATTGGATTTTGGAATTGTTCCATTCCTATCGAAAATGGAAACTTTGGAGTAGATTTTCCATATTCGATAGGAATGGAATCATTTCAAAATCCAATCGAAAACGACATTAGGCAGTCGATGAAAAATGTTTATAAATAAGGCTTTTTTTGTAATTGCACACGCGTTTAAAGTTAGAGATTACTTGGAATGGGTTTATAAAAACAACTGCAAAAGCTTAATGCACTGATTAGATACATAATATTATATTTCATCCAACAAAAATAGGCAGTGTAGGCAAGATAGGGCGATAGCCTCGCATTCTGCCTACAGTAGATTGCATAAATCTGTCCTTCATTAAAGATCTCACAGGGTTATTGTAGTGTTTATTTTACATGAACCCAAATATGAAAGAATAGTATGTAGGGTAACCGCCCATTTTTTAGATAGAAATTTTCATTTAATTGTTTTACTTCATTTCATTTATGCCATTTCAAACTACTAACATTAAGCACAAAATACATGACTTAAAAATACTAATTGCACAAAACTCTAAAAAAAACACACCTCTTCACAAATACACGAGTTAAGGCCTGGTCAAACAGAACGTGATCCGGCGATCTTTGTGAGAAATTACAAACAAAATTTGATTGCCGCGATCTTTTTTACCCAGTGAAGTATTGATCGTATCGCGTTCTGATTGACCAGGCCATTAGAAATACAAATTGGACAAAACTTATACCCGTCTTAAAAACACAAATTTCGCAAAAGTTAAAAAATACGCTTTTTAAAAATAAAATTTACATAAAAATACTTTACTTCACCGCGCGATACAAAAATCTATGCGAATAATCCTTTAAAGAAAACAGCTTAAAATTTTGTAACTGCATTTTAACGTATTTTCCACACATTCAAAAGATGAAAAACACTCCACGATAAGACTCATCATTAAAAACTTCTTTCTAAAGCTCTAAAATCAAAAGCACCTCAACAGAAACCCAAAACAAAAGCTGAACGAGTTACTTAACACGGGTAACTCTGAAAACACATCAATATTTTAATGGGGGTTGAATAGCAGCAGCCATAGGCCACAGTACACATATTGAAGGTAATATCATTAGCGTTTTCATTTTTGTTCAGTTCTGCGCATCCATCAAAATCAGTGGAAAATGGCGAATCCCGTGACCCCCACTCGGTAAACATCAAAATTTGTTCTGTGTTATGTGTTCATTTGTTACAATTATTTCAACCTCCACATGGGGGGCACCTTTGAACATAAGGACCTGCTTCACTCAAATAATAATTATAAATGGAAATCTTCATAATACTAATAGAATTATGCATTTAAACAAAAGCTTAATTCTATTTCTTAAAGTGAAAATAAGCTACAGATCAATAGTTCAAAAACATAGGTTTTTATGAGACTTGGAAGCAAAAAGTGTTCAAAGGTGCCCCCCTCTGCCCTACTGTGTTTTCAATATAGTATGGTGCAAAAATATGGCACGCTACTGATTTTGAAAAAGCTTTCCCATAAGACGTGTACTGCCTATTTTTGTTGGATGAAGTATAGTATCAATGTCCTCATAGTGACATAGTGAAATCGATGTCACCATTAATATAAATATATTGCAAAATACGCTATAGGCGAGTTTATTTTGCAAATCCCGTTCGGGAGTATATAGTAGGGAAATCAAAATAAAGTAGGTTGCTATATAACTGCTTTTTTCTTATTGGATCTACACACATAAATGTATACCTAAGCATAAAAATTCAGCTTAATTGTGCTCTCAATGATGTCATTCATAGAATAACTGATGTTGGCGGCCAGCGAGCAGAAAGAAAAAAATGGTTTAAAGTTTTCGATACATGTCATGCGATGATTTTTATATCTGCGATATCTGAATACGACCAAGTCTTAGTCGAAGAAAATACAGTCGTATGTACATATATTATAGCTTAAACAAATATCTACAAAAATGGTTTAATTATTTTCGTTGTTCTTTTTTTTTAGAATCGTTTCGAAGAGTCACTTGGCTTATTTTCTCAACTCATCAACAATAATTTATTTAGTAGAAAACCAAATGTATTGTTTTTAAATAAAGTTGACTTATTTGAGGAAAAAATGAAGATTTCAAATTTTTCTGATTATTTTCCCAAATACGAAGGTAAGAATAATGAAATAAGATAATTTAGCCAAGTTTGTTTTCTTTTTACTTGGTTGTCCATTATGTTTCGTTTAAACTTTAATTTTTCTTTAAGGTCAAGAAAAGGATGTAATGGCAGCCAAACAATTCATAGAACGAATGTTTGTTGAAAAAAAGGATAATCCAAAAATTGGTTCGCTTTATACCTTCTTCACTGTTGCAACAGGTAATTTTTCCAGTTTTTAAAAAAATATTTTTTCTAGAGTTTGTTGTGTATATTGATTTGTTGTAGAGTTTTTCCTTTCTTATCTATTAACTTTTAATTATTAAGTTTGTCTTTTATTTTTTTCCAGATTCTGAAAATATAAATAATGTGTTTAAATCAGCTAGAAAGTCGATTCTAGATGCAAATTTGAAAGACTGTGTTCTCAATTAAAATAAATTTGCTTTTATATTTATGTAGGATGTGCCACTATCCGTATCCTGATCCATATGTGACAAAACAATATACGAAATACCATCTCATCGACATCTACTCTTAATCATCAGTTAGACAACCTAATCCGTGTGTGGTAGGAAACTATGTTATGACCACGCAACGGCTACGACATACGACAATCATCGCTAAGCATCAATCATCCTACCTCTTGTTAACCCTTTTAATTATTTCCTTTGAACTTACATTCTCTTAAGAAGTACCTATCTTTTTAAGTAAATTTACTAATGTACATTTTTTTAAACTTTTGAAATAAATAATTTAAATCAGTTTAACTGAATAAAACCGTATTTTGTCGGCATTCCCCTGTACTTATATAACCAAAAGCAGTAAATTTATGCGTCTAAGAAAGGTTCTTCTTGGTTATTGGCCCAAAGGTCAAACTAAACTATTGTATCTGGGAATGCATCTGGACTAAATGTCGCAAAAATTATCATTCTTCAATTTATTTGAGTTTCATAACCAATAAATACCCACATAATGTTAGTTTTTGGAGACAAAATGTAGCTGTATACTTTGTCCAACAAATATTGCAAGTACAGGCTTATGGGCGAGCTTTTTTCAAAACAGTAGTGGTGCCTTGCCTGTGTGTGTACTCCCACGACATTAAAATAAGAAGTCTGCCTCTGAAAAAGATACTTACCCACTGATTAATTGTAATTCTGTGGAAACATTTCGTTCCGTCTGTAAAACTGTAAAAGGGTCGAAAAACTAAATTCTAAAAGGGATTTGCTACAAAATATGATAAAGTCGTATATAAAGGGTGTTTTTCTTTAGACGTGTGGTTTTCAATCTGGCAATACTTTTTTCGGAGTTGGTAATTTTGACAGCTGTCACTTGATTTATGCTCAGTTTGGTTTGCCATTTCATTATTAATTTTTTGTTTGTAAAAATATAAATATCGAATATAATTAGAAACCGAATTTGAGTAGTTAAATGTATTATTAAGAATGTTCTCTAATTAATTCCTTAAACCGCAAAAATTGTTAAAATATTAATTGTTAATCGAGCTGACGGCAATGCCATAGCTTTAACTTCATTTCTATTATGTTAATGTAGTTTTATAAAATGTTCAATAAATGAAAAAAATTACTTACTTAAAATCAGTGTTGCCGCTGAGGAATTTGAAAAGGTCGCATAAAAAAGGGTCACAACAAACAATTTTGTATGCAGTTTTCTTTCTTAAACAATTGTCCATAACAAAAAATCAGTTCTTATATTGATTCAAATTGTATTTAACTTCACAAACTGATTTAAATCTGTAGTTTTCGTATAAACATTAAGGCCAAAAATTAATTTTCTTCTTCACATCCATAGTTCACTTTACATCGAGTTAGAGCCTAAAACCGTTAACCAATTTTCTTCAAAACTTATGCATAGTTTTTTTAAGAACATACTCATAAATATTTTAATTTTGAAGAAATCGGTTAACTCGTTTTCGTTTATGCTCTTGCTTGATGTTAAATGGACGTGAGTTATTCTTATCGCATATTTGTACCAAACACCCACAGAAGGAAAACGTACGACTGGATCGCACGTACTTGCACTTATGTTTAAGCTGCTTGAAGCTTAAGAGCTTTGGAAAATGGCAAAGTAACTCCAGAAAAAAACTATAGAAAAAAAACATTTATATATTGAATACTCCAAAAAAAATAATAATTTTTTACAATCCAAAATTTCTTTTTTTCAAAATTTTGACATGCAATATTATTAACATCTAAAAGATTCTTTTAAAAAAAATTTGATTAAAATCGTTGGAGTCGTTAGTGAGAAAATCAAAGAAATTTGTGTCTCCCTTTCACATTTCCAGTTTTGGGAGACAAAATCGTTTTTGAGATAAAAAATTGGGATAATCGCTCCAAAAGGGGGTCTTATGGTAACCCATCGTTAGATCCGTTTTTGAGATACACAAGTTTTACCTTAACGGTTGTATGGCAAGTACCGTTATTATGGACCAAAACCTCTAGGGAATCACCAAAAAATCCTAACTTCAAAATTTGAAGAAATCGATTCTGTGGTTTCAGGTGGAGGTAGAAATAGAGAGACAGAATTGTGCCATACACTTTTTTGGGGCTCGCTATCATCGCAATGACATATCGTCTCCTGATTGCGAGAACTAGGTAACTCAATTTTCTATTTTAATAATATATCGGCAAAAACGGTATTATTTTGTACAGTTTTAAAGACTTTTGGTCTAATATATACAAATATAGGATATTTGTAAAGTTTCAGGAACATACAAATTAAACTTTCCATCGTTCTCCAGTAGCTATGTTTCTATAAAGGCTGCTATCTCCAAAATTTATGAAATTGAGCTACCTAGTTCTTGCAATCAGGTGACGATATGTCGTCTTTAACTTGTGTTTATTAATTTGGGGGTTGGTGTACAAAGTTAAAATCCGTGGTAGTAATAGCCGTTGAGTATTAATGCCATGTCAAAAAAGTGTAAAGAAAATCATGTATAAAAGTGTGGACACAAAATATGAAATTTCATTACACACATCTTGACAGCGCATCCGACACAACTTGACAATCGGTTCTAAAACCATTACATATTCTATCCCACTTGGGTGTTTGAGGCTATGGTGAAACTGATGTCAAACTCCTTTAAACCATTTCAGATCGAATATTTTTTTGCTTGAAAGGAATTTGTAAAAAAAAACGAATTTTTTGTTCGTGATTGTATGTGTGCCAATTGACAGTAGACTTGAGTCAAAAAGTAAACAAATCAATGTGCATACAAATTCACAATTTATTCGTTGTGCCATTTTTGATTTGCATCTCATGTAAAATTTAAAAACGAATTATTATAAAGACTTGTATTCTAATTATTTCCTATTTTTATATTTTTATTAACAAATCATTGTTATTATGCCATATCTGTTAAGCAAGTGCTTGTAGATGAAATAAAAAAAATGAGTTTGGGCACTTGGAATCAAAGTTTATTTATATTTTGTTCACTTTTTATTAATTATTCACTATTTTTTTATCAATTAAAAACCTTTTTAATATATTTGTTTTTAATCCACTTAAACTAACGACGAACACTTTAGAATATTTGGTAAATCCGTGGAAAACTACTTACAACTCCAGAGAATTGTCATATCTTCCTAGCGTGTGTGCAAGTCTGTGTAGATCTTGCTTCAAATCCCAGATTTGGCTTTGCCTAGAAAAATCGATTTTTTTCTAAACAAATCGATTTTTTTCTAAACAGATCGATTTTTTGGTTGTTGTAAGACCTCTTTTACACGATGATTACTTTTGCGTCTGACTCTTTTCGAATTTTCATTAATGCGAAGGAGAAAAACAATTTGGCAGTCGGATGAAATTCTTTCAGACTTTATTTTGACATATATTAATTTTTTATGGGATAGTAAATAAATAAATAAATTGGGTGGCGCAACAGCTCGTGGAGAACCAGAACCTAGTGACTTACAACTCTCAACCATTCCTTTGTGCGGGTTGTTGATAGGAATGGAGGGGACCTTCAGTTTTTTGACGAGCCTGAACGTCTAAATGAGAAGCACTTTTTCATGACAATTAGGTATAGTCATGAAAGATTTGTCAGTTCCTCGCAAAAGACAGTACCTTGGATACTACGGAGGTACTACTTTTATGGGAAAGTGTAGAGGCATGAATCAACGTGTAGAGGCACTTTAACACAGTTTTTAGAATTGCGAAGGTGAAATCATATAAATAGGTCAGACCCAAGGAATTATCGTGTAATAGGGGACGTTCTCTGAGCCTAGCTAAAGCTGGCTATACACGACAGAGCCAAAGAGCCAAATGGCCCCACGCCGATCCAAAAACGGTCGTGTGTAGGGTGGATCGGCCACCGATGACCGATCCATTTGGATTTTAAGCCAATCTGAAATACGACCGAGCCAAATGGATGGGATGGCTTGGTTGCGTATGGCCAGCTTAATCCAAATGTGGATTAGACCATGTCGTGTATATACTTGAAGTTTTTACTCAAATGTACTTCTGCATGCTTATGGAATATTTGCAAATTGGAACATTAGATTTTGGACACCGTATGAGCATTTCTGCTCCAGATCTCGCCCAACCACATATCTAGGTAGAATTAATTAGGAACCTTTCAGTGTCCATGAACAAAATGGAATGAAATGGACCATTTTGGTTATGAAACGTGATTGCTCACTCACATTTTTATATTTTTTCTTGACAAACCCATAGAAGAAGAAGTAAAGGAAGTGGTGTATATCACATATACAGTGTACGTGAGTGAAGCAGCAAGAATTGAAAAAAAAAAAAACAAATTGAGATTCATCTGTCATTTTGCCGAGCTGAAAGGAAGTGTTTTGAAATTTCAATTTGTTAAACAAGAGAAAAAGTTTATTTAAACTAAATAAAAAAGTGAAATTAAAGTTAGAATAGTGAATACTATCAATAATTTATTTAAAAAATATAAAACAGTATGTGGTGGCTACGTTAAATCCTCTAAAAACGCCTATACTAAGGAGTATACAAACATTTTATTTTACAAGTTAATTTTGTCTGATATTTTCATATAAAGTAACGTGAAGTGATGTTATTTAGCTAAATAAATTATCTTAGAATACTTTTAAATTAAGATTTTATCGCAATTTGCTATTAAATAACAAATTTGTTGAAAACAAAAATATACTTTAATCCAGTGATTTCGTTGAGACTCATCTGTCAAATGAGAATTTCTCGCACAAGGTCGATCTAGTTTTTGTTGGTGGTGGCAAGGCGCTCAAATCCGTTTAGCGCCCGTAGTGCAGAGTTATTTTTTAACGCTTTTAATAAAATATTTTTAAAGGGGTAATAGCAGACCCCTTTTTAATCTTGTTGGATTTTTTTCTTCGTCAAGAAGTGTTTATTTCGGTTTAAAAGTACGCTACCATAAAAAACATCACTTTATTAAGTAGATTATGAGAAAAAACTTACCTGTGAAATGAAAAATTTGTGCACCGTATTATAGGCGTTTTTATATGATTTAATGCAGCACCACATGTTTTTTATATATTTCTTATCAATAAAGTTTTACAAAGTATTCACTATATTAACTTTCATTTCACTTTTTTATTCAGTTCAATAGGCTTTTTCACTACTATTATTATTTAAAATCTCTGTACACTTTTCTACAGCTCGGCAAAATGACGGAAGCATCTCAATTCTTTTTTTCTTTTTTTTAAATCTGGCTTCCTTTGGGCGCCCCAGCCTTAAGCCGTGTAACTGCACTGCGACCCTGGGGCAATGCATTTGTGTTTGTGTAACTCAGACTATTTTGAAAAATGCTTCACTGTTTCCACGATATGCCAGTTCCTTTACTTCTTCTTCTTTGGACAAACCTCTCCCATTGGGCACGTTCCGATGGTTATTCTCAGTTATCCGGATAGCTTTGTGTTGTTGTAATCCCTTTTTAAAAAACAGCTGATAACCGCTGACGCAACAACAACTCAAGTTATCTCAAAATTTTTGGGATAACTAGATAGCATAGCGAATAAACATTGGAACGCGAGGATTGACGACTGGAGGCAGTACTCTACCGGGCAAAAAATGCAACAGAATAACTACATAAGATGTCAAAATTTGTTGTAAATCGTATGTGATTTGTGAAGTGTTTTTCCGAAATTATTTATTAAAAGAAGAAAAACTATTCTAATAAATATCATCATCATCATCAAGTCCTGTAACCCCGGTTGGGGCATAGGGCGCCAACAAATCGTTTCCATCCTTCTCGGTCTGCAGATAGATATTTTAACTGTGGCCACGTCTTTCTCTGGGAGTCTGCTTCTGCTAGAACTGTTGATTTCCATGTTGTTCTTGGTCTTCCAACCCGCCGTGCACCCTGAGGATTCCATTCAAATGACTGCTTTGCAATTTCATCGTTTGGTTTCCTCAGTGTGTGACCAATCCATTGCCATTAACGCTTTCTTATGTCAACGTCCAGCCGCTCCTGGCTTGTCCTGCGCCACAATTCCTCGTTTGATATAATTTGTGGCCAGCGAATTTTTAGAATATGGCGTAGACAACGGTTCACAAAAGCCTGCAATTTCTTTGAGATGGTAGTCGTGACTTTCCAGGTTTCGCAAGCATATAACAGCACGGATTTGACATTGGATTCGAAGAATCTCAACTTTGTGCGCAAGGAGATTTGACATGAGTTCCAAATTTGGGAGAGAGAACCGAAGGCTGCGCGAGCTTTATTTATTCTACTTTGAACGTCCAGATCAGTACCACCATTTGCTGAAACATTACTTCCAAGGTAGTTAAATTGTTCAACCTCTTCAACTGGCGTCTCCTGTATTAAAATACGCTGATGTGTGGAGCGGCCTGTGAGCATTATTTTTGTCTTTTTGCTATTTATTTTAAGACCACTCGCCTCTCCTTTTAACTTCAGAGCTTGACACATCCCGTTCAGCCCGCTGATGTTATTTGCCAAGAGACATATATCATCGGCATAGTCTAAGTGGCTAAGCCTTTCAAACGGTCTCCATTGAATGCCCTGCCTCTCTGATGTTCCAACGCTGGCCGTCAAGACATCGTCAATCGCCAGTAGAAAGAGAATTGGCGATAGAACATCTCCCTGTCTCACACCCTGCCGCACTTCGAAAGAGTCGGATAGCTGCCCATTGTGTAAAACAAAGCATCTTGCGTTGTTATAGGACTCTGTTATAATGGCAACAATTTTTGGGGGAATTCCTCTACCAAGAAGTGATCTCCATATACATTCACGGTTGACTCGGTCAAAGGCCTTCTCAAAATCCACGAACATGAGGTAAAGCGGTGATTGAAACTCCGCAGACTGCTCAAGAACGATACGCAGAGTGTTGATATGGTCGACACAAGACCGCCCACTGCGGAAACCAGCTTGATGCCTCTTGAGTGTAGACTCGATTCTAACCTTTATCCGCTCCAGAATGATGGTTGCCATTAATTTTGGAAAAACGGACAAAACTGTAATACCTCGCCAATTGTTGCAATTCTTAAGATCACCTTTCTTTGGCAACTTAACAATTACACCATCCTTCCAGTCGCTGGGATAGATTTCATTTTCCCACACAGCTTGTATCAACGGGTGTAGAATACTAGCCGTTCTGACAGGGTCAGCTTTCAGGAACTCAGCTGGTATACCATCAAGTCCAGCTGCTTTGTTGTTTTTGAGAAGATTTATCGAAGATTGAATTTCCAGTACTGTAGGGGGCTCGATGTCAATACCCCTATATGATCTACGCATCTCGTTAAGCTGGGGCACTTCAGCACTCTGCTCGACAGAATCCTCATTAAGCAAGGCACAAAAGTGCTCCTTCCACCTGCGCAGCTGATCCTCGATTGATACCAAAAGTGTACCATCCACATCCATTACAGGATGATTGGTGTTGGTTTTCTTCCCGACAACTTCCTTGGATATTTGGTACAATTCCCTCATGTCTCCTCTTCTTGCAGCGTTTTCCGCATTTTCTGCGAGACCGTCTAACCTCACCCTCTTGTCTCGTCTCACACAGCGATAGACCATCTTATGTGCTAAGCGATACTCTCTTCGCAATTCAGCCTTTCGTTGAGCATCTGCTTCGGCATTTATTTGCATCTTCAACGATTTGCGAAGCTCGATTTTATCCCAGGTGTCTTGGGATATCCAAGAGTCTCTAACTCTCGACTGCTTGGGTACAGTTTCGGATCCAGCATCCATAAAAACACTTTTTATATCACCCCACATCTCATCAATTGTTGAATGTTGTATTCCATTTAATGACGAAGCTCTGTCGTTAAGGTTGGTGACATAGTTACGACATATGTTGGGATCACTTAAAGCATTTGTATTGAACTTCGAATTCCTTGCTGCACCCTGTGATTGACGTTGTACAGCTGCCGTTCGTAGCTTGAGACTCATGAGAACCAAATGATGGTCGCTTCCAATGTCGACATTTCTTATGCTCCGAACATCGCACATTGACTTCCTCCATCGCTGCTGAATCATGATGTGGTCAATTTGGTTTTCAGTTTGACCATCCGGATGTACCCAGGTGACTTTGTTGCAAGTCTTATGTTTAAACACAGTTCCACCCAGTACAAGACGATTAGCGTTACAAAAATCGACCAGCAAATCGCCATTTTCATTTCGTGACCTCAAGCCATTTTTCCCCATGACGCGTTCCAGACCGTAGTTGTCTGATCCGACTTGGGCATTGAGATCTCCCATGACAATTATGATGTCGGCTCTTGGAACACCACTGTAAACTGAGTTAAGATGAGTGTAGAAAGCGGTTTTGTCTTCCTCGGTCGCTTCATTTGTGGGGGCGTAGCACTGAATTATTGTGACGTTGCGAATTTTTGAACGGAACCTTGCTGTCATTATTCTTGCAGAAATGGGCGCCCAGGATATAAGACTACGCCTTGCTTCTTCGTTCAACATAATTCCGACACCATGCAGCCTTTGGCCACCCTCTCTTTCATCCTCCCCGGAATACAGCATTCTCGTTTGCCCAGAGTCAGCTCTGTATTCGGCTCTTCCTCTCCACCTAGTTTCACTGATGCCCAGGATACTGATCTTAAGGTGAAGCATTTCACGCTCAACCTGCTCGTATCTACCTTCGCCGTACAAGGATCGAACGTTCCATGCTCCGATTTTCGTACGTATGCGGTAGCCAAAAGTATCATTTGCTCTTCTTAAAAGACTTCTTCTATTTGTTAACGATTCATTTATTGTTATGGCGTCTTGATTGACGCTGGTACACGAAAGATGCCGCACCCCCAAATCCGATGTGCGGTTTACAGCAGCCGAAGCTGCAGAAGGATTCTCCATAAAATGGTTACCTCTTGGGGACTCATTTCCAATTGTTGTCATATTTCATGTAATAGCATATATCCTTCCACCATGGTGTTTTCCGAGATACGATTAATAACATACATAAGCTCAGATTTGACAGGCACACCCGCCTTTTGTATGGTCAAACACATAACTGCTCGAGGCCGCCCACTATGGGAAAACAGACGCCTTTTGTAGCCGCCCAATATGGGTTACAGACGCTACCTGCTGCTGCCGTTGGCCTTTTAACAAAAACGCTCCTCCGCCACCAGACTATCATGCCGTTGACCGCCACCTGCAGTTCATCCGTCTTAAGGGGGCTTTTAACCATCCCAAGGACAAGTTTGTGCCCTGACCAGCAAAGCTGGGTTGTCTGCTTATCCCGGCATCCATTCGGTCCCCCTGCACGTTAGCGTTACCCACCCTCCACCACGCGGAGGTGTGCATAGGGATTTTCCTATCATTGAGCCTAGGGCCATATGGCGTCCTAGCACTCTCAAGTACTTTTGGAGGGCTACTATATTTTTACTTAAATAATAAAGTAAAACTTCTTCATAATGTAGTTATCCAGTTGTTTTATTCGCCACCAGGTATCGCATTTTGACTTTTCTAGTCGTCAATTTTACCTCACCAACATTACCACCGAACTGTCGTCATGCTGTAGTGATACCAAACCAATCTTAACAGGGTCTTATAGTTGTTGCACTTTATAGGCGTGTTTTTTTGGAAGTCTAGACACAATTAAAAGATAAATGACAGCCTATCCATGGACTCAGCTCAGTCTATATAGTTTTTGAACTGGGAAATGTACTAAGAACTAAATAATGGGACTTTATCGCCTCCATCAATTTTTAAGTAGAATTGCTTTAAAATATTTCTAGGGCAAGGGCTGTTGCAGGCTTCAGAATTTGTGAATAGGTTTGTGTCATTTAAAATCCAAAAACTACTAATTTTATATTAAATATTTTGCAGAAACAAAAATTTAAAATCCAGACTAAGAAGTATTTAAGAGACAAACCGTTAAGAACTATGAATTGCTTTCGATCACCTTCCTCACAAGAAGAAGAATAAGCAAATAGAAAAAACAGATCAATTGAAAAAATAATTAAGGCTGATAAAAAAATACAACTGAACCAATTTAGATTGCTGCTTTTTGGTAAGTTATTCACCCCTATTAGTGAATTCGGCGAATGAGCTTTTGCAACGATTGAACTCATTTTCGAAATTTTAGCCATTAGTGAATTCGAGGTAGAAAGTTGAACGACTGTCGGTAACACTACCTGCACCACCGACATTTTGTTCAACATTTTGTTTGTTAGTGAAACCGCAAACCATTCGCTGTCCATACAAACTTTCCCATTTTATATCCGCGCCAATTTTGTCGCGAATCTGCTGTTAATTTTCTTTATTTTCCAGAAAATCATAATGAATAACATAGAAATGTAATTTTAGACTTATAATTCTGAATTTAAAAGTATAGTTTAGTTAAAGTAAAGTATTTAACATTCTTTTTAAAGAAATAAATTGTCTACAATTTTAGGATGATGTTTAGACAGGCTTCATGTGAGGTGACTCATTTTGACGTGAGGACTGTCTGAACACCCCTTGAAATTGCGTGTCACGTTTGAAATGTCAGTAAATGACAAAAGCGATAATATAGTTCGGAAAATGGTAGGGAAGTTCAGGAATCGATAATATAGTTCATTCGGCGAGTTCATTAATTGAGAAAAAATGCGAACGCGAATCCAGTGCGAATCTGGTCAACTCCAGAGGAGTAGAATATTGCGAATTGACTAATCGGCATGATTATTAAGTTGAGAAAAAGTTTTCAAATACTTCAAACCAATTATGTTTTATATATTGTATAAATTAAATGTATAGTAAAACCCATTTACAGAAAGTCACATGAAGTGCTACGACAAAATGAAAATGTTCTCGCAATTCTTTCTTTCATGCCGATTACAAAATCCGCAAAATTTAAGTCCCGGGGAATCAGCTCGATTCACGTCTTCGGTAAAAATTAATTAGTAAATCCGCCGGAAGAACTACATTGTCGATTCTTAAAACTACCTTATCATTTCCAAACTTTCTTATCGATGCTGTCAGTTTTTGGCATTCAATTTCATTGTTGCGTTCTTTTTCCAAAAATAGTTAACTTATTATCGCATGCGTTCCTGTTGTTATCGGTTAATTGCTCTTGATGAAGTTCAGAAAAAAAAATTAAAATGGTATTTGGGCCATTTGTAAACGATAAAGGAGAATTATTTACAATGGAAAAATGAACGATTTCTTGCTATAATAATGCAAATGAAGTTTTTTTTCGGTCTTTTGACACATTTACAAAATCTAAGAACGTATCGTTCCTAGCTGAAATTGTAAATATCCCTATAAAGTTGCCCGACTTTTCCACCATAATTTTTTTTTTTGATTAAATGTTAAATCAATCTTTTCAATTAGATTTCTGTCCTTGTCATTTTCATATTTTATTACTATCCTCCTCATTTTTAATTCAGATTTATGGTACTTAGCATTAAAAACACACTAGAAACAAGAAAAAATGCAAAAACATACTGAAAACATAGTTTGAGTTTGTCAGGAACGGACAACGCCATTCAAATGCAAACAAAAATGGATTGATCCACTGTTTTTTAGGAATAACAAAAAAGTTGGATTCTTCTCTTAGTTCATGCTTCTATATAGATATTTTTACGTTCTGCCCACTACATCTTTGAGCATAGCTGGGTCAAAAATTCAATTTTTTTTGTCTAATTTTCACTTTCAGTTCATTATTTTCCATATTGTTTGCCAAAATTTCTCAGAAGAACAAATTAATTAATTTGGATCCGCAACACTTTTGATGCGGATTTGCAATGTCAAAAGTTATATAGAACGTGGATGGGTTGAGTATTCAGTAGTCTAAAAAAAATTAAACTATGTTATCGACATTCTTTCAACTTTTCACCAGCGGATTTTCTGATAGTAAAAACTCGAAAATTCTGTCAGATAGGATCCGCAGCCTATTCAGCGGATTTGGTAATCGGGGTGTTTATCTTTGTTGTTGTTTTGAAAACTCAATATTAGGCACCAGTTATAGCTATATTGAAAATTTTAATGACTGATTTTGAGAGGTTTAGAAACCAAAATGATTTATTTTTTGATGGACAAATAAGGCTCAAGACCTAATTAATATTTCTAGTCAAAAAAAATTCAAATAGGCCCAACCACATATTTTTAAGATGCTTAAGTTATTGAATTTACGACAAACAAAACAATAAATGACGTCAATTTTGTCTTATTTTTATTAATTTATTAATTTTATTTTATTTTATTTATGCGTGTATGTAATTTCCCTACATTTGGGAGGTTTCGATTTGCAACTGCTTTTTATTGTTGGGAAATATTTAGAATTTTAATTTAATTTAAAAACTGTAAAGTTTTTCGGAACCTTTAAAAAATATTACTGCTTTTCTTTTCAGGTACTGGTGGGTCAGGAAAATCTACATTCATTAAACAATTGCGCTATACGTACAAGAAAGAATTTAGTGAAAAAGAAATACAAAGCTACATATTGTAATATTTTCTCAGGTTCGTTAATAAAACTTATTTACTTTATTCAAAACGTCCACTTATTTATTTCGCAAAATAAAACACTTTACTTTTCTTACTACAAACAAACCGATTTATTATTCACCACTGAATTAATTCACAAACTTTACTTTTCACTTTTATTACAACCAACTTTATTCATTCACGATTAAAAACAAACTGTGTCGCTGCCGTTCAAACATGTGCCTTTTATACTTGTCTTCCAAACTCTCGAAATAAGGAGAACGTTCTGGTATCTGCTTCCAGAGCTTTCCGTAGGGGAAATTTCCCAATAATTTCCCTTCCAAAAGCTTTTATTTGACAGCTGGTAAATCTGCTATAATCCGGCAGATGGCGCTTCCTTCGTTTGAGTGTTGCTATAATTATAGCTAATAAGAGTCTGTTTGCACTGCGACCGTAAGCTTTATTGTGTCCGTTTGTTTGCTTTTCAGAGTCGTTATAGTTCAAATTTCGAAAGTCATTACACTGCCCCCCTCTTAGAATTGATCGTCCCGAGCAAATCCATCACTTCCTTCACCATTACAACGATGTAAACGGTCGATGTGAACTACTTTTATTTTGCCTCTTAATCCTCTCCGAATGCGGTAGACGCCATCGTTTACTCGTGTTACAACAGTATAAGGGCCTTCCCAATTTTGTTGAAGTTTCAGTGACATTCCCTTTCGACGCTGGGAATTATAAAACCAAACAAGGTCTCCCGCTTGGAATCCTGTCTTTGTTGCTTTTGTGTCGTATCGCTTTTTCATCCGACCACTTGATGGCTTCATATTTGCCCTTGTTCTTTCATGAACGTCACTTAGCCTTTCTTCTTCATTTCCCTTATCACTCCGATTCATGGGGCTAGTCTGTTGAATTTGCACTATCCTTTCGTTGTTCTTCAATGCCTTCTGCTGAGTTTTGATTGTCAGGATACCGTCCATTGAAACCGTTGAGATGACATCTTTGGCATCGTACCCCTTTGGTAGCTGGTACTTCCGTACAAACTGACGACTTATGTAGCCATGTTCATCTTCACGTTCATGATTACCTTCCACTACCACACTGTTGCCAACAGTTTTGACCATTAACTCATTTGGCTTGAAATGGCTGACATCCATGCACACTTGAAATCCGTCCGTTCCAACTTTGTAGTTTTCTTTGGCATCACGCTTGTCACCCTTTCGCCGGATAGGAGTTAACTGCAGCGGAGTCACTTTTGGGCGATAATCGCTTCCCGAGTCATCTTTTTGCGCAGTCCTTATTTTCCTTTTACTCCAATCGTAAATGGGATCCGCTCTCAGTCGCTGGATGGAAACAACTTCCTTTTCTTTTTCCTGCGTGCAATTATTGTAGTCTGGTTTCCATGGTCTTCTAGGTGGCAATTGGCGTTGGAGATGTCCAGTCCTGTTGCAATTCCAACATGGAGGTTTTCTAGGTGACAGTCTGCACTGGCGTTGAAGATGTCCAGTCTTGTTACAGTTCCAGCATCGAGCAGGTCCATCTCGCTGGTTTCTTCTTTGGAACGCAGTTCTCTGGCAACAACACTCCTCAACTCCTAGTTCTCTCAAGCGATGAACTCTTTGTGAAGCCTGTTCCGCTGCTTCCATAGTGAGTGCGAATGCTAGTGCTTCAGGAAGCGTGCGTTTGCCAGCAGTTAGAATTGCTCGCTGAAGGTTGATGTCAGATACAGCACGAACAAAGGCTTCTGTTGCGAATTGGTTGATGATTTCATCTCCTGCAGCTGGATATGCCAGGTGCGCCAACCGTTCGATGTCTGCTTGGAGTTGTTGCAGAGTTTCTCCCCTTTTCTGGACTCTGGAATTGAGCTGGATGCGGAAGACTTCTTGCATATGGCCATCTCCAAAACGTTTGTCAATGGCCTGAACGAGAGCACTGAAGTTGCCATTTTTATCTGCTGGTATGGTTTGCAGCAGTTCAGCAGCAGGTCCTCTGAGGGCAAGCGTTAGAGCTATGCATTTGTCTTCCTCATCCCAGCCATTTGTTGCTGCGGCTGCCTCAAACTGCTTCTTGTAGATTGACCAAGAAGTTTGTCCATCGAAGGTTGGGGGATGCATCTCCTTTCTCCTAGGACAGTCACCAGAACTTTCTCGAACCTTCATTTTTCTTACTTTGTCCAATTCCTTAGTAATGGATTCGATTTTATCTTCCACTTTTTCGAACTTTGATTCTACTGTCGACAATTGCTTATCGACATTAGACAATTGTTCATCGACAGTTAACAATTGTTTATCGATAGAAGAAAATTGTTTATCGACACGCTCGTCAAGGGCAATAATTGTATTGTCAAAGGCATCTAACTTACATTCTAGCATATTTGTCTGTTTTTCCAGTAGACACTTTTGTTCTTGGCTTTGTTGTTCTAGAAGATTCTTCTGCTCTTGACTTTGTTGTTCGAAACGTTCGAGAAGATTCTTTTGTTCATTACGTTGTTCTTGGCTTTGCTGTTCTAGAAGATTCTTTTGTTCTTCAAATTTTGCGAGCAGCTGAGACAGCATATTGGTCATGCCCGATGTACTTACTTGTTCTTGCTGTTCTTCCATTTCAATGTCGAATATAAACGTGTCCGGGTTTTTTCCACATCTTCTTAAATCTTCTTGCAGACGAATTATAAGATCATTCTTTGTTCCAGCAGTAGGAAGATCTCGCTTATTCAGTTCTGCCTTAAGTTCCACTAAATTTAAATCATTCAAAGATTTACCCATTGTCTTTTTTTTTCACTTTCCACACAATAAATTAACTGAGTGCCAGATAAAATAAGTTTTATTCCACTTCTAACACCAATGTAATATTTTCTCAGGTTCGTTAATAAAACTTATTTACTTTATTCAAAACGTCCACTTATTTATTTCGCAAAATAAAACACTTTACTTTTCTTACTACAAACAAACCGATTTATTATTCACCACTGAATTAATTCACAAACTTTACTTTTCACTTTTATTACAACCAACTTTATTCATTCACGATTAAAAACAAACTGTGTCGCTGCCGTTCAAACATGTGCCTTTTATACTTGTCTTCCAAACTCTCGAAATAAGGAGAACGTTCTGGTATCTGCTTCCAGAGCTTTCCGTAGGGGAAATTTCCCAATAATTTCCCTTCCAAAAGCTTTTATTTGACAGCTGGTAAATCTGCTATAATCCGGCAGATGGCGCTTCCTTCGTTTGAGAGTTGCTATAATTATAGCTAATAAGAGTCTGTTTGCACTGCGACCGTAAGCTTTATTGTGTCCGTTTGTTTGCTTTTCAGAGTCGTTATAGTTCAAATTTGGAAAGTCATTACAATATATTCCAATTATCTATCAAAATATGTTTACATCCATGCAAACTATGATTGAAGCAATGGATAGTTTAAAAATCAATCACGATTTTCCTGACATTATGGTAAGCAAACAGAATAGTTCAATATACTTAGGAACTCTTAAATGATTGTCAAGTTAGCAAAGCAACTGTGACGGATCGAAAAATGAGTAGGTGGAAAAAATTAGTCGTTAATTAGTTGTGACAATTTCGAATCTGTCATTCAATATTTTCTATGTTTTTTTGGGTGCTAACTTGAAACAACCCAAAAAGCGTCAAAACTTCTTAAACTTAATGCTTGTTGGCTTAATAATTTGTCTTTAACTAGTCGTAGTTAGTTGTGAAAAACTGAATTCAATCGTGCAATGTGTTCTATGTTTTTTTTAATTCTTCGTAAGCTTCATATCAAGTTAGCAAAGTACGACCTTAAAAAGGGCTTAAAACTGCTAATACCGAATAGTTTATGACTAAATAGTCTTCCATTAACTAGTCTTCAATAAGTTGTGACGATTTTGAATTGGTTGTTCTATGTTTTCTATGTTTTTTTCGAAAAGCGGTAAAAACTTTCAAAACTTAATATGTTATTCCTTAATAATTTGCCATTAATTAGTTGTTAACTAGTTTTGAAAAATTCAATTTTGTCATGCGATGTTTTCTATGTAATTTAAGGTGATTTGTTTTCTATGAGCGTCAGGTAACCAAATCAATTTTCGGTAATCGAAAAATGGGTAGGTGGATAATTTTCCGTTAATAATAAATAACCCAAAATTACATAGAAAACATCGCATGACAAAATTGAATTTTTCACAACTAATAAACGAATAGTAAAGGGAAAATTATGAAGGAATAACATATTAAGTTTTGTAAGTTTTTACCACTTTTCGAAAAAAGCATAGAAAGCATAGAACAACAAATTCGAAATTATCACAAATAATTAAAAATAACTAACGGCTAGTCAATGGTAAATTATTAAGCCATAAAACATCCGGCATAATCAGGTTGTACCCCATTTTCAGGCAGTACTTTGCCAACTTGATGTCAAGCTTCCAAAGAACGCAAAAAAACATAGAAAACATTGCACGGCAAAAAAACTGTCACAACATTGTTTGTTAACTTAATATGAAGCTAACGAAGAATAAAAAAACATAGAAACATTACACGGTTGAATTCAATTTTTCACAACTAATTAATGATTAAATAACGGCAAAAAACATGGAAAACAGAATGACAAATTCGAAATTGTCACAATTAATTAACGACAAATTATGCACCTATTCATTTTTCGCTCCGTGAGAGTTGCTTTGCTAACTTGATATCATGTTAGCAAAGCACCCAAAAAAATATAGAAAACATTGCACGACCAAATTTATCACATTGAATTTATCACAACTAATTAACGGCAAATTATTAAGTCATAAACCATCAGGTATAAGAAGTTCTTACTGATTTTCGACAGTGTGCTTTGCTTACTTGATATCAAGCTAGCAAAGCAACCAAAAAAACTTAGAAAACATTGAACGACAAATTCGGATTTGTTACAACTAATTAACGGCAAATTATCCAATTTACCATTTTTCGATTCGTCAAAGTTGCTTTGCTAAACTTGACACTCTTAAACTATTTATAACTGATCTATTAATTCAAAGGTCGCAATTTCCTGTAACCAGAGTAGGTTTTTAACTAATATCAGATATAATTCCTTTACTACCCCAATCTAAGGGTCAGTTGTACCTACAAATTTGAACCACATTTGTATAACTGGCCCTAAATATTAAAAATATATTCAAACATTTTTCTTGTTCTATTTACTACCAGTATGTACAACTCATTAAAACCATCGACGCTAATGTTTCAATTTTTGATAATTTAAATGTGAATGCTTTAAAACATCTTTGGGTTTTGAGGGCATACAAGAAACTTATCGTCTGCGTAGCAAATATCATCTTTCTGATTCAACACAATAGAAAGTTTGAAACTCTAAAATAGGTCTACAATACCGCAATAAAAACGATACATATGTCGTTGTAAAGGTGTTTTTATGTAGGTAAGGTACTACAATAGTTAATACTATTGGTTTGGATAAAGTTTATTCCCTAAATAAGATTTTGTATTTTTGTTCTGGACTTTTAGTGCATTCTAGTATGAATTAAATGTATTAAGTATGATGCATGAGTCAAATGTATGAGAACTAGTTTCCACCAAAGGTTAATCTCAGCTCAGATTAAATAAATCTACTTGGCGTTTCCACCTCACAAAAAGAGATGATTATGAGATTAACTTTGACGGCACCTTTCAAAATGCAAATGAAATTTTAATTTTTCTTATGAAGTGGAACTGAGACAGAATGTTTCATTTGTGTCAAACGATGAAGTACTGAATTGAGCCATGAATGAATCATACAGCGCTATATAAAGAGATTAGTTCGATCTGATATACTATGTTTCCACCAAAGGGTTATCTCAGCTCAGATTTAATAAATATATTTGATGTTTCCACTGCACAAAAATATTTAAAACAGATTTACTTTGACAACACCTTTTAAAATGCAAATGGTGTTTCATTTTTTCTCATGAAGAGGAAGTTAGATAGATTGTTTCATTTGTGAAGAACTGAATTCACCCATGAATGAATCCTTCAGTGCCATGTAAGAAAAGGTGAGTCCAATTTGTAAAAGTATTTGTCCTAGGAAGATTTAACAAGATTAATTTGTAATCTTCAAGATTTACGAAATATAATTGTATGGTAAAACTTCGAGATTTAAGGAAGATTTGAGGTACATCTTATTCAATCTCAGATTAGCGTTAGGTGGAAATGTAGCATTAGGGTAAATCTTATTAAATCTCGGTTTGGTGTCCGGTGAAAACGTAGTATAAATCTTTGAGATTTTAGTAAATCCTATTAAATTTCATGTCGAATTCCTTACAACCAAATAATCGATTTTTTTCTAAACAGAATCGATTTTTTTCTAAACAAAATCGATTTTATTCTGTCAAAACAAATCTTGCATTTTCAGCAAGATTTCAAATCGATTTCACACACACTAACAAGATTTGACATTTCTCTGGAGTTGAAAGTATTTTGCGGTGGGTTTAACAAATGTTCTAAAGTGTTCGTCGATCATTTAAATAGATTTAAAGCAAATAAATCATCAAAACTAATTTTACCAACCACTTCCTCTGCCAAAAGGAGTCTTAGCCCACCTCTCCACGATGCAAACGCCAGTTCAATTCCTGACTGGCAATCACCAGACAAACGTCATATTGCCTATGTGCCTAATCTCAACGACTCCGATATGGACACCTATCAGCCCAAGAGTGCCAACAAATTTTCTGTCCTACAGAACCTACGCATCACTGCCAAGATGTCTATGCCATCCGGCAGTCGCAAGAACAGATCTGAAAATCTATCAGCCGCCATGAACCAGCCGACCGACACCACCGAATCAACAAAAACTAACGCAGCAACAGCAGCAGTAGCCGACAGCGAGGGACTAAACGCCGCTCCAGATAGTTATCCTAACGCAAATAATTTTGAGCTCAACGACTCAAAACTGCTCAAGGGTAAGTTTTGTCCTCCTATTATTATGGTAAATGTAGATACTCGTAAGCTTCTCTCGGATTTTAAGCAGGGTTCGGTGAATTTCACCTATAGAGTAGTCAATCGCGGTAATACATCCCGTTAATACGTTGATGATGGGGGTGTGCATAAGGAACTTATGGAGCTCCTTAGAAACTCCCCTGATATTCAGGCTCATTCTTATACAAGAAAAGAGGACAAAACCGCAAATCTTATTTTGCGCGGTCTGACTTCTGACTATACCGAGGCCGAGATCCTCGATGAACTCAAACTGAGAGTTGTTAATGTTGATAAGGTCTCCAAGCTTAAAACTTTAAAATCCAAACAATTACAGATTTCTTACAATCTCTTCCTCGTTCGCCTCCTTCCGGGCACCAGCCCAAACGAAATCCTTAAAGTTAAATACTTATTTAACACTAGAATTTCTTGGGAAAAACCCAGGGGTAATAAAGGCGTTCTGCAATGCAGACGCTGTCAAAAGTTCGGTCACTTGGCCAAAAACTGCGCAAATAACTATAACTGCGTGAAATGCCTTGAGGTTCACGAGCCTGGCAAATGCTCCACTGTCAAAGAAGACGGGAGCAAAGCAATTTGCGTAAATTGTGGTGATAGCCACACAGCCAACTTCCGAGGTTGCATCGCATTCAAGGAATACGATAGGAGAAGGAAAAAACTCATTCATGATGCTGATGAGAAAATTAAGAAAAATAATGCTATGTCTAAGCTTATTTCATCCAATAATTTTACAACTCCTGGCATCTCTTTCGCCAGCCATTTCAAAAATCCAGTTGGTTTTCAAAACCCCCCTCAAATGAATTCCCTTTCCCAGAAGGATGCCCTCACTCCACACACTAAAAATAATCCTAGCGTGATTAACCAATTTATGGAACTATCCAAAGGTCTCTTCGGCCTGGCAATGACGGCCCCAATCGACAAAATCGAAAGCTTCATGGCCAATATTAATAATTTCTCATCCATAACTCAGAAAAGACTTGCCTATTTGGAACTTGTCAACCAACTCCTTATTTCCGACACATAATGCTATTAAAATTCCTCCAATTCAACATTTCGTCCCTGATACATCACGCTAGGAGAATTGAGCTGCTTAAAATTCTCCAAGGCAATGACATCTCTATTGCGTTCATTCAAGAAACGCATTTAAACACTCATCATAAAGTTTTCCTAGATTCCTATAATATCCTCAGAAACGACCACCTTCAAGGTGTTGCAATCGTCCTGAAAAATAATATCAGGTACGAAATTGTGAATTGGCAATCCCAACAGTTTCCTTCCTTCTTCATCTGCATTCATTTTAAAATCAATAACGTTCCCAAGAAATTCCTTTTTGGCTCTATTTATATCCCCACTAATAATACCCCCGCCTCCTTTGATGGCGAGTTGACTAGACTAGAGAACCTCGCCAACTCCTTCGATAGAGCAATTTTCGGAGGGGATCTGAATGCTAGAAGTCCTAACTGGGGCGATTCCCGCTATAATCTCAATGGTCGTACCCTTGAGAACTGGATTCATAACAACAATCCTTTTCTCACTACCCTCTCGCTCCTCATTTCTTGATCACTTTTTGGTCTCATCTCACATCCTTAATATGTACTATTGATCCTAATTTTGTTATTAACACACTACCTACTTTTACTGAGCACTGCCCAGTCCTCCTAAAACTCAATTTGGAAGAAGCTTCTATCTCTTTTCAAAACCCCTTTACCTCTTATTCTTTTAAGAATACAAACTGGGACGCTTTCCGGGATCATCTTGATCTCTCTTTAGCTCATCGCCTTCCCCCTCACACCCAGTGCCTCTCTAACACAGAAATTGATTCTTATATCTCAATTTTTAACGAGACTCTTCATAATTCCCTGGACAGCCACTCCACTAAAGTGGTCCCCTCCTTTAAAAAATACAATAACCTACCCCCAGACATTGAACGCCTCTATAAAACTAAACATCAATGGCAGAGAAGGCTCAAACACCTTTACCATAATACCTACAATAGAACAAACCCTTCATATCGAGAACTTTCCTCCCAAATTTCCCTACTTTGTAAAATCATTCAGGATAAAGTTAGAATCTGGCTTAATAAACAATTTGGTGAAAACATGTCCAAAATTAAACCGGGCCCTCAAGCTTTTAAGGAAGCATTTAGGCTCATTGGGAAAAAGAAAAAATTCTCCTGTGTGAAACTGATAGTCCAAAATCTCTTGAATGAGTCCGACATTGTCTCCTCCTTTGTAAGTCACTTTCAGCATATCTATCAAGAGAAAATTCCTCTCTTTAATCCCAGCTCCACTCAAGCAGCCATATCAACTGCCCAACTCACCCGCCTCTCTCACCCTGAACGTATTTTTAACTTTGAGGAAGGTAACACTTCCTTAAGTCCAATTGCAAATCACATCTTCTGTGACATTGATGAAGTCTCGAGCATAATCCAACAACTCAAACCCAAAAAATCCGGGGGACCCGATGAAATCTCTAACTTCCACCTAAACAAAATCCCACCCATTGCAATAAGTTTCCTCACCATTCTCTTCAATAATTGCATTAATAATGGGTACTTCCCTAATGCTTGGAAAATAGCCAGAATTTTTCCTATTCAGAAAAACCCTAATTCCCTTGATATCAATCACTTTCGACCCATCTCCCTTCTCTCTAATGTCGGTAAGATTTTAGAAAGAATTATCCTATTTAACCTTAACTCCCCAACGGACAATCCAATAGATCCTATCCCAGATTATCAATTCGGCTTCCGCAAAGTACACTCGACCACACATGCCTTGCTTAAACTTCACAACGACATCACCAACGGCCTTAGAGACAGACGCTGCACTGTAGCGTGTTCCTTAGACGTTGAAAAAGCGTTTGACAGTGTCTGGAGGGATGGGCTCCTTTCTAAAATTGCCTCATTAAACTTCCCACCCCATATCACCTCTCTCCTCGAGAGCTTCCTCAGTCAAAGACAATTTTATATCAAAATTCAAGGCACTAAATCAAACACATGTGATTGCGACTGCGGTGTCCCCCAGGGATCGATCCTCGGACCGCACTTATATAATCTGTTCTTGCACGACTTCCCCCACTTCTCCTCAGATAACTCACTTCAATCCACTGGTTTGCCGACGACACTATTGCCTACTGTAGTCATAGTGACCCCCAAGTTGCACTCAACCATTTGGAAAAACACGTCTCTGTTATCAACGATTACTACCAGACTTGGGGCATTAAAATTAATACACAAAAGTCTGAGTTAATCTGCTTCCGCAATGCCTGCGGCAAAGGTCCTATGGGTGTCTCTAAAGAGAGCAAATCTCTTAAGATAAAAATTAATAATTGCGTTGTTCAGGTCAAGAATGACCTTAAATATCTCGGTGTCAACCTAAATAACTTATTCAAATTAAATAAACATGCTAGATTGGTTCTTGGAAAAGCACGGAAAATCTCTAACTCTCTTATGCCCTTCTTGAGGCACAGTCTGCTCAACAAGCGCACAAAATTACTCTTTTACAAAACCCTAGTCAGACCCATTTTGACTTATGCCTTTCCGATATGGTTTTCCATCTCACCCACTGTTGCCTTAGATCTTGAAAAACTAGAAAGAAAGATTCTTCGTCTTTGCTCGGGCAAAAACTTTCAGTCCCGTACCAGGCGCTTTTCCAACTCCTTCATCTATAACGACACAAACACCATTCCGCTTTTATGCTATTCTTTGACACTTATGAAGAAAGCTATTTCCAAACTCGACCTTATTGACAACTCTCTCATTAATGAAATTATATCCTCCCAGCCTGACCCTTCCTGGGTTAATAATATTTACCCTTCTCCAGTTGGAGTTTCTGAGCTGGTCCTTGAAGCTACCCCTGACAGCTAGGGCTGTGTCAATCAGGATCGATTCGATTTTTTTAATCCGATCATCGAGAAGTATTGATGATTGAAATCACAAATTTTCATTTCAATCGATCTCAATCTCAATCATTTCGATGATTCTCGATTTTTCATCCCAATTTCAATCATTTCAATGATCCTCGATTGTAAATCCCAATCTCAATCATTTTGATGATTCTCGATTTTCCATCGCAATTTCATTCTCAATCATTTCAATTAATCTCGATTTTCCATCCCAATCTCAATCTCAATCATTTCGATGAATCTCGACTTTCTCTTTAAAAACTTGTGATTTCTTAGATGTTTTTAATCCATCGACACCGTAGCCATCCTTCAATTGAATTTGACAGTTGATTGCTTGTCAGATAGGGGATGAACTATATTTTGACACCCAAGGTGTATTTTGATCTAAATGTCACCCAATTACTTAAAAATCATTCATATATTTCAGAACTGTTAGAGGTTTTTTAATCCATTGACATCGTAGCCATCCGTCAATGGAATTTGACAGTTGATGTCTTGATGGATAGGGGCCGAATTATATTTTCACATAAAATGTATAATTTGTTTCCTTTTTCCTGAGCAGTAAAAAATGTGGAAATTCTAAATTTGTTGAGATTTATAATCCATCAAAAATGTATTACCTATTTCGGATTCGATCAAAATGGGAAAAGTATTGAATTGAATTCGTTAAAATCGGAGAGATTTAGTTCCATCGAAATCGAAATGAAAATTGAATCGATAATAAATTCAGTGAAATGAAAATGATCGGAAGATCGATTGATTGAAATGATCGAATCATTTTGGTGATCGATTCTTGAACGATTCGATCATTTGAAATGAACGATTTACACAGCTCTACTGACAGCACACCCCCTTCATACTTTCTTAAGGCCATCCAAGGCCATAATCGTGGCTAACTTTTATCTCTTGCGTTGTGGCCCTTCTTCCAGACACTACACCCCTGCGTTCTATTATTGAGGTTCATCCGACCTTGATCACAATCTAAATCAAATTTAATTTACTTAATCAGCTTACGAGTTCTGCTACGCATAGTGGACAAAACTTTTTCTTCTTTATTTTATTCTTTATAGAAATATCTTCACATTAATAAAAAAGCTTCACCTTAAGATCAGTATCCTGGGCATCAGTGAAACTAGGTGGAGAGGAAGAGCCGAATACAGAGCTGACTCTGGGCAAACGAGAATGCTGTATTCCGGGGAGGATGAAAGAGAGGGTGGCCAAAGGCTGCATGGTGTCGGAATTATGTTGAACGAAGAAGCAAGGCGTAGTCTTATATCCTGGGCGCCCATTTCTGCAAGAATAATGACAGCAAGGTTCCGTTCAAAAATTCGCAACGTCACAATAATTCAGTGCTACGCCCCCACAAATGAAGCGACCGAGGAAGACAAAACCGCTTTCTACACTCATCTTAACTCAGTTTACAGTGGTGTTCCAAGAGCCGACATCATAATTGTCATGGGAGATCTCAATGCCCAAGTCGGATCAGACAACTACGGTCTGGAACGCGTCATGGGGAAAAATGGCTTGGGGTCACGAAATGAAAATGGCGATTTGCTGGTCGATTTTTGTAACGCTAATCGTCTTGTACTGGGTGGAACTGTGTTTAAACATAAGACTTGCAACAAAATCACCTGGGTACATCCGGATGGTCAAACTGAAAACCAAATTGACCACATCATGATTCAGCAGCGATGGAGGAAGTCAATGTGCGATGTTCGGAGCATAAGAAATGCCGACATTGGAAGCGACCATCATTTGGTTCTCATGAGTCTCAAGCTACGAACGGCAGCTGTACAACGTCAATCACAGGGTGCAGCAAGGAATTCGAAGTTCAATACAAATGCTTTAAGTGATCCCAACATATGTCGTAACTATGTCACCAACCTTAACGACAGAGCTTCGTCATTAAATGGAATACAACATTCAACAATTGATGAGATGTGGGGTGATATAAAAAGTGTTTTTATGGATGCTGGATTGAATTGAATTGCGAAGAGAGTATCGCTTAGCACATAAGATGGTATATCGCTGTGTGAGACGAGACAAGAGGGTGAGGTTAGACGGTCTCGCAGAAAATGCGGAAAACGCTGCAAGAAGAGGAGACATGAGGGAATTGTACCAAATATCCAAGGAAGTTGTCGGGAAGAAAACCAACACCAATCATCCTGTAATGGATGTGGATGGTACACTTTTGGTATCAATCGAGGATCAGCTGCGCAGGTGGAAGGAGCACTTTTGTGCCTTGCTTAATGAGGATTCTGTCGAGCAGAGTGCTGAAGTGCCCCAGCTTAACGAGATGCGTAGATCATATAGGGGTATTGACATCGAGCCCCCTACAGTACTGGAAATTCAATCTTCGATAAATCTTCTCAAAAACAACAAAGCAGCTGGACTTGATGGTATACCAGCTGAGTTCCTGAAAGCTGACCCTGTCAGAACGGCTAGTATTCTACACCCGTTGATACAAGCTGTGTGGGAAAATGAAATCTATCCCAGCGACTGGAAGGATGGTGTAATTGTTAAGTTGCCAAAGAAAGGTGATCTTAAGAATTGCAACAATTGGCGAGGTATTACAGTTTTGTCCGTTTTTCCAAAATTAATGGCAACCATCATTCTGGAGCGGATAAAGGTTAGAATCGAGTCTACACTCAAGAGGCATCAAGCTGGTTTCCGCAGTGGGCGGTCTTGTGTCGACCATATCAACACTCTGCGTATCGTTCTTGAGCAGTCTGCGGAGTTTCAATCACCGCTTTACCTCATGTTCGTGGATTTTGAGAAGGCCTTTGACCGAGTCAACCGTGAATGTATATGGAGATCACTTCTTGGTAGAGGAATTCCCCCAAAAATTGTTGCCATTATAACAGAGTCCTATAACAACGCAAGATGCTTTGTTTTACACAATGGGCAGCTATCCGACTCTTTCGAAGTGCGGCAGGGTGTGAGACAGGGAGATGTTCTATCGCCAATTCTCTTTCTACTGGCGATTGACGATGTCTTGACGGCCAGCGTTGGAACATCAGAGAGGCAGGGCATTCAATGGAGACCGTTTGAAAGGCTTAGCCACTTAGACTATGCCGATGATATATGTCTCTTGGCAAATAACATCAGCGGGCTGAACGGGATGTGTCAAGCTCTGAAGTTAAAAGGAGAGGCGAGTGGTCTTAAAATAAATAGCAAAAAGACAAAAATAATGCTCACAGGCCGCTCCACACATCAGCGTATTTTAATACAGGAGACGCCAGTTGAAGAGGTTGAACAATTTAACTACCTTGGAAGTATTGTTTCAGCAAATGGTGGTACTGATCTGGACGTTCAAAGTAGAATAAATAAAGCTCGCGCAGCCTTCGGTTCTCTCTCCCAAATTTGGAACTCATGTCAAATCTCCTTGCGCACAAAGTTGAGATTCTTCGAATCCAATGTCAAATCCGTGCTGTTATATGCTTGCGAAACCTGGAAAGTCACGACTACCATCTCAAAGAAATTGCAGGCTTTTGTGAACCGTTGTCTACGCCATATTCTAAAAATTCGCTGGCCACAAATTATATCAAACGAGGAATTGTGGCGCAGGACAAGCCAGGAGCGGCTGGACGTTGACATAAGAAAGCGTTAATGGCAATGGATTGGTCACACACTGAGGAAACCAAACGATGAAATTGCAAAGCAGTCATTTGAATGGAATCCTCAGGGTGCACGGCGGGTTGGAAGACCAAGAACAACATGGAAATCAACAGTTCTAGCAGAAGCAGACTCCCAGAGAAAGACGTGGCCACAGTTAAAATATCTATCTGCAGACCGAGAAGGATGGAAACGATTTGTTAGCGCCCTATGCCCCAACCGGGGTTACAGGACTTGATGGTGATAGAAATATCTAATTAAGGGTATTCATGCAACAGCGTAAACTCGTCGTAAACATCGTAAAGTTGTAAACTTCGTAAATCTGTCAAATTTTCCATGCAAATTGTGACAGAACTACGAAGTTTAAAAGTTTACAACGATTACGACGACTTTACGATGTTGTATGAATACCCTTATTGTCTTTTTTTATTAATTTGTCTTGTCTTGCTCAATGAAAATTAAATTTAGCGTAAAATTTATCTTTCTCACTTTTGAAATTGTAATTCAAAAACAAAATACTATCTATGTATTTATATAAGTTACTTTGTACTCTATAATGTTAATCTAATATTCAACTACTTTCTAATTGTTATACAATTGTACTCGTTAATTTCTTTTCACAAACCTAAATATTACTTTATGCTCACTTTCGTGTTCAAAAATTTGCAAAGAAAAATGTCTCATTCATATTTCTATTTTATACTGTTTAATCCTGTATAACTTACAAACAAACGTATCTAATGAAAACTCTTTCTTGTATCTACGGCTTCTCCGTACTACTTTCAAATGTTATATAGATATACATATGCATGTATCATAATCTCGATTCTGAAATTATTCTTAAAATCACCGCGCTATGCGCAATCGTCATACCAAAGAGTTTGACTATATGCATTCTGTGCATACTGGTCTCACTCTCTCTTTAGTTTTAAGTTTTTATTTTCATTGTATAAATTCAGTGACAATCAGTCACACAACAACCGTCTATTATGCTCCTGAGCAAGAGCAGTCGAAACTTTTTAACTAATTTGCCAAGAGGCACTCAATATTAACTGAAAAGAGCAGGCAATACTTTATAGCCGCAGTATTTAATTCTTTTTTTTAATAACTGACATGTATTCACATTTGTAAACTTCTTTTTGTATAAGTCTCAATAAATCAATTCAATTCAAATTCAGTTCTTGATTGTTTGACTCGAATAAAACATTCTATCTCTTTCGCACTTCATAGGAAAAATTGAAGCGCCATTTGCATTTTTGAAAGTGTTGTCAGATTTAATCTTTTTTAAATCTTTTTGTGCGGTGGAAACACCAAAAAGATTTATTTAATCTAAACTGAGATAAACCTTAGGTGGAAACATAGCATTAACTTATTTTAATCACAAAATAATATTTATCGTAGAAACTCTTGTTTTATTTTTCGTGTGCAGCGATACAAAATACAACAGATACACAATGGTAAACAACAACAAAAAACTGTCGTCGGTGAACGTTTTGCGTCGGTTTGGGAGAGCCTTTAATCAATTCATTCGCCATTTTGTTGGCTTTCTTGTTGAACGGAAATAAGACCCTACAAAACACAACAGACGAGACAAGTGTGGTTCCGTCTTTATTCATCTCCAAACATTTTATCGCTTATCAAATTTGAGTTCTTAGGGAATGGGCATGAACTCCTGATTTTTATTTTATTGATATCTTAGCCTAGTAAGCAGATCGAGCTAAAATTTCACTCCCACATTTCTCTCCAAACACCAGCTAATATCCAGGCTAAATTTTGACATGAGATTTTTGTGGAGATTGCATAACAGAAAACAGCTGTTCTCTGAAAAGAAATTGTATTCAATAATTTCATAGAATTTTATTTCAAGTGAATCTAATAAAAAAAAAAATAGATTTTTCCCTTTGGCATTGATAAATCGTTGGTCCTTCAATATTTCGCGTTCTCAATTTTGATTTCCACAACGCAAAATTCACACAAATCTAACAAATAAAAGAACCTGTCACAATTTAGCTCGAAGATTAATGTGCCGAACAATTATTTCACGCGCTAAATTTTGAAAGATAAGAGCTGTATACAGTAAGAAACGAAAATTTGATTTTTAGCTGGAGCTGCGTACCTCTCGGATAAAATGCTTGGCTTTATTTTAGCTTGGCTAAATTTTGGAGAGAATTTTGTATGGGAGCGAAATTTTAGCTCGATCTGCGTACTAGGCTTTTGTGAAAAAAATGTGAGTGAACTTAAGTTTTAGTCCTATTTTTCCAAATATGCTAGGAAATAGTACTGCCGAACCCTGTTACTGGCTTCCCAACTGGCTACGAAAAAGGCAAGCCAGTTGACGAGCCAGTTGCTCAGGTTTGTATGTGTTAGTACAAAAATGTGAGTGTATTGCGACTGGCTAGCCAGTAGTGGCTCGTGTGGCCTCAGGCTTAAGGATTGGACTTGTTGAATTATTAGGTCTGATCCTTTACTTTGGGTTTCTGTGATTTTTAGTCCAAACTTGTGTCAAAATATTTTTTGTATATGAACTTTGACTCAACTTTGGACTGAAATGCGCAGAAATGTACAGAAAATCACAGAAATTCAAAGTAAAGGAACAGACCTATTGATTCAAAATAAATCCACTGTAAACTATATCCAACAAGATTAGAATTCCTAATCATTAATTCAACAAGTCCGATCCCTAATGCTAAGTCTTCTACTTGGCTGATTTATTTCAGTAGTATATAGAATTTGTAGTATAAGCCTTCTTATATAGAAACTATGCCTGACCCCGGGCAAAAAAACTTCCAGCTTAATGATTAGGAATTCTAATCTTTTTGGATATAGTTTACAGTGGATTTTCGTTGAAAAATTCATGTAAGTTGAACCATTGAATAACTACAAATAGAAGGGACACCGGGCAAAACGTCCACTAGGTGGCCTGGTTTGGCAGGCTGTCGCTGCAATCGCTCTATCAAATACAACACCCCTTTAATAAATTTGTTCCTTAAAAGTTTGTTCCTTTTGGGAAATTTCCTTAATTGCCGAAGAGAAAGGGAAGAAATGTTTTTTTTTTCACAGAGCATGAAAATGAACAACAACAACGATTTGAACAGCCGTTTTAGTTTTGCTTTTGAGGTATTTTTTTCAATGCCATTCGAGGACTCAAGGTTAATGAAAATATGGGGTAGAGATAAAAATTATATTTTCTTTTCTGGGTTGTGTGTGTGTTGTGTTGTCCAGTAAATGAAATTTGTTGTTAGTGTTTTGTTGCAATTTGGGATGTTAACGATGATGGCTTTGTTTTGTTTTTTATATCTTGAGATCCATAGGCAAGGAATAATATTTTTTTTTTTAAATTTGAAAACATTAGTCTCAAGTGGTACATACACACAACACAAGTGTGCACTCTTTGATTTTTGGTGTGGTGGGTCGATCGGTGGTATATGTGTGGCGGAGTGTGTGCACACTTATGTGCTGTGAATGGGTCGTTTTATAGGTATATGCAGGAAGGTACCTGTTCCATCTTCTTTTAAATTTTTCGTCGATTTTTACGGATCCTTATCAATTAATATAGATTATCAAGTAGGTACTCATTATTACATAGGTACCTGCCATCTGTCACATAAAAATAATTAAATAATGGTTTATAATTTGTTCTCATTTATTGTTTTTTCAACGATTTTGGTATAAATGTAGGTACATACATACATTGTTATTTTTAAGATTAGAAAAATAAAAATTATAAGTATTATTATGTACTTAATAAATCAAAAAAGAAACTAAAGCAACCAGTGATAGTAAAGATGTAGTTTTTTTTAATTAAAGTTTTGTTTTTACTGTACCCAAATGAAAAATGTTTGAAATTTAAAACTAAAACCGTGAAACAGGGTGTAGAACACATTTGAAGGTATGTAGGTATGTAACTCCCTTTTTTTAGTAACTAAGCGATAAAAATCTTATGTTTTTCTTTTAAATAGAAGCATACACTTTAAGTGTACTTTTGAGAGGAAGATATTCTGATTTGAATTTGGCCATAATTTAATTTAAATTAAAAAATCGCATGTATGTACACTAGTTAAGAAAAATTCTAGGAACAAGATTTTGAATTTTTTTGTCAGTGGTTTTTGTTGTATGTGTGAGATGAGACAGAAAGCTTTTTTTAATTTTTAAAGGTTGTAATTTTCTCGGAACTTTTATAAGTCAATCAAATCTATCGGTTATGACTTTATTCAACTATAAGTTACTAACCTTTTTGTTGTTGCCGTTGTTGTAAAATTTTGTTCTGCCTGCGATATCTGACTTTTAATCGAAAAACTTTGTTTTGATCACCAAAATCACACCTAATAATAAAAAAAACGACTTTTTGTGATCCCTTCGTAGGTACATATATGTTTATCTGTTGCTTCTTTGCAAATATTAATTGCATGGTAAATATAAGTATGCAAATTTGTAGATTAACATATTCTTAACATTGCTGAACATTTTTATATTGAAAAAAATTAAAAAAAAACTTTAAGTCTTTTTTCTTGTCCAAGTAGTGCGTGACCAATACAAAATTGTAAATAGTTGAAAAGAATTCGTTATTTTTGTTTTCATTTCGATGGTGATTACACAAATGTTTAGTAAAAACACAATTTGTTATTTTCAAAAATGTTAAGAATATGTTAGTCTTCAAATCTGCATACTTATATTAACCATGCAATAAATATTTGGAAGGAAGCAAAAGATATACATACCTACGAAGAGATCACAAAAAGCCATTTGAACTTTTTTCTAAAATAACGTTGAAAAGCCACAAAAACAAATAGTTTCAATAAAGTCTAAAATGATCATTATAAGTTGGGATATTGGTGATAAAAAAATATTAATCAATGAAGCTTGAAGATCACATATCTCAGGTAAAACTAAATATTACAACAAAAACAAGGTGACTTAAAGCTGAATACACAAGTCACCTAACTAAAGTTCCGAACAAAAAGTTCGGAGATTTTCTCACTTTGACAACCTTCAAAAATAAAAAAATGCTTCGTGTTTCATCTTATACCACAACTTAGTACCATGAATACAAAATTATAAACAAACATTTTGTTTGAATGGTTGAAGTTTGACGTCTGAGTCCGAACATTAGAATTGTATTTATTTAATTAATTAAAAACAAAAAGTAGTTTTTAAATTATTTTATAGATTTTAAAGTTTAGTCTACACATAATAAAAAAAAATAAAGAATACTTTTTGAAAGTGAGCGGTAGTTTGTTCTTAAGCTTAATTCAAACAACAAATACAAGAAATTATTTAAATCTAAGTATAGATAACATACAGGGTGTCCCGGACCTGAGTGGAAGTATTTTAGGATGTGGTTTTTGGGGTTATTCTAAGAGAAAAAATGTTTGGGGGGAAAGTTGTATCTCCCCTCCCTGAGGCAGGCAAAAAAAACATTAAAAGTCAACGAAAACACTTCTAATAATGTGCTATAGTTTTTTTTTTTAAAGATAATACTCCATTCTTGCATTTGGATTTCAAATCAAGTTGTTTAAGCGAATAGGTTTCGAAAAATTAAATTTCAAAGTCAAAATTAAAAAAAAAAAGTGGTTTTTTTTCTTAAGTCGATATTTTTCAAAATTTTACGTAATAAAGTGCTTTTTTGTGTTCAATATTCAATGCCCTCATTATTTATTTAGTCCATTACCGAAAACCAAATGCAAAAATTTTGGTAAAAGGTACTTTTACCAAAAAAACCCGAAAAAATAAATTCATTCATGAATTATCCATAATTTAACCCTTTTTCGGCCTTTTTTGGTAAAAATACCTTTTGTTTTTTCTTAATTTCTCATAAACTAAGAAAGATAATTACATTAAGTTTTCGGTAATGGACTAAAAAATAATGAGGACATTGAATATTGAACACAAACTTAAGTACGTAAAATTTTGAAAAATATCGAGTTAAGTTCAAAAATCACATTTTTTTTTTTAATTTTGACTTTGAAATTTAATTTCTCAAAAACTATTTGCTTAAACAACTTGATTTAAAAACCAAATGCTAGAATGAAGTATTATCTTTCACATTATTAGATGTGTTTTCGTTGATTTTGAATTTTTTTTTTGCATTTGAAGTCCCTGCCTCAGGGAGGAGAGATACAACTTGCCCCCCCCCCCCTCCCCCCATACAATTTTTAGAATAACCCCAAGAACCACACCCTAAAATAAATCCACTCAGGTCCGGGACACCCTGTATATTACAGAAAAGAAGAGGTCCACAAATTCGAATAGCTGTACTTCAAATATGTCTCAATATATCTAGTTTCTTTACACTTTAGCCTGGCATTTATAATTTTAATTTTAGCTCTTATTAATACCTTTAAAGTATGATTTAATAAAACTTGTTTATGATCAGTGGATGTACAGGGGTAATAAACTTGGGCATCGCATATATTTAAAAAAGATTGTAGAACAGTTTGTTGGAAACAAAGCTGATCAAAATTTTCTTTGAAACATTTTACAATAATATCTATGAGCTTGACAAATGATTTTGAAGGAATTATCAAGCCTCCATTTGTGGTCTTTTCATGACTATGTTGAATTTACATATTTCACAACCGGTTTTTTTGAGGACAGACTTTGCGATGTATCCAGCAAAATATGTTGTAGACATTTCTGAAATATTTGACGGTGTATTTTGTTCAACTTCATTGTCTAAGGATGCCTCGTCATCTGAATCGTCAAACTCACAAATATTGCTTTCTTCACATTTCACATGTTAAGTTGCATTTATAATGAAAAATTTTGAAAAAAAAAAATCTTTAATGATATCTTTTAAATGATATTTATATGTGCCTGCATAATATGTAGATTTTTTCTTAAGAAATACTCACGTTTTCCTTTTTTTTCATTTAAATGATTGATTTATAATATCGTTTTATTAAAAAAAACAGACCTTTTATTTGTAGGCAAAAATTTGCTTGGATGATTAGATTATCTATGTAGGAAAAAGTTTGGCTCTTTTAATTTTAATTGGATGTCAGGATAATAACTGTAAATAAGTTTAATTTTTAACACCACTGGGAGTGAGAAATTAAAACTCACCTGCTGATAATGGAATAAAATTAAAATTAAATAAAAGAGAAACCGTTTTGTATCTGCTGTATGGCGGTGAGACGGACACCAAACACCAATATATTCAAAATGCACCTATGTGTACCTACATGTGCGTTCATTCACAAAAGAAAATCAAAGCACAAATTGAAGAAAAAAAATATGTATCCTTTCTTCGCTGTATCTACATATCTACTCGTATGTATCTATGTATATCTCTAAGAAAAATACAAAAGGATTTATTTGAGACTCACTTAGCCGAGAAGAAAACCAATTATTGTGTGAAAAGGAAATTATAGCTTCATGGGCGGCCACTGGATTCGATTGGTGCGACTGTCGTTTGAGCAATGCTCGGTGTCCCCTTCTATTTGTAATTATTCAATGGTTGAACTGAACTTAATACAAATTGCGTAAGACAAAGCCCTCACTATGTCACTGATGAGTTCAAGTGAGTAAGCCGAACGAAACGCCAATTTGTGGGACTAAAGGCCATAAAAAGCTATTTTGAATCTTAATTGTTTATCAAAATAATAAATGATTTTACTTCCTAAATGTCTCAAAATTTGAAATTTTCATCTACCAACCATACCATATAACACATTGACCTATTATATATGGACTGCCAGGAGCCAACTTTAGATGGTTCATCGACAGCAACTAAGCGGTCACAGCGCTACTTGGAGCAAAACAGAAAATGGTGAACCTCTTGACTGTTTGGATTGCCTCATTCTCAGCTCGGTTGTCACATTTTTTGTTTATTTATTATTTATTTTTTTGTAGAAAACAAAAAAAAGTTAATTCAAAAAAGTTCCTTGAAAAAGATGGAATGCGTGACTTTTTATCTATGCAGATGCTACTCATGATCTACCTACTCTGAAGGAAGTAGGTATCATCATCAGCCATAACACCAGCTTAAGTCCAAAAAGAAACATGAAGAAAAGAAAGTAAGTTTTTCTTTTTTTGCCATCGGTAACTTTCATGAAGGTATGCATATTTATAAATTAAGGTTCTATCGGAGGAACAAACAAATGAGAACTACAAACAGGACGTTTTATTAACAGAGCCCTATCTGAGAATGATGATTAGTACCGACGACAAAGAAGATGATGGTGGATAAAGTATAGAGTCAAGCGATGACACTGCCAGAGGACATATAGCTCGGTACCTCTACAAAAATGCATTCAGTGTATCTGTGCCTACGTTCTGTAACTCTCGCATCGAGAAATTTCTCGCATGGAACACGTGAATCAAAACAAATATGATGTGAATTGGCATTAAAATTGTTTTCTCACATTCGCCTGGTTCTGTAACTAGATTTTCTCGACTTGAAACTTTTCGGAATAAAATTTCTGTGAGAGCCTGGAAAAATATGAGTAAATCTGTGAGAGCCTGGAAAAATGTGAGTTAAACTGTTTCTGTAAGAAAAAAGTCGAGATAATTTCTCGATTTACCTGCTAAAATTACTCGACAAGAAAAACGCATGTGAGAAGAAAATTAAAGCGATTAAAAGTAGAGAAATGGTAAATATTTTGTATTTGTAATTATTATTTCAAAACAAAAACAAACCCTCCCTTTGGATTTAGCAAAGAGGGTAGTTTGGAAATGTAAATGTAAGCGTTAAAAACAAATATAGAAATACCTACTTATCAATCATTTTCTTCTTTAGTTCACCTTACGTGAGGTGCGCTTGAGAACTCTCCTCACTTCAGAAGCAAAATTGAATGAAAGTATATACGTAACAGACCCTAAATAGGGGCGATCATACCTATAATTCACTTAAGTGAAATTAGTAATTTTGTCCATTTTGTGCTTCAGTATTGTCAGTTTCACTTAAGTGAGGTTTACCTAAGATTTTTCATTTTCACTTAAGTTCACTTAAGTGAGGTGCACTCGAAAGCCCTCATAACTTCTGAAGCAAGAGTAAATTCAACTTGACTAAAAGTAACAAACCGTTTTTATGGGCAAATTCACTTAAGTGAAATTAATAATCTCTCTTTTTTTGTGCTCAGTGTCTTCAGTTTCAATTAAGAGTGGTATACGTTTACTTCAGATTCTTCAGTTTCATTTAAGTAATGTATGCTTTTGAAAGCTTAAAAAATTGAAACTAGACCAAAAGTATCGAATCAAAATTATGGGAACGTCATTATATAGATTATATTTGCATAATTGTATGGTTATATATACATATACATACATGCATAGATATATCCATATACCTATATTATCAATGTATTTAGATTGATATTTTTTCAATAAATGCATTAATAACCCTCAACAAAAAAAAAAAAAAAACAATTTATATATTAATACGTATAGTACAGGTAAAATAGTAAGAAAAGTATTTCGAATAAAAAAAAAATTAGTACCATCATGAAACTTGGTGAAAACATCTTATGTATTATGAGAATGAAAAATCAAAAGAGTCTATAAAAATATTTCACATGGAAGGGTGTTTTTATGAGGGGGAGAGAGGGGAAGTTGTGGTGTATCAAACAGAAAAAATAACTTTGGTGCAACATTAGCATATGACACATGTTTTTAAGGTAGTTTTAAATGCTGAATCAAATGACACCAAAACCAAGTCGATACAGCCTCCGTGAAAAAAGTTATTGTCATTTTTATGTAAGGATGACTATATTTTCAGTATAAAAGTAAAATATTACCGAAAACCAGTTGAAAATAATGGTCTGTCGACGAAACTTGGCATCAATGGTTCATTTGTCATGAAAAGCAATAATAAGAAGAGTCTATAAAAATATCTGTGGTTAAAGGGTGTTTTTTTGGAGAGTTGGGGTAGTGGTGGGAGTATTGCCATAAAACCTGTGACAAAAATGGTACCCCCATGAGATTTTGTAAAAATATGCTATTAACTTATAGAATAAAAAATCAAAAGAGTCTATAGAAATATTTTGCATGGAAGGGTGTGTTTTTTGAAGAAAGAGGGAAGTGTGTGGTTATATTTCAAAAAAATGGAAAAGGATGGTAACCCTCAAGAAACTTGGTAAAAGTGTTTCATTTACTGCGAGAATGAAGAATTTACGGAGTTTACAAAAATATCAAGTAAGAAAGGGCGTTTTCGTGGGCTTGGTTAAAGGGTGTTATTTGTTTTTGGAAACAATTTTAGTTTTTGGAAAAAGTTTTATACATTCCTTCACCCATAGAAAACATCCTTCTACCATATAGATATTTTTATAGACTCATTTGATTCTTCACTTTGGTAGTTCATACTACATTTTTATAAAGTTTCATGAGGGTACCATTTTTTAATAGGTTCTATGGCAATAATCCCACCATAACCCCAAATCTCACCAAAACCCTCAAAAAACACCCTTTAACCACAGATAATTTTATAGACTCTTCTTATTATTGCTTTTCATGACAAATGAACCATTGATGCCAAGTTTCGTCGACAGACCATTATTTTCAACTGGTTTTCGGTAATATTTTACTTTTATACTGAAAATATAGTCATCCTTACATAAAAATGACAATAACTTTTTTCACGGAGGCTGTATCGACTTGGTTTTGGTGTCATTTGATTCAGCATTTAAAACTACCTTAAAAACATGTGTCAGTTATTTTTTCTGTTTGATACACCACAACTTCCCCCCCTCTCCCCCTCATAAAAACACCCTTCCATATGAAATATTTTTATAGACTCTTTTGATTCTTCATTCTCATAGTACATGAAACGTTTTCACCAAGTTTCATGGTGGTACCAAATTTTTTGTTTTATTTATCCTATTTCACCTGTACTAGTAAACACTTTTCTATATCTCCCTTTTAAACTGACTTAAAGGCAATTTATTTTCATATTTTTTTATTTGAAAGGTATAGCCAATCGCTCGGGCAGAATCTAGTTTTTATATTTATATGTTGCCGTTAAGACATAAGCTGCGTTTTTTTGTATGTCCATATGGAGTTTGGCGAAAAAAACGACATCGGGACATTTCAACATTTGCCTTGGTCTGCCATTTTGTTCTGAACTATCCTACCAACAAACATTTGACATTTCTATACAAATTATCGATAACACAACGCCAATGGTAGTCTGGCAATACCGTTTTATCGGGACAAAAGTTAACTCCTCCAGTTAATTATCTGGACTTAGCTAACTCTATATGGACATAGTTGTTGTTGTATTTAACATGTAAATGCTTTGTTGTCGTTTTTTTCACACAATTTTATCTGGACATGCAAAAAAACACAGCTATTAATAGAGTCAGGTCGAATTTCGACTACTTGGCGATATTAGCTTATATAAATGCGTATTTACTTATTGCATTAAGGCGGCAGACCTACATAAGACATTTGATAAAAATACAAATATTTTAAAATATTTGAATTTTAACTGCCAATAACATAGTTTCCGGTAGATATTCCAATGGAAAGACAAATGAAAAGAGATGTTTCTCACATTGAGATACAGACACAGTTTATTTTTCCAAGTCGAGAAACGTTGGGATTTTGTGTTCCATGTTTTCTCGATGCGAGAAGTTTTCGCTTAAAGCTAGAACTATAATGCTCGGAGGGGCACTTAAGTGGTCGAAAGAAAACAAGCGAATACACGGAAAGCATTTTGACGCGACTATAATTGCGAAGTGGAGCGTTTCGTCAAGTTTCGTTCAACTTTGGTTACGGAAGTGAGGTGCGCTCCCGAGCGCACCTCACTTAAGTAAAACTGACATTTGGGGAAATAGGAATGCCAAAAAGAGAAAGATGATAGTTACATTATGGGTGTGTTCCCCTTTTTTCGGTACGGAAAGCTACTTATCGTTGGTTTTTGACATAAGCTTCAGTGCCCTTCCGACTATTACAGTTCTACCTTAAGTTACAGAACGTAGGCACTGTTTTCAAAAGGTTTTTTGACAGAATACACGTGATATATTTACAAAAATATCGACAAGTTCGATGTCGCAAGATAATAAATAAAAAAACAATGAATCTAGATATTTCTTTGAATTCTGTATTCTTAGTTCCTTTTATTTCTTCCATATTTTTAAATAGTACATAAAAAAGAGCATTCTATTTTGTGCCCACCACTGACTAAAAAATTACCTAGGACTTTATGTAGATCGACAACTCGAAAGGTTTGTGTACCCAGGCCTCTAGTTTGGAATCCTGATGCAAGCAAAACATGAAGAACCTAGAATAAAAATTGATTTATATTTAGATAAAACGATTGAAATTTAAATCAAGTTACTTTATGTAGGTTGTACTGAAACGAGTATTGCTGATTAAAATTCGCATATTCTGGGTGGTGGAAGTAATCATCTGAGGGTCACCACTTTAAAAAACCTCACTTACCGCAATTTGTTGAATTGGCTGGTGACTTATACTATGTTCCCACCAAAATGAAATCCGAGATTTCGGTTGAAAACTTTTGATATAACAAGGTGATGGAACAAGATTTAATGAAAATTTCAACGAAATCTCAATGAAAACCCTAGATTTCAACGAAATCTTAATGAAATCCCACTCCACCAACTCAAGATCTCCAAATTTTTCAGCTGAAATCTCAGATTTCGTTTTGGTGGGAACAAGGTATTAATTCCAAATGTATCAAGCTGGGGAGAGGATACAGGTTTTGGAGAATGCGATGGCTGCATTAGTTAAATAGTGCGTCAATGTTCCCAATAAGGCACTTATCTTGAATGTTGAATGTCTCTGATTTGCCATTTTGACTTCGTTAATAATTGCAGATTTTGTTCTTCTTGAAGAATATAGAAAGTCTCTGCACAACAATGGAGATGAAATTTTTTGTTTTTAAAATTAATTTTTAAAGAATACTTTGTTGCACGCACCCACGTCTGTAATCCACAAGAACAAACCAAAGGCAAATATGGAAATTGAAATAAGAAATAAATACTGATAAATTAAATTAAATTATAAACAAACTGACGTGATCTTTTTAATAAAGTATTTGTAAAAGTAGAACTATGTCAGACGTCAAAAAATATAGTGATGGCTCTGTTTTTTACAAGAAGTAATAATAGGTGTCCTTAGCCTCTATGCGAAAAAATGCCTGTTCAAGCCAAGTGGCATGAGATGGCATTGGGAATAATTACTATTTTTTGCCACTTTGCTCCAACAAGCAGTTGTGTCGCTAAGAAGATGTGAACTCCTTTCAATACAGCTTTTGTATGGAAATGAGACTCGACTAGCAGTCCATATATAAGTATGTCAATGATAGGTGTGTTTTTTTTCTTGCCCGAATGGGCTTATACGAAAAAAACGACCTCGGGGCTAAGCAATTCACATGTCAAAAGAAACAACAACTAAGCCCCTTTGGGCTTAGCTAAACCCAGAGAACTTTCGGGGCTTTAACTTTAGCCCAGATAAAAACTGTATTACCGACACTAATTTCATATATGTTATCGATAGTTTGTATGGAAACTCCATTTTTTTCTGTAATGGCGTTGCTTAGCCCCGAAGTCGTTTTTTTCATCCGATTCCCCCGGGCTCGCAAAAAAAACACACCTGTACCTACGTTCTGTAACTCTCGCATCGATAAAATCAGTCGAGAAACGTTGAAAAATGGAACAAAACTCATGCATTTTGTTTCAGTTTTCATCGTTTCTCGACTAGTTTTTTCGATGCGAGAATTACAGAACGTAGGCACTGATATAACATATCAAAAATTTAGAACTACCCGACCTTTTGTAGGGTAAACCCCCTTTTTTACCTCTATTTACTGGACTATCAGTGCAGTCGGACTGGAAAAGTCGCGTATGTAAATGCTGACAATCGGCCTTTACATGATCCGATTTTTCCAATGACAATCTATTTATTGTTGTTGTATTGACTTTACCCTCATTTTGAATTCACTACTATTCCCTTTAAAGTGCCTCTACACTATCCCACAAAGTATTAACACATGTCAGAATAAAGTGGGAAGAAATTTCATACGACTGCCAAATTTGTGTGATGTAACTGACTTTCATATTTTCCTTCCACACTTGCATCAAAAATTAGTTTCACCATAACCTCAAACGCCCAAGTGGGATAGAAAGTGTGATGGTTTTAGAACCGATCCTAAATATTTTCAAGTATTAACACATGTCAAATCGTGTCGGATGCGCTGTCAAGTTGTGTGTGATGAAATTTCATATTTTGTTTCCACACTATTATACATGATTTCTTCACACTTTTTTGACATGTGTTAATACTCAGTGGGATAGTGTGGAATGGCTATTACCAACAAAAACAAAAATCGCACTCGTAAAATCGGCTCGCCGACCAAAATGCCGACTAAAAACTACTGTAGAGCTGCATTTATGAACGCTTACATTTTCGATTACTTTCGATTGCGATAACTTGTCTAGCAACAATTTTCTTCTGTCAAGGTGACGTGTATTGTATTTTGTTGATATCACAATTTTTTATTTTCTTCTTATAAATTCCTTTGTATTGCACATTTTTTGATAAATTATTAGAAATGAATGCAACTCTAATTGTTTTACTGCTAATATTCGTGCCAGCGATAATAGCAAAGAAATCAGATGAAAAATCCAAACCCAATTGGGCCAAGAAAGACATACGAGATTTCAACGATGCCGACATGGAACGTTTACTCGAACAGTGGGAGGTAGAAAATAATCAAGAAAAATACATAAAATATAAAAATATCAAATAAATATATTTGCTAATTTTAGGAAGATGATGATCCTCTTGAACCAGATGAACTACCAGAACATTTGCGACCTCAGCCGAAAATAGATTTGTCCAAATTGAACACCGGTAACCCTGAAGACGTATTGAAAGTCTCAAAGAAGGGGCGTACATTGATGACATTCGTAAGTGTTTCGGGGAAGCCAACTAGGGACGAAGCTGAGACTATAACCAAGTTGTGGCAAACTAGTTTATGGAATAACCATATCCAAGCCGAACGCTATATGGTCGATGATGACAGAGCGATTTTTATGTTCAAGGATGGATCACAAGCTTGGGAAGCTAAAGACTTTCTGGTTCAACAGGAACGTTGCAAAGGTGTAACAATCGAAAATAAAGAATATCCCGGAGAACATTCAAGTGCCAAAACTGAATTGTAGGTTTCCATTTAGAGTCGGGCGCTGATTCCATTTCATAATAAGTGAGATTTATGTAAATAATAAAGTTTGTAGAAATCAATAGAAAAAACTCTAGTTTAAAAAATTAACGAGATTCGTCTGTTTCAAGAGCTTGGTTAGTAAATTAAGTTAGATAAAAATTAGTTCCAATTCGAGAATGTAAAATAACTTGTGAAATAGGAAGACACAAATGTCATGTCCAAAGGGCAAGTCTTTCAACAGCTACACTTGGTGTTGGTACCCAAACCAGCGAGTTTGATTAAATCCGTTTGCTTAAATTCATTCGGATTACAGGTTTTGGCTGTCGTCAGGCTTAATGAAACATTAAAAAATTGAATTTAATAAGATTGAGGTACAGTATTGGATCTTTTTATATATTTTAGTTTCAAAAAAATATCTTAAGTTAATAGCCTATTGAATATACCGGAAAATAAGAGGTTATAAAGGAACAATTACGTGTAAGGGTTTTTATTTATTGAATATATTTGTTTGGCCCATGAGCATGCTAAAAACCGAAAATGCTACTAGATTCACCCATCCGTTTTTGAGTGAATGGTCACACTGGCCACTTTTTAAATACTCTAGTTTAAAACAGCCGAATGTGACAATTTTACATTTAAAACTTTTTGCTTTCGGGCAAAAACTGCGAAAAATGATAGGAAATTGTAAAGTTTGAATGGCTATATCCTGTCAGCCTTCAAATAATAGGTAGGGTGACATGGTCGACATTGCACCACTCATTTTTCAAGTGGTCATAGTTTCTCTAAATGTAATTATTTTTGTTAGAATTTTTAACATCATTTATATGGATTTGTTAGACAAATTCGTGCATAGTTAATTTTTGAATAGTATGTATATACTTAAATCTAAAATTGATTATTCAGAAAAAGTGAAATGGTGCATACTGTACCATGGTAGGTACTAAATGAACCAGTCTTATGTCCACAATGCACCATGCAGGTACTCAATGCACCACCAACTAATATTTAGAAATAAAGCAAGTATTTCAAGTAATATTGAATTTTATTCAGATGGGAATTTATTGTATCTATAAGAATAAAAACAAAAAAAGTTCATTTAACACTTATAAAAAATATAAGAATTTAATAATAACAAAAAAAGTAAATAAATAATAAATTAAATATTTCTCTTCAAGACATTTAAAAAAAAATAAAGCTATTAAATTCATTAATATCAGTTAAACGGATAATAGATTAACGTATGTTTAGTTTAAAAACATATTCAGAAATTATGTATAGTGATTGTTGTCTTTGCGTTGTTCCTGATACAGAAGGATCTTTAAGAATATATTTTATCTCCTCCTCATTGACTACTGCAAAATCTGGGACTTGTGGCATACAAAAAAGCTCATTAGCCTTTGATTTTAGTCTCAAAAATGAAATGAACCATTCGTTACCACTACATGCACCATGGTGCATTTAGAACCATGTTGTTGTGGTGCATAGTGCACTACCCCCTCACTTTATTTTTAAGTGAAAATAATTCGCTAACTACCCAATTATATTTGAATCTATTTAATTTTACCAATGAATAAAACAACACAAATTATTTTGATCGATGTTTAATAAAAAAAAGGGCATCACAACTTAAGTGAGACAAAAAAATAACTCACCTCAATTTTTCGATTTGCACTATAAATTACGAAAAAAGCTTATACACGTACGCACGTACCAACAACAAGCACCAGACTAAGATCCACTGATATTTTGGCGAAAGGCACGTAAGATAATGTGAAGTTTACACGGATGTAACTGTCGGTATGTTAGATTTTGCCATGGTGCATGGAGTACCACTGGTGCAATGTCGACCATGTCACCCTATGGCTTTTTTAACATAATATTTAAAGGCCTTTAAACTCTACTTTTCTTTATGTCTTGAGCGTATCTGTGCTCCGAAAAAAGTTATGCGCTATTTAGAAAAAAATATTATCTTTCAATTTTTTTTATATTGATTTTTGTTAACTTTTCTTGCTAATATTTTTCTTATGGAATTTTCTAAACTAACCATTTCGGTAGAAATTTCATTTTGAACAAAAAGTTTCGACTGTAAAATTGTCAAATTCAACTAAGTTTATGAGTTTATCAAAAATATGGAAAAGTAGCCAGTGTGACCATTTTCTCAGAAACGCTTGGGTTTAGAGCATTTTTGGTTTCAAGCATACTTATGGGCCAAACAAACATATTCAATATTAAAAACCTTTGCACGCAATTGTACCTTTTTAAAAGGTCTGTTCAATAAACTATAATTAGATAGGATGATGTAGATGTGTATTTCTACACAGCTCTCATATGCGACAAGCGAGAGTAGATGAGTTTTACAAATAAAAAATCGTACTCCTGAGTACTTTGACACATCCGGGAAAACGGTTGATGTGAACAAAACCGTTTTTTTTTCTTTGCATTTCAGTTGGTTATTTCACGGGAATGTATCTAATGTAATTCTACAAACAAAATAGCATACCTATACTTTTTCATACAATACATAAATTTAAAGAGCAACGTACAATAAATTAAAAAAAATGCATTTAAATTGCATTTATCGATGGGCAACCGAAATATTTTGTGTACCAAGTTGTTGGAGAAGCTGGGTTAAGGAGAAGGCCACCGTCTTGAAAAAATGGTTGATTGTGTTTTTATTTAATAACTCGTTCGGATTTCATTTTACAACAAAATGATGAAAAAGTTACTTCAAGACTTCAATTATCTAAAAAATTAATTATAAGTTGATTAATCTTTAAGTTATAGCGGGTCAGTTCCCTTTTTGATTATTTTACGGTGAAAGGACCAAGTCAGTTGTTTCTAAAAATAACGGTACCTTGCCATACAAAAATTAAAGACAAGCTTATTTATCTTAAAAAACGACTCAAACGATTTTGATAAAAAAACCTGGGTATTACTGTAGTATGGTGTACTTTCTGGTAAAAAAACAAATTACCAGAAACTGTTAGTAACGATGTCTGCTATAATACGTTTTTTTTTTTTTTATTTCCTCTACCCTAATATTTTACTGTTTTTGACTTTAAAGTTACATTAGGTCTGTTTGGTTACTGAAATTTCGTACGAATTCGTACGACGTCGCACTACATTTCACAAATTCCTGTTTGTTAACTCCAAAGTGTAGCAACGAGAGAGCAAGGAATTTCCCCTCCATGAAAAATCTTGCAAATTTCTGCTACACAAATTTCTGTGTGCAGGAAGTAAAAAACTGTCAAATCCACGTCTGTGTGTATTTTTGTTTGTGTGTGTCTTAAGATTTGCCTGTAGTGTTTGATGGTGTGTGTCACGTTTGAAGTTTCGTACACAAAAGTGATACAAAATCGGTTTTTCGCGTTTGTTAACTTTGTAGCAAGTTTTCCCCTCTATGAAAGAATTTTCCCCTTCTTTCAATAATTTGACAGTTTTTGAACATCGTGCTACAAAAGTAACCAAACAAACCTATTATTAGATTTGACTCGTTACTAAATGAGTTCAAAGGAGAAGAATAATGAGACAAAAAATATCCAAGTCTCTGATATCTACTTAAAATTATTGGCCATTGTGATGTGAGGAATACAAAAATTTGTTTAAATATATTACGGGTTTTCATGCAACAGCGTAAAGTCGTCGTAAACATATTTAAGTTGTAAACTGCGTAAATTTGTAAAATTTTCCATACAAATTGTCTGGAATGAATACCCTTATTATTTTAAAACACCAATGGCCAACTTCATAATTAAACACTAAAATTACTTTTATCTAAACCCCTTCTAAATTTTATCAGACATTTAAAATTATAGTTTCACCAATGTAGAAAATGGATAGTTTAATTTTACTGAGTTTGCCCACATTCCTGCATTCAAAAAAAGAGGACTTTTAAAAGTGGGACAAAAACGAGCTTTAAGTTTACAAGGGCATTTGAAATCTTCCTTAATATAAAAGCATTTGGTGAAACCAAAAAACATCATTTAAAGGCTAAAAGGCTTTTTAAATAATTAAAAGCCTTTCGTGAAATCGGCCATAAGGGTATTCATTCAACCAACGGCGTAAAGCCGTCGTAAACTTAGTAAAATTTTAAACTTAGTTAATCTGTCACGATTTGTATGAAAAATTAGACAGATTTAAGCAGTTTAGAATTTTACTACGTTTATGACGACTTAAGAGCCTGTTTAGATTGGGAAAATTGAGTCCGGACTCGTGAGTCTCATCGTGTCTACATTCGAAATTTTGAGGGGCCTCAAAACACATAGAAACCACAACAACTTCAATGTTTTGTGCATTGAAACCACAACAGATGAGACTCATGAGTCGGATGTTTATGTTTTCTTCATGCCTCATGACATCCCTCACCTCCACTTCTCTTGTCCAGAAACCACCGTGAGACCGGTCTCAGCCTTCCCAATCTAAACAGCGTCTAACGTCGTTGCATGAATACCTAGGAATAGTTGTGCAAACGTGGTTAAAATTTTGATCCGTGGTTCAGCAGTAAACCACCGTATTCAGCGAGTTAAATGAGGTTCAACGATCAGATCTTTTTTTTGCGTCGCACTCATGAAAATGGAAAGGGGACTATATTGCCTGGTTTCCCAAATACTTTGAAAACTTGTTCCAGTTCCATCAAGCAAAATTGTCAACAATGTTTATCCATGTAAACCACCCTATTGGAAAGATTAGGCATGTCAGGAAAATTTGATCTCGGCAAATTTTTTTCTGTGAAAAGTGAGCAAGTGAATCCTTAAATTTGTTTCCTCAGTAATTTGACAGTAAAGGACTGAAATTGCTTAGGTCTCTGAGATCTCATTTTCCTGAACATGTCTACTGAGTCCGAAATCGAAATTTGTGAACCCTAGTACGCAACATAAACACCCGTAGGACTTCAATCACCCCGATTACAGAATCCGACGAATGACTTGCGGAGGGAGTCAGACCTAATTTTGACATTTGGCTCATAGTAAAAATGTCAAATTTGAGTCCGATTCCCTCCGCAGCTCATTCGTCGGATTCTGTAATCGGGGGTGATATGATCTCACCTTCACACTCACTTCAAATTTCGAAAAAAAGAAAAAAACACCATCTACCTGCACACACGAAATGATTTCTGCCGGCAGAAAACAGAAAATAGGAGAGGGAAGTGAAGTGTGTGGTATGAAATGGCATAGATCTTCTACCCTGTTTTGAGTGGAAGAACGAAGTAGAAAACTAATACACACACAATACTTTCTACAAACTGAGATCTGCATAAAATACTAACACAATGAAAAAAGGTTGTGCTTGAAGTGAAGTATTGAAGCAGATTTCTACCCGGCAGAATTAATCCCGTGTGTACAGGCCCAATAACCACACACAGGAATTTATTTCGTTCTGGGTAGGTGTGAACTACGCATAAGAAACCTATTGAAAACATTCGGCCAACTTTTTGCTTCAACTACTCCAATGTACGATGGATGAAACTGACAGCAAAAAATGAACTGTCTACCGTCTGAAATTTTTCAGTTTCGAGATTTTTGTCATCAACAACGGTTGTCGAAACGAAATGCGCAAAGCAAAGTTTAACTTTGATAACCTTGGATAACATTTTCCCACAAACAGAAGAATAAAATCTTCCAATTATAAAGAAGAGACCACCCACGAAAAACAGTGATCACAGAAAAAAACTAAAACATATTTCAACTACGTGAAAGCAACGAAAGTGTTCTACGGTTTTCCCAATTGATTCGCTTCGGAATCTTCATCAAAATTCAATTTGTAAATCTTTTCTATCTGCCTTTCGGAGGTTTCAGCCTTCATATTACAGTGAAATCAAGTATCGGCATTCCAAAAGTGATGTCATCACCATAGAGTTAGAAAAAAAGTGTGTTGAAAATAAAAAAAAAGCAACTTGGGCTAAGGGGTTCCGCAAACAACTGAATCCACTGATAGGTTGAACAAAAGACCATTGGGGAAAAGTTAATCTAATTAACTAACCGCATCCTCTACATCGAAGCCAGAAAATGGTTTTCGAATCTGTGGTTACGGATGTTCTTAACAAAATCCTCGGCGACTATGTGGAGAACTTGGATCGAACGCAGCTGAAAATTGGAATATGGGGAGGTAAGTTCTGATTTTTATTGTTGAGATATACAAAAATCCAATAAAATAATGCGTGATTCTATGAACTCATGGTGGTTCATTGACGCTCGATTCTATTTTATTACAACTTTTCCAATTTGAATTGTGTGTGTACATATGTAAGTAGGTTAGGTACCTATAGGTAAATGTGGATGCATCTGCATCTCTATGAATGATTACTTTGCAAAAAAAGTAGTGCAAGCGCACTAAAGCAGATTCTTTTTTGAATCAGAGGCCGATTAGTGGTTGAATTCGTCATTCCAATTCGGATAATGAGAACAAAAAATAAAAATAAAGAACAGCGCAATAATTTAGTTTGTTTTCTAGGTACGTACTGACTGCCACATGTTTACAATTTGTTTGTGATTTTTCTTCAGCTTCAAGTCATATTTTTATTATTTCTTTTGTTTTTGTTTATTTGTGATTGTTTATGTTTATCTAGTCTTGAAATGATTATTGTTGAAGTGAGATAAAATTGTGTATAGTCAGATTCCTTTCCATATTGCAGTATAAAAATAAATTAAAATTTAATGGCGAGACATCTCACTAGGCTCATAAGAGTCTAGTGAATAACAACTCTGGACATACCTGTGGGCATGTTCTTCGGCAGGAATGGAGGGAAACTACAATTTTCTGTCGAGTCCGAACGGCTAAGATGAGGATAACAGTTTTCATGACAAGAGATACTTTTCAAGGACTTGCCACTTTCTCGTAAAAGGACGTTCCCCTGAAAAAGAAACATTTCGTTCATTTTAAAGTATCTATAGGTACCTTTGTACATTCCATTTTTTTTCTTCAAATTTATGCCACAGAAAAGTTAAATTTGTGTCCCTACCTTGCTCCCACCCCCTCTGTAAGAATATCCAGCTAATTCTCTTCTGAATACTTACCTTTATCAGAAGCCAATCCATTGATCCACTCTGGTTTTTTTCTCGGTAAAAATAAAATCATTAAAATTGTCGACTTTTATCCAGGTAGGTAAAATCTTAGGCTTAATCGATGTAGCCAATAATTTCTAACTTTTTTTAAAGGAGTTACAGAAATGCTATTGATCAGAAACCTTTATATTTTTCCGTATTCATGCCAATAACACCTAATATCCCAACTATAAACAAAATCGATAACTTAAATTCTAAAAGTTTTTGAAAGAAAATTAAACATCAAATAGGTAGGTATGACAAATTTTGTTCGACAAATATCCAAAGCAGACGACAAAATTGAAAAATTGGTTAGTAGGTACCTACTTTATTAGACACTAACCCAGTCATATAATCCTCCACAATCCCCAGATCTAAACCCGATACTGCGTTTTTTGGAATACCTCGATAGGCATATTCTTAAACGTGACATTAATAGCAACGACTCTTTAAAGTCGACTTTATGAGAAGCAAATTCTTATAAGAATTTGGTTGAGTCAATGCCAAGAAGATTAGAATTAGAAGCATTTTAGATTGCGATATGTCTGTTTGTTTACTTTCCAAAACTACGAATTATTCTCACAGTTCTATCAAAGATCATATTAAAAATTAGATTGTACTAAAATTAGTAGAAACCCATAGTTTTGGGAAACACAAGTATACAACAAACATAATTATTTAGAGTACCAACCTACTGTAGGGAAAGTTTTGGATGCGTATCTACAAACAAAAAATTGAAATAAAATGGAAATAGAAATAGTTTTTTAGCTCAAAAAATGATGGTATACTTTACTTGACATACAACCGGCTCTTTTCTCAAAAATGGCTCTTTCTAACGATTTTGATAAAACAAAAAAAAAACAGTGAATTATTGTAGGCATGCTGTTCGTTTTGATAGTATTTTTGTTTTTAAAAACTGTTATTAACTGTACCAGCCATGTAACGGGTTTTTTATTTAAGATTTTCTCATTAACAATTCTACCGAATTCAATCAAAAATTAGCATTTGCATGCATTTTTTTTAATGATACAAATTTTTTATATACATACTTATGTATGTATGTATGTGCATATGTATGTATAAAATATTAATTTTGAAGTAACCCGTTCTTATTTCCAAGCAATTTGAACTATAAGAGCAAGTGCGTGCGGCTCAGTCTTGCATTTTATTTTTAAGTTTCCATTACCAACTTAATAATAAGTCAAATAGCTTTTAAAATGTACTTCATAAGTTGGAGCATAGCGCATAGGGCAACATAGGTTGATGCAATCCATTTATTAAAATGCTATCTCAAATTGCAACTTTGAGTTGAACACTTTCTTAAGACGCTAACAATATATAATATGATCAAATATCGCTTTAACATTAATGTGAAGCTGCAACAGTCAATTTAGAAGAAATTGACCCAACGTAAACTTCTGCCACACCTACAACTACATACATTCTTTTGTGTTCAGGCCTTAAATCTTTTCAAATGGAGATATTTTCATCATGTATGGCAAAATGTTTAAGGTTAATTGGGTCATAGTGGTTTTCAATTTTATTAACCCTAATAATTTTAATTCATTGCACACATCAAAGAACCCCAAACTAAATTTATTCATCATTCACATCTACTTTAGGACATTCGATTATTATTAAAATAGCAGCACATTCTGAAAGTTTATGAATAGTAACACGTACAAGTGACCTGCCGGCCGGCAAGTAATTAAAGTCTTAATTGTATTATAGGCTAGAAGTGTTTATGCGTTCCTTATCTACTTTTTAATATTAGACAAAGTGTTATATTTGCAGGTCTCAAAACGGTTGTGATGATATGTAAATACTTAGTAGGTAATCAAAAACAAGTCATAAAAGTTTTACTTTTCTTGGTGTTGTTATGACGAATAAAATAGTAGATATGTACTAGAATCTCACAACTGGTCGCTGAGTATGAATGCAAGAATTGCAATGAGTCAGTTATTTATAAGTGGGATGAGAAATATTATTATTTGTACAAAAGAAAAAAATAATTTTATTTACTGGCTGATTAGATAAAATAAAATAACACTGATAAATGTTGAAAGAACAACTTACATACTTATACATTTTAATTTATATTCAGGTTCATTGTTATTTGTGTCTATTTTTCATTTTACAAAAAAATTATCTTAAGAAACCTGAAGGTGAATCAATTCCGAGGTCAGGTTCAAATTTACAGCTTAAAGTATAGTCTCGCTTTTAAACAGATGCCTATGGAGCAGACATGTGTCAGATATTAGGTCAAATGCAAAAAGATGAGTTCAAAATGTTTACTCACTTTGGGAACTTTCTTAACTTCGTATGAAAACAAATTAACTGAGCAAGTTAGATCTCATGTGTTTAGATCAGAGGTTCCCAAAATTTTTTTCCTCGTAGACCACTTTCAAGATTAACCTGGTTTCGGTAGACCCCCTGCTGCAACTATTTTACCATACTCTCAAAACTCAACAAAAAATGCGAAGATTAGATCTAAAGATGGAAATCTATGTCGCAGCTGAGTTCCAACCCTAAATTTGGGCGCAGCTTTGCAAGTCTTGACACGCGTTGCACTGAATATCGAATATTATCGGCCTTCTGTCAAAGCCTCGTAAGTCTGTTTTGAAAAACTGCTTAGAAGACTTAGGTCTTAGGTCGTTAAAGGTTTTTAAACTGGTTGATAGCCCCCAAAGGTACCATAACATGGTTACGAGATATTGATATTTGAATACTGTGATTTGTTTTGATCTGAAAAACCTTGAAATGGCATTTTAAGATTTATGAGTTTTTGACAGAAAGTCGATGATATGCAAGATTTTACAAGTAGCAGTCGCTGATCTTCTTAAAATATACTTCTCAAAAAAATTAAGGGAGGTTTTAAAAAAAGCGAATTAATGCTTAATAAACAGGCTATCTGATCCATATGCCAGAGGCTAACTGACAATTTTTTTTTAAGCCTGCGGACCAAAGCAAAAGCAAAAAATTAATAAGATTATTTTTAGAATATTAATATTTTAGGAACATTTTAGAAAATAGAATCTTATTTCTTTAAGCTTCAAAACCCTTCTTTTTAAAGTCGCAATACGACCTTTATTCACTGTCAAAAATCACCGAAAAATTTGGAATTTTTTTGTTTCCTTAATTTGTTTTGGATTCGTGCAAACAAAAAATTTCGAGATAACAATCAAACATGACATTATGATGATAGAGAACACGAAAAAAGTGGGTGGCACAATTTTGTCTGTCTGTCTGTCTGTCCAGCCTAAACCACTGAAGCGGTTTTCTTCAAATTTTGAACTTAAGGTTTTTTTGTAACTAAAAAAAATAACGGTACTTGCCATACAACCGTTAAGGAATAGCTTATTTATCTCAAAAACGGTTCCAACGATTTTGATAAAAAAAAGTCAGTGTATTATTGTAGATATGATGTACCTTTTAATAAGAAAAATAATCACCAAAAACATTTATTAACGGTACCTGCCATATAACGGTTTTTTTGATTTTTGGTTTTCTCATTAACCGCTCATCCGATTTCAATTAAATTTTTTGCAATAAAGCTTTGTTAGAATATAAACAATACTGCGTACCAAAATTTTTGAAAAAATAAATTTTGGATTTTTAAAAAATGATTAAATTTTTTTTTTTTTAATTCAATATTTCAAAAACGGGTTAATGAATTGTTTTGAAATTTCAGTTTTAAATGTATATTAATATATACTCAAAATTAGCATACCAATTTTTTTTTTTTGAAAAATGTTACAAACATTTTATATATAAAAAAATTAATTTTTAAGAAAACGGCTCCAACGATTTTAATTTTTTTTTTACATATATTCATATTTTTTCAAGCAATCAAATGGCATACTTTTTTCTGAGCTCTAAGTTATTTATCAAACTGTTTATACAATTAAAAGAACGATTTAAATGCTTTTTATACTTTTTCTATAATTTCTTGAATATTTTTTAAAGTTCTTAAGTCCCACACAACTTGAACATAAGAGCAAGTACGTGCGATCCAGTCGTGCATTTTATTTTGATAAATGTAGGTAATAGTGGCCTTCATTGACAGATAAGGCCAAGCCTAGATTTTTGTTCTTTACTTTCGAAACCAGATACTCGTACATTATCGTGGACCCCCACTTACAACTGGTGAACCCCCATTTTTATTTCATGTCAACGTAGACCCCCGTCAAATCTCCCGTTGACCCCTGGGGGTCCACTTGGACCACTTTGGGAATCACTGGTTTAGATCGATCTCACAGTGATGATATCGATCTCATGTTAAAAGCTCCTATGAGACAGAACTCGTTTTGATATGCAAAAAGATGAGAAAACGATTGATTACATGAGATCGATCTCACAAATTACCAAGCAAGGTATTTCTCTTACTCAATTCCTATGAAACCGTCAAGATAACAGAATTTCAACTAAATTTGGATTCAAATCGAATTTTTAATAAAAAAAATGGAACCAGTTGGTGAATATTTTCGTCATTAGTTGTATCGAATTAGTGAAGAGGGTGTGTAATTGTTGGCTGAAGAATGTTCGGGACCAACCCTGGAAACATTCGATGATGCTTTGACGAATTAAAAAAAAAAGTCTGCGGTTTACACCTAGGAGACCCTAGGTTTCAAATTGGAGTTGGTGGGGACATCGGTGAACATCAATCAACTACATACGAGTAGGCGTATCCAGAGGAATTTTACCATTAAAGTGCGTATGCTGCAACATTGTTAACCTAGTAATTTGAATTATTTTTCCCAATTTTTTTTTTTTACTTGCCATAATACCTATGTACTTATGAACATAAGTAGTTTTGAACTCGTGAAAAAATTTGAGATTTTAATCAACCTAACATTCATCATAAAGTCCTATAACCCTGATTGGGGCATAGGGCGCCAACAAATCGTTTCCATCCTTCACGGTGGGAAAACATCACTACTTGTTTGGCGACAAAACAAGTATGGCCAAACCTTGACCTGAAACGCTCCAAGTGTTTAATATCTCTAAATAGAATTCACATTAGCTCTATTGTAGGTGTCATAACAGGACACAGTTTAATAGGCAGGCACGCAGCGCGGCTTGGCGTACCTTCAAACGATTTCTGCAGAAGCTGCATGGACGAGGAGGAAGAGGAAACGATTCCTCACCTTCTCTGCACATGCCCTGCTCTTTCCCACAGACGTAGGCTCCATTTAGGAGTTTACTTCTTTAACGATCCTAGTGATCTGGCAAACACAGACATTTATAGTCTCGCACGCTTCGTGAGGAGCTCAAAGTGGTTTTAGCGAGTAAGGAAGGAGTTTTTAAGATTCATGTGGTATCACAACGGACCAATTTTGGTCTAAGTGTGTCAGTACTTAGTATTGACAGCCACTTCTACCTAACCTAACCTTCACGGTCTGCAACTAGATATTTTAACTGTGGCCACGTCTTTCTCTGGGAGCCTGCTCCTACTGGAACTAACATTACGAATTTAATAAAACATCTGTAAATAGGCAGTCTAGTTTAGATCTACAGCGACTGTGCATAGGGGATGGAAATTAAAATCTGAAAAAGTTAAGAATTTTTGTTTCTTCATTTAGAGCGAGATTAAAGAAATCTCATTACAGTTCATCTCTTAGCTGAAACCCAATCCATGTTTGGTATAGGCCGGAAGAACTATTGCACTATGTGTTTTCTAATATCCCGTGATACAGCTGATTCAATTTTTTGGGATCCCGAAGTCGATAGGCAGGATTTGCCTTCGAATGAAAAATTTGGTCCATGGTCGATCTACCGGGCCGGAAGACACACTGGTATTTTTTGATCAAAGTGTTTGCAGAACAGCTTAAAACACTCGCACGTTGGGCTGCATCCACAACTTTTCAATAAATTCATTATTTTAAAAATACTCGACAGTAGTAATAGTAAAAAAACAGTCTCACTCACATTATTTAAAAAACACTCGACACTCACTCTTGGAATTTACCTGGTTCATTCTCATTGAAACTTTGCTCATTTTGGAGCTAGTTCCTGCGACGCTAGCTGTTCCCTTAGTCGGGGTCCATTAAAGATGTTTAGTGGTCTGGATAGCAGTCTGTCTATTTGTATGTGGCTTGTTACGTTGGTCATGGTCAACCTAAATCGTCGTGTCAATTTATTCAAGATTTTAAAATACTTAAATGAGCTTGATTTACCTATCTATCAATACTATCAATTAATACAAACCCGTTCTGCGGCAAAGTAAACCGGGAGAACTTATTAGTTTCACATCATAAATAATGAAGAGAAGGCTATCAAAATCAAATCCAATGAGCTCATATTCAGAATTTAAAATTTTTAACCCAGAATATTTCATTCGGACAAAAGAAAAAAATAAATTTGCTACCATGTACATTTCATTTTTTTTTTTCTTATCTTATGGTTGGGTGAACAATTGAGAATTTAGAAACGAAATAAATAACTTTAATACAATCATAAGTAGTTTTTTATTTTTGAAATTGTTCATATTCACTTTGTGTATAAAGCATGGAATAAAACAGAACTTAGGTACTATAAATGTCTTAAGCAAGAGAAGTAAATTATGTCTTAATTGTATGTTAGATTTCCTTTAATAATATCAATTGCTTAAGTACCCCTTAACAGAACAAAGTGAATTTAAACGACAGCCAAGAATTTTTTTGTTTATTTTCGTGTTATTCCATACAGGATTGATTTGTGAAAAATAACCAAGTAAAATTCAACTGGGATGTCGAATAAATTCCGACAAAGCTTGATTTTATGTAGAGCTTATTCTATTTTAAAGTTTTTCAATATAGACATAAGAAAAATTAAGTTGTTGCCAACCATCTGGAAACTGACTCACTTAGACCATAAGTTGGTCCATTCTGATTCAATATAAATCTAGAAGACTTCCTGCCTACTCGTTAAACGACTTGGATCTCCTTATGAAGTTTTTGAGACTTCTAACATCTACATATGTAAATTTACCAGTTCTCTAGGATCACGGTAAAAAAATCTCTCAGATGGAGCCTTCGCTTTGTGATTTAGCAGTACATGTACGGAAGGTGAGGAATCCTCATCTCTTCATCTTCTGCAGAAATTGTTTCAAAGTACTGCAAGCGGAGTTGCATGCTTACCTATTACCGCTTGTGATACCTTTTAGCCGATGTGTAATCTGCTTAAAATATGAATAAGTTCAAAAATGCTGGAAACTCCTACAACGGTTAGATTCGAGGAATAAGAATTTGCATGATCAAATCTCTGAAGATGTGTTCTTCTACATTAGAAAAAAAAACTAATTGAGCTTTTCCATCAGTCTTACCCTACTTCTTTTCTAATGAGTCCTCACGGTGCTGTGCCGTCGTTGTTTAGTTGAAGAGAGCAATTCAACACCTAGAAAAAAACACAAAACAGCAATTGCTTTATTTTCTATATAAAGAACAAAATGCAAATTATAATTCTGATTACGAACATAATTACATACACACTCATGTTTGTTTCTCAAAAAAAAAAAAAAAAAAAAATTCATTACTATCACATTTCTCATAATTATTTTAATTAATAACTTTAATTCTTTTTAAGGTGATGTCGTGCTTAACAATTTAAAATTGCGTGAGAATGCCTTAGATGACTTGGACCTACCCGTACAGCTAGTCTGTGGTTACCTGGGTGAGAACAAACATAAATAAATGAAATACACAAAATATCTTCTTTTTTTTTGTCTTTAATCAGGTAAATTGGTTTTAAAAATTCCATGGAAAAATCTGTACGGTCAACCAGTTGTAGCACAAGTCGAAGATTTCTACATCTTAATTTCCCCAAAGCAATCAATAGAATATAATGCCGAAAAAGAAGCTAAATATGATCTTCAAGCGAAAAAAGCTGCATTACAAAAACTAGAAGAAGCAAAACGTTTGGAACTCGAGAAAGGTTAGTAGTAAGCAAACTTAAAAAATAAGAACCGCAAAACTAAAAACAAATATTTTCTCTTTTACAGATAAACCCAAACCAGATCAATCGTTTACAGAAAAACTCACCGCACAAATTGTAAATAATTTACAAATGAAAATTGCAAATGTGCATATTCGATACGAGGACACCACAACCACTGGCAAACCATTTGCCTTTGGTATTACCCTCAACGAACTAGAACTCTATACCACCGATTTAAATTGGTTAAAATGTTATATGACTGAGCAAGCGAGTCGTGTTTATAAAATTGCAAATTTGGATAGTTTGTCCGTTTATATGAATTGTGATGCAGATCTATTTACAGACAAAAGAAATGACATCGATGAGATTTCGACTTTGTTTCGAAATAATATCGCTAGAAGAGATGTTATTCCTTCCAGATATAATTATAGTGAGTGATGAAAAAGAGAGCGTAATTTAAATTTTAAATATTTTTATATCGACTTTTGTTTGTTTTTAAGTTATTGGACCAATTTCGTCGATGGCAAAACTTCAGCTTAATATGAATCCAGAGTATGACGACCCACCGTTTGTTATACCAAAAATAGATCTCTCATTGGAAATGGAAAAATTGCATATTGGAATTACAAGTACACAGTTTCAGGTAATATTCTTATATTTCAATTTAATAGATAATAAAGTGAAGTGTGGATAAGTTATCTGTCAAGTACTTCTGTTAAGATACCAATAAATTAGTCATCATTATGAAACATACAAATGCAACGACAGAAAAACAGAATGGAATAATATGAAAACCAGAGCTTATGGTCATCAAAAACTGTTGCAAAAAAATGTCTTCCTGTGCGTATGTTGGTTTAAGACAAAAGCCGCATGTCAAAACACTTACCTCATTGGGTAACAGGTTTCTAGATGGTAAAAAAAAAACGTTTGAACGCATACCTAGCTTATTTTAGAGAGTGCCCTGTTTAACATCCATTACGGAACTATGGCGTAATCTGTTCAAATATAACAAACTCATTAAGCAAAATAAGTTGATCTTTTAACATAAAGCTTATATTTTCTGCAGTATATTTATATTATGTAGTATCTCCTGTTGTAAAGGTTAGCGCTTTGGACTGTTACGCCGAAGGTCTGGCGACCTATTCCGAGCCTCTGCCTTCTGATGAATGAATGAATGAAATTTGGGGTTGTTGCATTGTGACCCTTAGATCTATTGTGCCCCCACCTAGAGCCTTAAGCTGGATGAGATTGCTCATCTTATAGTTCTTCCTCTAATTTTAATTCTCTCAGAAATTTGAGTATTTGGGAGACCTTTAGAGAGGAAAGATCGCTCTCTTCTACCTGGTAGTGTCCCAGGTGTTTTTTTTCTTTTTGATTGCATCGCATCTTCCTAATATATGGTTTGGTGTTTCATGAATAATCTGTTTACTTAACCAAGAAAACTTAGGTATCTTTTTAGTTTACAGTGGTCAGTGAGAAAACTCGTTATTTTCTTTTGTTGTTCCTACTTAGGCTGATGCAGTCTGTAAAACGTGTTGGTTGTTTCGCCAGCCCCAGCTTTGGAAGCTCTTTTTGGATCCCTTAGCCTCCTCTAGTTCGTTGATTTTGTTTCTTATCAAATTTTCTCCTAAGCCACAATAGGGTTCCGGCCCCATTAAGGGAGTCATTGCTCCTATTTTCGCTAAGGAATCTGGCTCTTCATTTCCCTGGACACCAATGTGACCAGGTACCCAATGAACTGTAACACTGTTGTTCTTGCCAAGGACATTCAGCCTGTTTACACACTCCCAACCTCTTTATAGCTGATGGCATAGGAGCTTTGCTTGACTATTTGGCAAGCCTCTGCCCCCTTAAAGCAAACAAAATTTTTGGGATATTACCTCATGCTAGGTAGTGAAAAATCGTCCAAGATTATTTCTAAGCCCTGGTTCTCTCTATTATTCGAAAAGCCACTCCTCCATGTTTGTAATATTTTGTTTTGCTTACATATTTAATGAACTTTCTTATACAGGATATCTTAAAACTGGGTGATTCTATGAATCGAATGCAGCTGGGACAGCCATACAGAAAATATCGTCCATACAACAAACGTAAGAGAAAATATTGTAAATAGATAAAATATTTTTCAATGTCTTATTTCCTTAGCCTATAAGGGACATTACAAAGATTGGTGGAAGTTTGCAATAACTTCTGTTCTTGAAGAAGATGTTCGAAGAAAAACTCGGTATTGGTGTTGGGAGTACATAAAACAACATCGTGAGCTGTGTAACACATACGCTACGGTAAATTGCATTTAACATTGATAAATCATAAATCTTTATTTTTCTTTTTGATAAATAGTCCTTAAAAGAGAAACAACTATGCAAAAAACCAACAGCTGTTCTTATTGAAACTTGCAACCTGTGCGAACAGAAATTGGATTTATTCAACTTAATTTTGATCCATAATCGAGTTCAATTAGAGGTTTGTATTAGATTAGTCTTAGGTGGTTTTTCATTATATGGTTTTTATATTTATTTATAACCCAGGTTGACAAAGTGAAGGAAGCCGAACAAAAGAAAGCAAGTGAGAAAAAAGGATGGTTTAGTGGTTGGTGGGGTGGTTCTGAAGCTAATGAAGACGATTCGTCCAATAATATAGGTTTGTTCGTTCGAAAATATTAAACCAAATGCGTTTATTATTATTTTTTTCAATGTAGTGAAAAAATTCGAAGCTGCAATGACAGATGCAGAAAAGGAAAAACTTTACAAAGCCATTGGCTATCAGCAAGATGCTGTTGCATTGGCCGTGCCTGAAAATTATGAAGCAATTAAAATGAATTTCAAATTAGAAGCATTGGAAATTGGTGTTTACGATGATTTGATTCCTGCAAATGCAATTTCGAAAGCTGCTGCTGTTATTCCAACAACTCAGACAGCAGTCATGCTTATGAATTTCACCTTAGCCACATGTAGTGTCGTGCAAAGACCTTCAGCTAATGCTATAAGGTACAAATATATTATTTTATTCAATAAATGTAATTTACATCATAATAATAATTTGATTACAGTGTCACTGCTCGTGTTAAAGAGATGGAGTTAACTGGCTTAAAGAAAGGTGATTATCTTCCTACTTTGATAGAATCTCAAGTAACTGATGAGTTTAGCCTGCTTGATGTCTTGTTTGAGACCAATCCACTTGATAAGGTTTGTTACTATTTTTTTTCAGTTAAAACACTGTGTGTTATAGTTTTTTTTTATTTATAGAAATGTGATCAAAGGTTAAAGGTCTACGCTAGACCACTACAAATCATTTATGATTCTGATACCATTCTGCAGCTAGCGAAAGCATTTACTCCTCCAAAATCTGTTAATTTGTCAGAGTAAGTTTGTTATAGTATTTGTTTGTTTCATTTTTGTTTTGTTGAAATCCTCAACCAACTTTAACAGGATAGGAATGAGATAATTAATGTCATTCTTCAACCCTAGTGCACGTCGCCATTGATTGGTCTTAATGAAAGAAATTCGATTTGCAGGTCGATAGTAAGAGTGGATAGGGGAAACCGCAAGTTACACCCTTGACTGGGCCTATAAAAAAACTTTCCTTACCGAAAGCATCTTAGCATTTTTCAGGTAGAAAGAATTTCCATAGGTTAATGTACAGAACGTAATCTCCTAGCTCTAGGTGCCGGCACAATATATTCAAGGTAGCAGTTATGTTGTAGGTAGCCGCAATGCAAAACGCTAACCTGGAGGACAATATCCTTAATGACTGCAAGAAGTTATAGGACAGAGCTCCGAATACTTGGTATTCCATATAAGGTGTTCACTAAGAAGTTCAGTCTAGCTGGAACTTTAAGCATCACTGTTGATTCCACCTGAGGAATTATTCCACTGCCACCTGGTTTCAATTAGAAAAATATCTATAACATCATCTATAATTACATAGACATTCGCCAAACGAACGGATGCACAATGCTCCATTTTTTTTTTTCAATCGGGGTATCATTTTGTTGGCCGTTTTCAATCCGTATGGTTTCAGTTCAACCGAATATCAGAACAGCCGTGAATTAAACCTATTAAGTCTCTTATTTTGTGACTTCTGCAGTTTAGACCAGATAATTGAAGTAGCCCTCCCCTGCACTGGTTGATGAAATACCCATTAAAGAAATTTTCTTTTTATAACTGAGAAATCACCATAATTCAGAGAAGCACTCACCTTCCGAAACCCCATTTACATCCCATTCCTTCTTCGGAATTTTCTTTCATAATGTAGGAATATTATTCAATATGGTGCACAGAATAGGTGGAAAATTGATTTTTTACCATGGGAATTGTAAACTATGATTAACGCTAAATTGATTATTTCTGTTTTTTTTTAAAGAATTGAAGGTGCAGCATCGGAAAGGATGTCCCACTTCAAAGAACGATCCGCAACTGGAATGCAGTACATTGTAGATAAACACCAAATTATGGAAGTTGATATAAAATTCATGCCAAACATAGTCATTCTTCCTTCTAAGGGAAAATACATTGCGTAAGTGATAAAATATCAGTTTTTTATTTTATGTATTAATTCCTATTTATATTATTAATAATTTATTTTTCTTTTAATTATTACTAAAAAGTGGCGATACATCTTTGATTGTTCTGAGCCTCGGTGAATTCCGCATAACATCAGCTCCTCGATCTGGTGGTGCAGGAAATGTTGCAAATATGCATGGTGCAGGTCATGATTCAGATGCAATATTACGTACAATGATGGCCAAGTCTTATGATAAATTCGAAGTCATTCTAGAAGACATTCAAGTTTTGGTAGTTAAACCTAAGGAAAATTGGCAAAATGTTCTTAAACATGGACATTTGTGTGAAATGCATGTACTACAACATACTTCGTTAATTGTAACTGCTGAAGTTTGTGTTATTACTGATGATCCACGTTTGCCCAAAACCAAAGTTGGAAGTAAGTTTTACATACATACATTATTATAAAAACTTTTGTTAAGAAAGCTCATTACTAACATATTTTTTTGTTTTAGTTTTGATCCCCTCGGTTAATTTCAACATCACTGAAGATCGAATTTTTGAGGCTTTAAATATTGTCACTGGAATACCTTTGCCAGAGTCTAATGAACCTGAACCGTCATTGAAGAAAAGTGCTAGTCTGATTGCCACTTCTAGGGCTTCTGTATCACGATTAATCGACCAAGAGATCCTTAAAGTAAAAATCAAGAAGCCAACTCCAGAAGAATTGTCCACTGAAATAATTCAATACACTAATTTAGAAGTTAATTTCGCGCTGAAAGGTAATGAATAATTTTGTAGTTGAATCAAAGGATTCAAATAATTTCTCAATTAAATTCATTAAAATAGAACTCGGAGTAACTTTGTACAAATGTAAGACTGTCGAACAACAGAGGTCATTTGACGAGACACCATCGGACAAATTCAGAACTCCAGTTGAAGAAATGGCTCCAAATGGATTCGAAGATTGCACAAATCAATTTGAGGGTGTTCCAAATAATGATGATAAAATCTTATCTTTCCAAGTTCTTCAACTAGAAGGTTATATGGCTCAGCGTACTTATGAGCTTGTAGCTACAGTCAAGTAAGTTTACTTCAGTTATAAATGGAAAATGTTGAAATAATCAAAATTTCGAATTTTTCAGGCTAGGAGCTATAAATCTAACCCAATATGATAACTATGAAGATCAAAAGAATGTTCTTAGTATTATTGATACACCAAGAATAAATATTGAAAATGAATATTTATTGACAATTGAATACACTATGGTATACAACAAATGCGCATGTTTTTGTTTGTTTTTATTAATTAGATGCTTTTAATTGAAGGTAAACAAAACAACACCCGAGTTTAGTACGAAATATAATTCAACTGAACAACTTATCGTTGTTAGCTTTGCCAAATTGGCATTGACCTTGCATCAGGAGTGCTTATTGAAGCTAATGGAGGTGTGTTTGTAGGTTTTTCTTAAGATCCTTTGTATTAATTTTATTTCTTTTTCAGATCGGATGCAATTTACAACAGAAGTTAGACGTTTTTAATAAATCATTGGAACCAAAAGATCGTGTTGCTACAACAGACACTGAAAGCATTCTCACAAAATTGACCACAATTGTTGAAGAAGTGGAGTTAGATGATGGTGTTAAGATTAAGAGGGAGAAAAGTTAGTATTATGGTTTAATCAAACGAGATGAACAAAAGATCTTTTAATTGTGTCACTTAATTGTTTTTTGTTTAAAGCTCGTACCAAAAGAAAAGTTGTTGATAGCATAAAGATCAAAGTTGTGGCTAATTTGGAACAAGTTTCGGTGTGTTTAACATGTCGACAACGTGAATTAGTTTTGCTTAAAGTTCAAAATTTCTTTGCTGGAGTTGTAATGAAAACTTCATACACCGAATTAACACTTCTATTGAAGAATATTATTGTTTGGGATTTGAATCCAGTCACCATACATCCAACTGTGAGTAAAACAATATAAAAACAAATATATATAAAAATAAGTTAAACAATTTATTTGAAATGTAGATCCTATCAATTGTTGGTGAAAATGCTTTAAAATGTCAAGTAGTTATGTATAACCTTGAAGAAACGGCCAACTATAATTCAGATGACCTTAAAGTCGATGTTAACATTGGTTGTGTGAGAATTATATTCCTCAACTGGTTTGTGACTTCTGTTTTGGTGGGTATTCAATTTTGATTTAACATCGAATGGAAATTATTTTTAATATATTTGTTTCTTTGCAGAGCTTCTTGAATAATTTCCAAGCTGCTCAAGCAGCCGTAGCTAGTGCAAGTGTTGCAGCAGCTGATGCAGCTAGACAAAATGCAATCGATGCTTATCAAAAAGCTACAAGAATGAAGCTAAATATTAAAATAAAAGCTCCAATTATCGTTGTTCCTGTTAATTCGTTTAGTTTAGATGGTGTGTCTCTGGATTTAGGTATGCTGAATCTATCGAATGTAACAAGTGAAATAGTCATTGCTGAGGTAAAATTTTGGATTAATCGCAAAAAAATACAAATTTTAGTTATTTAATTTTTATTTGGTGTCCTATTATTAGAATGATCGTAGTCCAGCAGTTTTGGATGAAATAAGGCTTGAACTCAAGGATATGCAATTGTCAAAAGTTCAGATAACCCAAGCTGAATGTTCAGCAGAAAATTCAGTCAACCAACAAATAAAAGATGGTGCATCTTATGCTGAGTTATCATTAGACGATTGTGAGTATATTTTTGTATACAAGTTTCTGATTTTGTTTTAATATCAATTATTTAATTAACAGCAACATTGTATGGGCTTAAGGGACATGTAAATATGTTGGACCCTATAAGTTTCAATTTGGCGGTAAAGCGGAACCTATCGAGTTCGTGGTATAAAGATTTGCCAGAGGTTGATGTTTCTGGTCATTTGAAATCAATTGAGGTGAGCATTAAGAAATCAATAGATCCTTTGGCCCGCTCTTAACAAAGCATATAACATCGATAACTTAAAGAGACTTTTCGATCTTGCCCAACGCACGCTTTTTGCACCTTTTGTTACTTGATTTACTCATGCCTAAGCTTGTCGAACCCTATGGTAACAGCTAAATTACAAATTAGGAAAGCATGTTAAATACCATGCGAGTGGACTAAAAGATTTTTTTTTTCTTTGAGAAGAAGAACACAATACAGAAGCTACAGAAGTTCGTCTTCGAGCCACCCTGTCGAGAAAAATTGAGAAATGAGATAAGTCTTTGATCTTCAGTTCGGAGAGCGAGTAGACGGAAACCCACTGGAATGTTAAATCAAAAAGTGTAACTGGACGACTCCGCTGAGGATTGAGATCGTATGCGTGTCTGAACAAACCAGCAAATTGCTAAGCTTGGTAAATTGTTGTCGGGCTCCAAGTGTGGATGGTATAAAAAAGGTACACTTCAGCGCTAATCTCGTGGAAGCAATTTTGACCTACGAACCTTTTTTCAGGCTTGGAGTCATGATGGCAATGCTTACCGATAATAATACTAAAAATTATACACGTATGTTTTTAACGACATACTCAGGGCATTGCCTTTGTCAGGTCAAAAGTTTATATTAAGCATATGTTCCTGAATTTAGTACTAATAATGTGGTCATAACAATCAATCCTTATTAGTCTAAAGCTAAGATAATATTCGAGTTACTCAGATAAGGTGCTTATCAAGTACTTTGACTCCAGTGACATGTAGATGGCACAAGCTAGAGATAGAACACTTTTTCGTTGCTTAATGATTGGTAGCGAAATCTTCTCCACTTCGAAATGTCAGCTATGGGTTACCCTTCTTGGTAGACGTTAAGATAAGCCTCATTACAGGGCTTACTTCAAGGGGGAAACTGAAAAACTGACAAAAACATTGTTATCCTTGCATAAAACAAGAAAAAATAGAAAGAAACACGTTTTTAAGGCTGGCGTTCGTGTAAATCCAAATTCTCTATTTCCTTTATTTGTAGAAAAGTCATTATTTAATAACACCTTGTTTAATATTTCAGTTAAACTTATATACTGATGACTATGCTTTACTCATGTCCATATTGAACAATAATTTATCCGAAGGCCAAACTGAATTCGAAACAGTTCCAGCAAAGGCACAGAAGCCTGAAGATGTTATTGTTGAGGTTCACCAAAAATCCGGTTAGTTAATTTAAATTAAAAATAATATCCATTCCATCAATGCAGAAATGTATATGTTATACTTTATTTAGATAATCGACAATTATCTGAAGGAAGAAGCCCACGGCATAAAGCATCTGCAATCAAAACTACTCAAGCAACAAGTGATAAACAAACAATTAATGAACAATTTAGGTTTAGCTTCCAATTCGATGGTGTTATTGTTAACTTATTCCAAGGTTATTATTATTAAGATTCCGAAAGAAATTTCAGCTTTTGTAAACTTTGATTTTGTTTTTAGCCAACCAAGAAGGCTTAGCTCGTTTTGGTATTCATTTCCTTTCGGTCAAAGGTAAAATTTTGATCGATGGAACTCTCAGTACATCAGTTGTTTTGTGTGATATACAAATCGACGACATTCGACCAAATCTTAATAGTAAAATTACAAAGTAAGTTCAGTGTTAATATGAAATAACAAAGTCTGTTTAAAATTTGTATGTTCCTATTTTAGATATTTATGTCGCAAGGAATGGAAACGAGAAAACAATTCTTCATTGAGCCGAACGAGCGATATCAGTGAAAGCGTTGGAACTGAGAAGAACTATATGTTAGACCTGACGGCTATAGTCAAAGAAAATGATACTTTTGGTAAGACAGATAGCGTTCGTTCGTTGGGAAAGGATTCACTGTTTAAGTTGCTTTCACACCCCCTTTTTATACAGCCGAAGTACGAGTTTGTGGATTTGATTTGATCATCACAATTGACTTCTTAGTCAAATTAGCTGAGTTCTTTACGCTGCCTGAAACAGAAACACCTGAAGAATTAGAAGAAAAAGCGGTAATCTTAAAAGCGGGTGACATTAAAGCTGCACCAAAAACTCCTAAAAGTAAGAGTTATTATTAAGTAAATGTTCAAAAAAAAACAAAATTGACTTTCTCATTTTAGAAACTGTTGCAACACAAGAAAATACAGCAGAAAAGAAACTCAACCTCTTGCTGTTCATCGAAGCGCCAGATATAATTTTGATTGAAAGCCTAGAAGATATTAATACCAATGCTATCATATTCAATGTAATATTCATTTATATCAATTTTTGAGCTAAAACCAACTTCTGTAATGTTTCTGTTTTAGTCACAAGTTCGGCTTAACTATCGAACTGTTGGTACTAAAGAAATTATCAGTGGACAAATTGATGGACTCAAAATGTATATGAGTTCTTTTAGTCCCGAAAGAAGAGAAGCCACCAAGCACTTTATTCTACATCCGTGTATGATAAGTTTACATGGCTCAACTCCGGATCAAGAAGGACTTCATATAAGCCTCAAGATGACTGATATTATTCTTAATATATCTCCAGCTACAATTGAGCTTATCAACAAAGCAATGGTGACACTTTCTTCCCGACCCGAAAAAGGAGCAGCACTTGTAAAAGAAATCGATCACAGTGGTGTTTGGGTTGTTGAGAAATTTACAGACAAAGATTTCTGGTTTTTAGTTGGTAAGACAAAGCTTCTTTTTTTGTATATAGAAAATATTTTTAAAATATATTTATGCTTCTTATAGATCAAGCATATGATGCCTTGGAGGTCCCAGATACCCCAGAAGAAATGACAATAACAAAGACTGAGAAATGTATTGTAGAAGTGCCTTCGATAACATTAGTTGTGGAAACTGGTGTTGGATATTATACAACCCCGATGTTGTGCATTGAGACAAAACTTAATGCAACCGTTGCTAATTGGAGTCAAAATGTAATTTATATGAGAGTCGTTCAATGAGTAAATAGACAAATGAAGGAGGGGGTGTAAGATGTGGAATTAATAGGATAACGAATGTTATCATATCATTCACTTTAAAGTGTTTGGTTACAGGCGGGTCACCCTCCGTACTAGGTGGATTTCTTCAGTGCGGCACCCGCCTATTTGGCCCTTTAAGAAATAAATTGCCATGCGGAGTTTTTGAAGGCAATAAGGAGGCAAAAAGCGCAGTTCTTTAACGGTTAAGTGGACACCTGAAGGAATTATGTTCCAGAATTCAGGAATCAAGAAGCTAGTTAAAAGATGAACTAGAGCGAGTATTTGTAGACAAATTTTCCATCAATGATTAAAATAAATATATTTTACTGTAGTCGTGCATATTGTCCGATTACTCATTGAACGATCTTCTTAGCCAGACTTTTCTTAGATGCATTTTATGTCGCATAAACCGTTGACATGGATAGCACTTTAAATACGACATCTCTCTTAAAGTGTATGAAGTTCTAGTTTTGTTATTTTCATTGCAGATGAAAGTAGAAGGCGCCTTAAATCTCTACATGAATTACTTCAACCATGCCCTCGGTGTATGGGAACCACTGATTGAACAGATTGAAAAACCTGATAAATCTGGAATCATTGAATACTTACCATGGGAACTTAATTTCGGTTTGGAAATTCAACCAAATGTATCTGAAATCGATGGTGAAATTGAAGAACCAACAACAAAAATCAAAATTGAATCCGAAGAAATGCTAGAAATTACAATGAGTAAAACTTGTCTTGATACCTTACAAGTTCTAGGAGAAGCATTCTCAAATGCTATTGATGCCAAAGGACTCAACAAACCAGAAGTCATTGCACCGTATGTGGTGGAAAATGACACTGGATTTGATATATCTTTGAATTTAACTCGTGGTATATTTACATTACATGAGTGTCATATGCCGAATACGAATTCTCGAAGTGATGCATTGAATAACTCTTTGGTATTTCAAGATCTTGATCCTAATTTGTCGCCAGATCAGGTGAAAGATTGTACTATTTCACCTGGAGGAAGAGCATATTTGCAAACAAAGGATCTATCTAAAATGACTTCGGCAGAGGATGAAGCTTATAATATATATTGTGTGGTAGGAAAAGTAAATGATTACTCTTCTGAAGACAATAGTTGTAATACATACTTTGGTTTTTGTTTATTACAAAAAAGGTTGTGGGTATCAATAAAGAAGTCATTTTACCGGTGTCCAAATCAGATCAAAGATATTTTCCACTTTATCGAGGTGCAAATCAAGATCCTTGGGGAATCATTTCAGAAGTTAATTCAGAATATGGAACCACTCGAATCAACATTCACGGAGTTGTTAATGTAAGAATTTCAATCTCGAAAACGGAGTTAGTTTTCCTTACTTTGTTTCCATTTTAGGTTAAGAACCATTTTACCACAACAGTCAACATCTATAGAAACAAACACGGTACAACAGATAAGGTTTTAGTGGGTGAAGTGGCCCCAGGAGAAGTTTTCCATGTTCCATTACATGCAATCTATGCTGAAGCAAAAGATTTGTTCTTCGCACTACCAGTAAGTAAAATCAAAACACGAAGGATGTAGTTGGTTGTTGTTATACAAAAATATTTCCATCAGGGTTACAAAGTCTCAGTACAAGGCATACGATGGAATGACTGTCCAACTGACTTCAGTTACCAACGTCAGATACAATGTGATCCAGTAGATACATTCGAACCACTCTACATCAATGCTGTACGGCAAAAGACCGAAGTTTTCCATGAGAATACAATGAAATTCATGCTTATGAGTGCATTCTATACGGTTCATCTGCGTCCTCCATTATATATGAGAAACGCTTTGCCCATTGATATTAAGGTGTCGGTGACTGGTTGCACTGTCCGTGATACAAGCAAAGCAACAGAATTAGATGAATCAGATGATATTGATAAGGTGAAGTCACTCATAAAAGAGGATATGCTTGACTATGGAGAGAAGGATGTCAAACCTGGAGATGTTTTGCACTTGCCCACTGTCAAACTTACTGGGAGACGCAATAAAGCGAAGAGTTATGTTGTTGTTAGGGTAGGTGTCATTAAAAAATCTTACCAACATTTCGAAGCAGAAATGTAAGAATATAATTTTCTCTTTGTTCAGCTTATTCAATATTTGGAGAAAGATTGGTCATGCACAACAGAAATTTCTGAAGATCACGAAGAGTATGCCACATGGACGTTTAGTTCGTATGACTCTGCAGCAAAAATGGAAATGGATTTAGGTGTGAGGTATGTAAATTAATTCCTAAACCCCTCATTTCCCAAGATTTTTATTAAAGATCGATATTTTGTATCCTACTTAAAGATTCCAAGACCGATATGGAAGCCTTATGTTAACAGTATACAGTCCATTCTGGATGATAAACAAAACTGGCTTGATGCTTAGTTATAAGGTAATAAACAAATTGATTTATCTTTTTATACTTAACAAATACCTGTTCTCTAGACAAATACCGAATCAGTAAATGTGCTTTATCACCCACCGGAATACAATGGACCTATTTTATTTTCGTTCCGTGAGAAATTTTTCTTCGACAAAAAAAGAGCTTCTATACGAGTCGACAATGGTGAATGGAGTGATAAGATTCCTCTAGATGTAGCTGGTTCTACTGGTGAAGTTACATGCAATGCAAATGACCAATTATATCACATTGGTGTGCATAATCATCTGACACAAAACTCATTGACAAAACAAATCACATTTATTCCATTCTATATTGCAACAAATAAATGTGATGTTTTGATTGAGTTACAAGAACATGGTAGACCAGGAGATCCATGGACCAAAGTAAGTAACTCAAGTACATTTGTCTTCAAAATAAATAATAATAATAATAATATCGTACCTTTAAGATTGAACCAAATGAGTGTATACCGTTTTGGCCAAAATCAGAAGCAAAACGAGTTATACTAAAAGTAGCTGGACAAACGACAGTGCCTTTTGATTATTCAGAAGTTCAATGTATTCTACTAAAACTGGAGCATAATCGGGTAAATACGAGGCTTTGAACATCAGTAATGCCAAAATTTTAAATTATATCCTATAGCATGGTGGAATTAATGTTGACGTCCAAGTAACGGAAGGTGGAGCCTTTCTAACATTTACCCAATACAATGCCGGTGATGCACCAGGTCTTTTGATAAATCATACAAGCCAGTCAATAACTTTCCAGGAGAAAGGAAATGTTCAAAAAAAGTTGGTTAATTCATTTTGATTGATTGAATTTTTCTTTATTTATGCTTTTTATTGCAGAATTTTGGGACCATCAGAAAAGCTTTTGTTTACTTGGGCTGATCCAGCAGGAAATAGGTTACTTCTATTAGGCAAAGATAATGTTGAGAATGACTTGCGGCGGGACGGCTGTGGTTCGATCACGTAAGTATTTTACAAAGTAAAATCCATAAAATAATTAAAAGTTTCTCATGCTAAATAATGCAATTTACTATGTACCCAAATTATAACGGACAAAATAAAGGAATTTCTAGAAAATTGAAGTTCCTTAGGTTTCTAAGAGAAACATTTAATACAGTAAAATTGCATGCACATCGGCTCGGCAGTCTACAACCGGGGCCAGTCTTGGCCTATTTCAATAAGTCTCCTAACCTAAACCAATCTAGTCCTACCCCATCTTTGAGAACTTAAGCAAGTTTCTCTACTACAATATACATAGGTGATAACTTGACCATGCCGCCGAAATCTCGCTATCTTCAGGTATATTGGGTACATTTCGCGATTGTAGTGACAATTTCTGTGTAAGTAAAAAAATCAATCTTACCCGCATGTATCTACATACCGTCATACGTTCTCATATTCTGGTTGTACATCCACTCCCAAAATTTGTTGTTGGCCCTTGTCTTAGGTGCTCTGTTGAATTTGAGCAGCTGCATATATCTTCTTCCATATTTTGATTGGATATTGCTATTGACCAAAAGACCAGGGTGCAGTTTTGATAACCATATCAGGCGTTTGTCATGATGCCCTTACCGGCTAGCATTCGGTCATGAAAAAAATTGGGTAGGTTTTGGTGAAACAGTTCCCCTTCTTAACAAATTTTGCCTATGAAAATTTCTCTGGCTAGAAATTGTTAAGTCTGTCAAATGCTAGGTTTACGTAAATAGGTGGGATAAATAAAAAAAAGTATTTATTGTTGTTGTAAAAAAATGTTGCCAAAAGTTGCCCCTGAACCGTTCAACGATTTTCGGCAATTTGCTCCTCTCGACCCAAATTTCTCTAGTTGATCCGTCCTTTTAGAAAAAAATGTCTTCCCTGCAAAAGAATTTGCAGACCACACCACATTGTAACGAATTTAGGTGAAGGCTTTTAATGCAATTCTAGAGGACTGGTGTCACCTCAGTAGCGCCTGCTCTGTTTGTTGACGCATCCACTGAATGAAAATTGGCTTTTTTAATAATAAAAAAAAAAAACAATTACATCGTGTGGAACGTTTTGAAGAAGCGCCTCACATGCGTCCCGATTGCCAACTCATTCGAATGGTAATGAAGGTTATTGTGAAGAATCCGGCTCATCAAACTAACGGAAAGTCAAATGGCAGATGCATGTATCTCTTCAATACTTGGGGCGGATCTCATAATAAGGGGTTTTCTTGCATTGTTTTAGCGGTGAGCTGCTCATCTAGCAATTTGAAGAATTGCTCTTTAAATTCAGCATTGGTGATCACATTTCTCTCGTCGTCCATTATATGTCACGTGTTATGGACGTATTGTGGGCTTTCGGGCGGCGATTCGTGAGAGCCCAGCGCTCTACTTTTTTCTACTTATAAGACCGATGTTCTCCCAGTCTCAATTTCCGTCTTTTTAGTCTTTTTCCTGTTTTTCTGTGCTTTTTATTTGACGAAATAATCAGTACGCATCTTCGTCAGTTAGTAATCGACTCCTTAGTATAGCGAAGGTCTAAAGTATTACTGGTGTTCTCACTCCGTAAGAAAGTCACGGACGTAATACAGCTTCGAAAAGTAATCCGGCCTCGAAGAACCATACCAAGAAGCTATGTTATGTTTTGTTTTGGCACCTTTTTCGACAATTTATACTTAGGTCGATGTCAAACTAGATTGTCTTTAGTACAGATTGACCGAGAGTTGTTATCGGGCGCATATTAGGTTTTCTAACGGGAGAGGGAATGACCCCGATAGTTACGGCAAGCACATGTTATTCCTTTAGGCCTTTCAATTTGTTTTGCCCATATTCCTTTAGTCCTTATCTTGCCTGGCTACTGATTTTGTTAAATTTATATTTTATCTCACAGACTAGACGGAGGTGACGTAGCGTACTGGGTTTCATTCCTTGATGGTCTCCAACGTGTTATTCTCTTCACCGATATGACCAGTATAGTTGACAAAGTCAATGGTAGCTCATGTATGCAAAAAGTAAGAAGAATATAAATTCTTTTCTAAATGCTACCTTATATAAAACATATTCATATTTTTAGGTCAACCAAGAAATTGAGATTCGAATTCATGGAATTGGTCTATCGGTTCTTAATAATATAACTGGAGTGGACATCTTATACTTGGGTGTTAAAAGTTCAGGCATAATATGGGAATCGAAAAAAGAAGGCAAAAAACGTTTTAAACAATTCAATATGGCCGATTCTTCTCATATTGAAGAGCAATATCAAGCGTACTTAGCAGCCAAACATGTTAATGAAGAAAAGAAATTCTATTTGGATCAGAAATATGAGGTAACATAATTTTGTAGTGATATTAATTTTGTTTCCAAACAAATCTTATTCTTTTTACAGCTGGATTTCGATAATATGATCTTCCATAAATCAACAGATCGTGTAATAAAACGTACATTCTATCCAGGCTTTTGGTTTGATTTGAGAACTTCTCCATTCCAAACGCAATTACATGCTAAAATTAATAAAATCCAAATTGATAATCAATTGGCTGACTGTGTATTCCCTGTGGTATTGGCACAAATACCGCCACCAAAGAGTATCGCAGCTAATTCTGGTAAGATTTGTCCTTAATAATTTTGGGGCCTAGGCTATTTCTCCCCCACCCCACTGTTTTTAAAACTAATTGTTCCTTTAATTTTACTGCTCGTATTCTAAAAATAATGTTTCCATTAACAAGTGTCATTTGAAATCATTATCTATTCCATATTGTAATTATGAGCTATATTTAAGTAAAAATATTTATTTATTAAACAGCCCTAAAGCCATTCATCGAGTGCAGTATTGTGGAACGTGTTGTACCTAATTCAACAGTAAACCAATTCAAATATTGTACTATGTTGATTCAGGAATTCCACTTCAAAGTTGATATACTCTTCCTTAGCGCTATTGCAGAGATGTTCACATCAGATCTCAACGATGAGCAAGCTGTAAGTTCATTATAGATCTTTTACACGAGTAGATATAATTTTGTGCATTCGCTTTAAAGGCAAAACTCTTTAACACGGATGTGGATGCCATCGAAAAACCCCTCTCTGCCTTAGTTGAAATTCACTCGGCACAGGAGCATAAGAATTTCTACGATAATCTGCATTTAGGTCCACTTAAAATACACGTATCCTTCTCCATGGCCGGCTCTGATACAACAGCCCTGCCAGGACTCCTCTCGACAATAGTTCAAGGTGTTGGTGTTACTCTAACGGATGTTAATGATGTCGTTTTTAAGTTGGCCTTCTTTGAACGCCAATTCGGTTTCTTTACACAAAGGCAGCTGATATCGGAAATCACTGCTCATTATACTGGACAAGCTTTGAAACAGCTTTATGTGCTGGTCTTGGGTTTGGACGTTATAGGTAATCCATATGGTTTAGTGGTTGGTTTGAAGACCGGAGTGCAGGATTTGTTCTACGAACCTTTTCAGGTAGATTCTTCTTTCACGAATTTATAAAACATTTCTACAAATTTAACTTACTTCCAGGGAGCCATTCAAGGTCCAGGTGAATTTGCGGAAGGACTTGTACTTGGAGTTAAATCCTTGTTTGGGCATACAGTGGGTGGAGCTGCTGGAGCGGTATCAAAGTAAGTTTCTCCTCCTTAAGTGAGACAGTCAAAGCTATAAAATGTACATATATGAATTATATTTTAGGATCACTGGAGCTATGGGCAAAGGAGTAGCTGCACTGACATTTGATGAGGACTACCAAAAAAAACGCCGACAAGCTTTAAATAAAAAACCTGCTAACTTCCAAGAGGGAATCGCTCGCAGTGGCAAAGGATTAGTAATGGTAATTATAGATTTATTTTCAGCTGAAGATGCAAAACTAATTGAATGCATATTTTTTAAAGGGTTTTGCCGATGGTGTGAGTGGTGTCTTCACTAAACCTATATCCGGTGCCAAAGAAGAAGGCGTTGAAGGTTTCTTCAAAGGCTTGGGTAAAGGTGCAATTGGTTTGGTTGCCCGCCCAACTGCTGGAGTCGTTGATTTTGCCAGTGGTAGTTTTGAAGCTGTCAAAAGAGCGACCGAATGTAGTGAAGACACAAACCGATTAAGGCCACCCAGATTTATGCATCCCGATAGTGTTCTTAGGCCCTACAGTTTTTCAGAGGCAAATGGAAACAAATTACTGAAGTAAAAGCAAAAGTATTTTCTCCTTCCAATAGTATTTCTAATCTTGTTTTCATTTCAGGGAAATTGAAAAGGGTAAATACGCCAGCACAGATTCCTTCGCCCATTGTGAAGAAGTCATTGCTAAGCAAGAAATTGTTTTGGTATCGAATCATCGAGTAATTTACGCAACGAAAAATGATCTTTTCGGCACATGGACGGTATACTTTTTAATCATATTTGATAGAAAAAAGTCCAAAAACTTTATTATTTATTTTGCAGATCCATTGGACCTATTTATGGAACGAGATATCATCGATTGTATCCTCAGATCGTGGAGTAGAAATCATTCTTAGAAAAGAAAACAAAAAGATGCTTGGCTTTTTCTCATCGTCAGAAGTTCACCGCAAAGTTATAACCATACCACAACGTGCTCGTCGCGATCAATTGGCTACTCTCATGGAATCACTTCGAACAGGAACATAAAGTCGAAAAAAAAAAAACAAATAACGAGGCCTGCCCAAGAAGTCATACGCACATATTCATTCGAAACGTGTTTTTTGTATCCATAACTTTTTATATAAAAAAAAGCAGCAAAACCATGCCTCTATGCATTAATTTTAAAACTTATTGATTCGAATTATGTACATCAAAGCTCCCAATAATTGTTGCATTTCCCAGTGATTAATATTTTTAATTTAATTAAAAAAAAAAAACTAAAAAACTACTATTCATCATCTTTGCAGTCACTTAACCCTATTGCTTTTGTGTTTGCTTTTTATTTTTATTTTATTTCGTATCTACCTCAAAAATAATTTGAATTTTTCTATTATGCTCATTGTTCTTTTGTTACATAAAGCTGAGAGGGATAAAGATTGCAAATTTAATGCATGTGTAAGTGCTTTCACTTGAATACATATTTAAATATTTTAACTAATGTTATACCATTTTTTGTAAAAATAAAATATTATTTCCTTTTCTATTGTTGCTTTTATGAAAATAATAAATACATATATATTTAAAATAAAGAAGAGAATTATTATTTTGGAAAGTTAGTAAGGCGCTACCTTACGCGCCTGTTGAATAAAACAAAGAGTTAGTTAAAATCACTGCACATTTCATTATCATTATTTTACAAAAATGTATCTTAACATTTTGGCTTTTATAAAATACCGTTATCTTTCAGACCCGACCATTAGAACCGAAGTTATAATCTTCGAGGCCCAATCATATCATTTTTTCTTCTGTGCTCTTTTCTACCAAAAATATTATTTGAGTTTCTTTTTAAACATTCTTTATTCAATTAGATATAAAAAGCTTTTTTCTTATTTTTCAAATTACACTTTTTTCATAAAACTACTTGGACCAGTCATTATAGGCTCATAATTATTACAATCGCTCTCGCAGAAGGAACTTAATTTCGTATCCGGGATACCTCCGTTGAAAGCTTCTACGCTATACATAGTAAGATGACCACTTGCCTCGAATTGATTAATAATCATATTGACTTTACTGGCCTTTACGTCTGTTGATGCAGCAGTACTGGAACTAATAAAGTCACCTTCATAGCCATCGCTGATTTCGAGATTATTCAGCAAATTCTCCTTTTCACTTTGCTTGCATTTTGTTGGAGATGCTGTTGAACTTCTTGTCGATGATGTTGATTTATTGAGACGATTCAAAAACCAATTTCGTGAAGATTTCTCTTGATTTGGAGATTTTGAGTGCTTTTGTGAGCTTTTGACAGCTTTTTTTTGCTCCTTTGTTGTGGGAGTCTGTTGTGGGGAAATAACCGATGAATCTGAATCTGAGGATAGTGTTTTTTTAACTATCTTCCTCAGACGATCGGGACTTGGTCCTGAAGAAGAGAGTTGACTCGATAGCTTACTATGAACATCCTTCACTTTTGCTTGAAAGTCACTATTGTTGCGAGATATGTCAAGAAGCTCTGCTGTTTCAGACTCTGAATTTACTGGTTGCGGTGGGGACTTTGGAATATCGTAGTCGAATTTTTTAGCCATGCTAGTGATGGATTTTTGTTTATCTGGGATATCTGGTACTGTAATATTGTCGTCCTTGCTACGTTCGATTAGTAGCTCAGTCGGTTGATGCATGTTGTACAATGGAGAGGGTTCTTCATAGATGCAGTCATTGTTGCTGTCGCTTCTATTGCTGGTATTGTCAGGAAAAGATTTCTTTCTAATGGGTGGTGTTGGAAGTTTCCGTGGGCTTTTACCAGCAGCCAAATGAGCAGCTGAGTCTCCGCGGATCACAGCTTCGATGGCATGAATCCATTCCTTGGCTTCTACTTCTGAATTACACTGGAAGACGTGTTTTTTGTTTGGGTCTGCTAGTGTCGTTATCTGGAAACATAGTTCACGACGTTTTCCATCGCCATAATGTTCAACTTCTACACCATGCCCCTTTAGATGCACGCTAAATGCTGGACGTAAGGAAGTTATACCATCACAGTAACACAGCAACCAGTCGGAAATAATGCCACAGTAGCATTTTTTACACTGATCAAAGAATAGTCTCTTCTCGATCCGTTGTAGTTGACCAAATTTTGTGGACTTTTGAATGGACAGATGGGAAGCAGGCAGACCATTATATGGACAATCTTGAATTAAACTGTTTTCGGTTTCTATGTTAACTTTCAAACCCTCATCGGGCTGGGGTGACTCGCTACAAATGTCGTAGATTCCTTTGTCTAAAATCTTATTCTCTTCGTTATCATCATCGTCGTCATCTTCTTCGTTGTCATGCTGGTGGGATATAACTGTATTTTCGTTTATTTTCTGCTCCTGGAAATCGATGTACTCTGTCGATATTGCTGAAAACAGATTATAATGTAGTTTAAGAGAACTTAAGTGTATTTTAAAATTTGTTTAACTTACCTTTCTTTGGAGGAGTAGATGACATTTCCAAGTATGAGATTTCCTCTGATTTAAAATGTTCCACCATAGAGCTTCTAGCACTCTTACTTGGCTTCTCAGGAGTAGAGAATCCATTTTGCACCACTTTGTGATTATTATTTGAGGAATCGCTGAAGTGACTCAATATCTTTTCGCACCTTTCTAGCAAATTAAGATTTTGGAATTGTGAATTATCACCAAAAAGATTTTCTGTGTTTTCATATTTTGTTGGTTCCATGGAGTGTTTTAAGTGATCTCGAAGATCTGAAAATGTTAAAAAAAGAATAAAATTTATTTAAGAATTTGTTTTCAATTTTTGTTTACATACATAGTTTCGGCCAGTGTACTCATTTCAGTACACCAACTTTGTGCATGATTTACCATGGATAAGAGTGACTTATATTATTTGAACTTTTTTTAGTAAATAGCTTTGTTAACATCCTAACTAAATAATTTACATGCTTTTATATCTGTTCGGTGAAGTTTTTAATTTAAAAATGACTATTTATTGGTGCATGGACGAAAAATTGCTCCAATCGGAAAACACATAAGACTCAAGTTCCAAAAAAAGACTTTAAAATTACTTTTATCTTCATCGGAATATTTCCAAATCTAAACACATATGTTTACGCTTCCATTAAAATAATAAGTTCATAAAAATAATTCTTACTTTTAGAAAAAAAAAAACTTTATTCAAAGTTACGAAAAAACTGTACTCAATTAAGTACAATGGCAGCTTATGGGTTAATAACATTTAAAAATAGTTGATTTATATTTGAAAATATGTAACAAACGTACAGAAAAGAAAACGGTAAAGAAAATAAACATAGAAAAAAACTTGAACAAAAAGTACGTATACATACGTCACAGTGTACCATTGTTTCACAGAATCGCCTTATTTTTTGGGCACGAATATTTAAAAATTCTTCTACGTATATTTTTAAATACTTATTTTAATCAACGTTCGGTCTAAGACTGCACTTATTGGTCAAAGAAGCAAATTCAAAAGCGGCAATTCAAGTATCGGTGTATACATATGTATAAACATCTTTCTGGATTTTAATATCTTAAAGGTTATAGAAAGCAGTGTAAACAATGAATGTGTAATTTCTTTTTTTTTAATATTGAATTTTGTTAAAGAATACCTGTGGTAAAAAAAAGTGGTTAAAATTGCTAAAAAAAAAAGGCTTTCAAAATATATGACCAAATTCCTAAACGCAAAATTTCGCAATATAATTTAAACATTTTCACAAATGCCTTTTGCAAAGTTGCAAAGTGAAGCATAAACTTTTCTCCAGAGATTTTTGCCAATGCGTCAAATTTTGATGAAATTTTCTCAGAGAGGCAATTTGCAGAAAAATTCAGTGGCAAGTTTTGGCAACAATTTTCTGCCACAAAAGTTAATTCTTTTTTTTAATTATGCGAGAAACAGATTGACACAGAAACTCCAACAGCAACTTTTGGCAGCATCGAAAACTTTGACATTAAAAGTCATGTGAAACAGATTACATATTACAACGTGAAAAGCGTTTTTGACATCATAAAAACAAATAAAGAAATAAGTTGAAAATCGGTTATCACTTTTGCATTTGAGTGTTGATAAACCTGAAAAACTTCGCCTTAAAAGGCGTTTTCCTTTGGAGGTGGCGAAGTACTTGCAAGTACTTTGCTAGCTTTTTTCAATGGAACACATCAAACTGCTTTCCCATGTAAAATGTATCTACTCGCACATGAGAGCATGTGCAGTTGGTAGTACTAGATTAGGGTTTTCATCTACTCACAAGTACTTTGCCACCTCCAAAGGAAAACGGCTAAAGTTGGTAGCATTTGCACAGCAACATCGAATTTAGGGTTTAGGTCTAACGTTGATGTCGTTTTGCTGTGTTAATGTATTCAACGCCATTTAAAACCACTGGCTCTAAAATGAGTGATTTGGCTGTCAAAGTTGCTGTTGAAGTTGCTGTGCCAATCTGTTTCTCGCATTATGTATCTGACATCTGGCCTACTTCACACAATTTTTGCACAAAACAAATTTCTTGGGTAAAATTTGTCAGGAAGGGGATGTTTTTCCTCTTTCAGAGCGCTCTTATTCTCCAAAAACCACCCCATTTTTTCAGGATAAACAGGAATTGGGCAAATATTGCTAACTAATAAGGTCTGATTCTTAAATTTTTCACACTAAATCTGACTAAACGTCAAATTGTGAGGAGTTAGTATGAAATGCTCTTAGATGGAATGACAAGATTGATAAAATGTTGGCAACGGTTTGGAGAGTGATTTGCACTAGTTTATACCACGTAAAAAAAAAAATCATCATCAAGTCCTGTAACCCCGATTGGGACATAGGGCGCCAACAAATCGTTTCCATCCTTCACGGTCTACAGCTAGATATTTTAACTGTGGCCACGTCTTTCTCTGGGAGTCTGCTTCTGCTAGAACTGTTGATTATCATGTTGTTCTTGGTCTTCCAACACACCGTGCACCCTGAGGACTCCATTCAAAGGACTGCTTTGCAATTTCGTCGTTTGGTTTCCTCAATGTGTGACCAATCCATTGCCATTTACGTTTTCTTATGTCAACGTCCATGCGCTCTTGACTTGTCCTGCGCCACAATTCCTCGTTTGATATAATTCGTGACCAGCGAATTTTTAGAATACGGCGTGGACAGCGTTTCACAAAAGCCTGAAATGCCTTCGAGATTGTAGTCGTGAAACAAAAAAATACTCGATTAGAATGCCGTAGGGCATTCTTTAACCTTTAAAAAATCACTACAGACATTAAAGGTTAAGCGAAGGCACCTATTCTATCCTTGCAATTCATCGAGTTGAACGTTCGAATGTGACTGGCTTTCGGCCAGGGAAATCCACCATCAGCTGAATATTCGCACTACGGCAGATATTGGATAAAACCTAGAAGTTTCAAATCGATACCCACCATCTTTTCATCGATTTCAAGGCCGCGTATATCAGCATCTTTAGGGACGAACTATACTAGAACAATGTCTAGTCTTGGCAACCCTCCCAAACTATTGCATTTGTGCAGGATAACGATGGAGAGTGCACGCTGCTCCATCAAGGTCGTCAAAAACCTTACCGATACCTTTGATGTCAAACAATTTTTTAGGCAAGGTCATGCGACTTCTTCAACATCGTTCTCTAAAGACTAGCGCCAGATTCTTACGCTGACAACAATGACATAATCGGATGAACAAAGCGTGATGTCAGTGGTCCGTTCTTTTTCTAACTATAGTTAACTATTGTTGATATGTCAAAAAAGTTGTTGATGTGTCATTGTTAGACTTTGTTAAGATTGTTACAGCTTCATTTAGGAACGATTCGTTGTTAGATATTGTTAATATGTCAAATGAACGAATGAAAAAAAATTTATTTGCATTATTATAGCATAAAATCGTATAATTTTCTAATATAAATTCTCCTTTATTGCTTACAATCGGCACAAATGCTATTTCAATTTAGTTTTGTCACTGAACTTTATCAAAACCAACAAAAATTTTGTTTGTTTTGTAAACAAATCGGTTCACTTGTGCACTTTGACAGATTAACACTTTTAACTCATGTCCTGGACATGAGTTGGAAATAGTTACAAATCGTAAATATTTGACACTCCAAAATGCATTTAGGAACGATGTTATGACGTCAGATTGTTACGAATCGTAACTATTTTAGAATAAAGGAACGATAAAAGTCAACAATTGTTAACAATAGTTAACTATTGTTAGAAAAAGAACGGACCACAGAGTGGTGCTTTGAGCATTGGGAAGGATGCCAAGAAGATGGGTTTAACGGTGAATGAAAGGCAAGACTAAATATATGCTGTCAATAAGAAAGGACACACAACACCCACGTCTCGAAACAGAGCGTCACTATATGCAGCTATAATTTTGAGGTGGTCAGAGGCTTTGTCTACCTAGGATCCGCAATAAACTGACCAAACGATACCAGTACTAAGATCAAAGGAAGAATTACTCTTGCCAATCGCTGCGGCTAAGACAGCTTTACGCTGTTGTATATGAATACCCTTAATAAGGGTATTTATGCAAAAGCGTAAAGTCGTCGTAAACGTTGTAAAGTTTTAAATTTCGTAAACCTGTCACAATTTGTATGGAAAATTAGACATATTTAGGCCCTCATTATGAATAGCGAATCGAACGTTCGCTTAAAAGCGAATGATTTAGCGAATTTCCTTATCACGGTATTATCGATAGCGAGCTTCCACATTCGCCTCAAAAATCAAAGCTGCCAACAAGAGCACTGATTTTTGAAGCGAATGTGGAAACTCGCTATCGATATCGATAATACCGTGATAAAGGAATTCGCTAAATCATTCGCTTTTAAGCGAACGTTCGATTCGCTATTCATAATGAGGGCCTTACTCAGTTTACGATTTTAAAACATTTAATGAATACTTATAATTCAAGTGAGCTCAACTCAATAATTGCTTTTCGCAATCATGGAGTTGAGCTCATTTGAACTTTTAACTTGAATTATAAATATTCAGTCACTCCATTTAAACAGAAGAATTTCTTTTCAAATTTTCTTCATATTCTATTAATATTTAATGAATACCTTAAACACTTATAAACACTTAATTGCTCGAAACAATCTTATTTGCTAAATAAGACCTAACAAATGAACACCCACATAACACACAACAAATTTCAGTCACACATCATGGGATCCACCAATTTCCACTGATTTTGACATATGCGCAAATATGAAAACGCTGATGATATTACCTTTAATATGTGTACTTGCTCTTTTATTAACATGTTAAAAGAGCCTTTGGTTAAAGTTTTTGATTGAAATTGGTAGAGCTGTTATTGAGGAAATAAAATATTAAAAAACCGTTACTTGGCAGATACCGTTAAAACAGTTTTTGATAATTATTTTTAACAGAAAGTGCTCTGACGGCCTTAATCAGAATCGTTAGAGCTGTTTTTGAGATAAATTCCTTAAAGTAGGTAGATACCGTTAATTTTTGTGGAACAAAAAATTTCATTTTCCTCTCTTGAGAATTACCAAAAAACTATAAATTATTCAAAATTTGAAGAAAATCGCTTCAGTGACTCAGGCTCTAGTTCGAGTGCAGACAGAATTGTGGCTCCCAATCTTTTCGTGTTCTCTATCAGTTGATCCGCTGAAATCGATGGATTAGCGGACTTTAAAAATGTCCAGTGATTTTGAATGATACCAGTGGACGTCTTTTGCACTTTATCAAAAGATCCGCTACACATATTTACATATACATATGTTTCGTTCATTGTAATAATGAATTATCTCCACCGAAAATTTGATAAAGATAAATACATTTGTGAAGCTGCGTATTAAAACGTATTAAAAAATAAGGAGAACTCTGAAAGCCAATTCACTATTACAATGAATGGCACATAAGTATGTACGTCGGAAGCAAGTTTCCTAGATTCATGTGATATCACAATGGTCTAATTGTGTCGCGTTTTATCATAGTCACTTCAACTTGAACAATAAGCTTTATTCAACTTTTTAACCTTATCTATGTATACTCGTATGTTTTAGACTTTTGACGCACTTAATGTGAATATCATGCTGTGAATATATTAACTTCTGCACCAATTCAAAGAAAATTCTCGTACAGAAAAGAGTTATAACTGATGATTAATAATAATTTATCCCATCCCAAAAAGAAACGAAAAAACAAAAGAAAAAAAACATGACATCATAGAATATACAAAAATTAGTTCATACCTATAAACTTTTCGCAATCTTCCCAAAGCGACCATAAGTAAATAATTAAAAAAAAAATGCTTTTATTATTTTCTTTTCCGTGCAGCTCACTTTTACTGACCTAACCGGATCAGTAATAAATGTTTGTATTTAATTGTTGCCGGAAGTGGTTGTTATTCATATGGAAGGTAGAGTAGTAAACATAATGCACATTAACAAAAGGGAACAAAATTAATTTCTTTTAAATTGTGTTGACATTCCTGATTTTGTTGATCTTAGGTAGAAAAAGTTTTAATTCTAGACTAATTATATTAGCCCTACCTTTCTTTGCACAGCAAAACAAAAAATTGCAATCGTAGAGTTCGTAAATCAAACCGATTCAGAGAAATCTTTTATTTCTTGAATTTCACTCCAACCTATCCTATGACTAGCGACTCTAAGCTAGTCATAGACCACAATTTAACCTTCTTAAGTTGAGGTTTCTGGTCGATACGAGGTACTTCAACTGTCTGGGAATAGGTTTATGTACCTATGTAGATTTTTTTTATAAATAACTACAGTACGATTCACTGGAGTAGATACATTTAAAAAATTCTCTTTAAAACATGTTTGGGGAAGAGAAGGTACGATAACTTGGGCACCGCAAAATAATAATGGAATTTTGTAGGGAAATTAATTATAAGATATACACTTTACAAAGGACAGTTTTTCCTAAGGAGTTTATTTTGTTTGTCTACATATTTTTGAAAAGCGAAATATTTAATGTCAATGGGCCCAGATTTTCAGTCAGCTGTTTTTGACTTTTATCATAGGATAGCTTTGTATCCTGTTTTGTCATCAGCAAGATATTACATAACGATATAAAACCTATCCAGATCGCTTTCGACACAAGTTTGGCCGCGGTCAATGCCTTTGTCAAGTAAAGTACCAAAAAGAGAAATCTATTACGTTTAGGTACTATTCAACTTCTAAGCGGGTTAAGCTTAAAGTGGGCTCTATTACTTAAACATCACATAACTTTTTACTTTACGCAGTTTCTAAAATGCGTTTATGAATAAGGCTGATTATGTTTAAACTACACAGATAATTTTAATCCCGTTGTATAAATCAGCCTTATTATGAGTTTCGCCCGGAAAATATTTCACCCGAAAAATTTGTATTCCCCCGGAATTTTTAAAGCTATTATGAGTTTCGCCCGAACTTCTCTTGGCCTAAAATAAACAAAAAACTTGCACAAAGGGCACCAATACCACCTATTTATCTTTGGTTCGCCTTCAAAAACGAAGTGATAATTTAAGATCTCAATTACGATACATTTCACCCGAAATGAGTACTCACAAAAAAGGCGAATTTTCATTTTTCGGGTGAAACTCACAATAGGCGAAAAGCGAAATTTCAAATTTTTTCCGGGCAGAATGTTGTTCACGTGAAACTCATAATAAGGCTGATTATGTTTTACTTATATTTATATCATGTACATATCTACTTTACGCTTGTAATGAACTACCGATTAATAACTTTGTTTATTGAAGAAAAACAAGTTCAGAACATAGCAGAACAGCAAAAGTGTGTGAAAACGGTCAGATTACGAAAGAATAGAAAAGTGCAATTTTGCGTTTACGAGGTTGACCGTTGGTTATCAGCTGTGAAATTGTTTGAATTGTTATTTGCTTACATTAATTTTAAATTTGAGTATAATACCCACTCAGTTACATTCGCTTACCTATATACAGACAGTAGGTGTTATACCTACTACGAAGGTTGTCAAAACTGAAAGTGTTGGAAATAAAAATGGCTGTGAACGTGAGGAAATAAACCACCACCAGATGTGTTACCGGTACGAATTTCATACATGTTATCGATAGTTTGTATGGAAACTCCATTTCTCCGATGTCGTTTTTTTCGTCCGATTCCCCTAGGCTTATTTTGTATCCCGTCTTATTCCCACCACAAAAAAAAATCGCACTGCAAAAATCAGGTCATGTAAATGCCGATTAAGCCAAGACAAATCTCCCTTAATATCAATTCAAGTGTACTTGTGTCAGAATATCAGCTGATCACATTTTTTTTAACAGAAAGCTGAACTTCATTGTGATTTGCTTATTTTCCTACAAGTTTTTTCAACGCTTTGTGAGAAGGGGTTCTTTAGCACATACGGAAAATGAAATGAAAAATGTATAACTGTAAAAAATATTGAAAAGTTATACACACGTTTTGTTTGAGGTAGGTACACTTTAATTTTATATTTGGTTTAAAATACCAAAATTAAGGGTTTGTTTCACAATGTCTGAGTAAAGTTCTGATTTGTTATTCGACAATTAAATTATCCGCAAATTAAATCCTCCCATTAACGAACTTTGCGTTTCACAACGATCGAAGTATTAAAATTATTTGTCAATTAGCTATTCGTAAGTTATTCCAGTTTTCCAGACAAAATATTTTTGACAGAATGAAAATATTCAAAAAATAATTAATTATCATCAAATAAAGGCTGAGAACTCGCAAAAGATTTTTGGCGGAAACCAGCTGAATGTTATTTTAAGAACCAATACCTACGTCTGCCTGCCCCTGCACCCAGTGGTACCTAAAGCTTCCGAGAAAAAACGCATCAAAAGAATTTTCCTGCAAATTTAATAAGTGAGGGTTACCGCTTCAAATTCATCAAACATTGACGCCATTGAGGGAGTCATCTCCCTGGTAATAAATATGGTTACAACCGGAAGCTTAAGTGGTCAAGACCAAAAACAAACGTCCCCGAAAATGTGTGTTTAGGCGTTTTAAGATATTTGGGTAATTACTTACAATATATCTTAAACGACAGGTCGTATGTATGCATACGAAAGACGTTAAAGTAGCCCTCAAACCACCGCGAGTTGCTTTGGCAGTTACATAAGTAGAACTCAAAGTCTTCTTGTTTGTAGGTACTCAAAAGTCTAAATTTGAGGTACATAAAGGAAAAAGAAAAGCACGAAAGTATTATATTTAGTTTCCATTTGTATCCGATCGTGAATATCCCTCATAATTTAATTCTAAAATTGGATCACACCATGCAAACATTTATCAAATTCGTCCTCTTAAGCTGTATTTAGACCTTCGTCGGTTTAATCATCCGTGTACGATGTTCATTGTTGTCCGCACGCTGAACAACGAAGGTGCAAATGATAACATCGAACACGAACAACGAAGAAATTTCAAGCCCTTTTTGAATTCTTGATGAAGCTTGTATAACGTTTACCGAATAAAGAGCGAAAGTCTAAATACAGCTTTGTTTCAAATACATTCAGTAACAGTGCAACCATTACATTTATCTGTTTTTACGGTAGCACTTACAGCTTTGAATGTTTTAATTGCCAGTTAAATTTGCAAATCAATACTTCATCTGATCATTAAAATACTCAGAACTTTAATTACTAGTTAGACGTATTCAGATATTGTGAAACGTAAATGAGATTGTTATTTGACGAATAAGTTCAAAGTAGCTTAATTGAAGCTTTAATCAGAGAATGTGAAACAAGCCCTAAGTCTTGAAAAACTTTTTTCAAAAAGCAAATTTATAACAACCCATAAAGGGTTTGTGCCTGGTATAATGTGTTCTTAGATAAAAACAATATACATAGGTATTTTTTCATGATAAAAGTTTGAAGTAAAGTTCCAAGTTTGACATTAAAAAAAAACTAGTTTTCTTGGTCAGATTTTGCGTTGGACTGAAAAACCAAAAAGGAGTTCCCATTTCAAATCAAAAGTTATTGGCGTTTCGGCAAACGCAATTTCTATTGAGTTCAGTTCATCTTACATGGATTATTTTTCAGAAAGCCACTGTCAACTATATTCAACAAGATGAGAATTCATAGGCCAAAAAATCACAAACAACTCTGTGCATTAGGTTTTAGGTACTATATGAATCGTACTGAAATACCGTAAGTCTGCCGACCACTGGCTCTAAAACTATTTGTAAAATGTTCATGGCGAGAACAAAAAAAACAAATGTGAGTGAAATTAATGGTGAATTGTAATCGATGATTACAAGGATGAATAGCAGAGGCATTCAGGCATTGTCCTAAGCCTCCTGAGCATGGAATGCGCATTCGTAAATTCAATGTCATAGTACCTCTGGGAGTACTGGGGTCACAAAAGTCGAAAAAATCGACCTCGAAAACGTGATAGCAGTACATCTGCCTCTTTGATATGTTAAGCACTCCATACACGATTCAATTTGATTTTCAACTCAGTTGTCAAAAAAAATTGATGCTTCGCCACACACTTCATAAACTTGTTGAAAAACGTCTGCTTCAACCATATAAACTCGGACCATACTCAGACAAAAGACACGAACACAGACAACGAATACGTTTAAAATGAAAATGAAATGTACGTGAATTTTGCAGTGATGTTGAACTGCATATCGAACGTCTCTGGCGTAGAGTTAAAATGCCTTTGGTTTGACAGTAAATCAAACGACTTGCCTACACACAGCTCAACGAAGTTGAAAACATTCACACCAACTTGAAGAAATTCAGAATCTTTTGATTTTCTTCCAACTCAATCGTCAACCTTCAAATAAATCAAACGTCAAGCCCACACACGAGTTGATTTGATGAACTTGACATTAAATTGAAAGACAAATTGAATCGTGTATGGAGTGCTTTAGACTACATAGTTTTTTCTATTCAAAAATAGTAAAGACAGACATAGGGCGTAGTACCTCTAGGAGTAACGGAATTTTAAAAAAAGATCTAGAAAAATTAAAAAAAAAAAGCTTTTTTTCGTAGGTACAAAAAAGCACTATTTCTTGAAGGAATACGTACAGAGGTCTCTTATATTTTAAAACTAACAGTCCATTTAACTAAAAAATTGTTTTTAGACACCTGCTGTAGTACCTGGATTTTTAACGGAATTTTGAAATACATACAAATATTAGAGAAAAATCTCCATACATATCTCACTGTTTCTTTTCAAATACAAACAAATGTGTTTCCAGTTAAGCAATACGTCTGTCTTTTTGACAAAATAAGTACCTAGTATAGTTTTTTTAATAAAAAAAAAAATACTGGTAGATACATGGTGAAGTTATTCGTTTTTAAACTGAATTTTTAAAAAAGGCCTTTAAAATCTTCATAAAAATTCTGCTATATTCAAAAGCTTAAAAAATAAACTGCACGACTGGGTCGCACGTACTTGCTCTTATGTTCAAGACACTGCGAGTTTAAGAAAATTGTATATACAAACATGGAAATTATGAGAGAAAAATGTAGAGAAGCATGAAATACGACATTTAAATTAGCTAAAACAACTCTTTTGACAGTTTGAGGTGAAGTTTGAAACTTTTTTTAAAAATCCAAAAACTTTTTTTTTGAAAATTTTGATATGCAATATTATTTATTCTTATTTAAAATTTGTATATAAAATAAAAATAGTCTAAATCCGTTAAGCTGATAACGAGAAAACTCAAAATAAAAAAATACGTTCTATGACAAGTACTACTAATAGTTGCTATGTGTAAAATTTTATAATTTTTGATGGTAGATCGTACTAATTTTAGTGTATGACAAAAGTTTATTGAAAATCGTAGGAGTCGTTTTCAAGCAAAAAAAATATTTTCCTTTGCGGTTTTTTCACTTTTGTATGGAAGGTACCGTTATTTTTTCATAAATGTGAAATTTATTCTAAAAATATTTTAGATAGTACTAAAAAAGTCTTAAATATCGAGTTTCAAAAAAATCTATGATGCCGTTTTCGAAATATTTGATTTTCCAAAAAAAATTTTAAAAATCCAAAAAATATTTTTTCAAAAATGTTGGTACACAAAACTATTAACATTTTTTGGAAGCTTCTGTATAAAAAAAATAATTGAAATTGGTCATAGCATTTTGAAGAAAATCAAAAATTAAAAAAATGGTTCCTTGGGAGGTACCATTAATAACCATTTTTGAAAAATGGTTTCCACCCAAAGAAAGCCTTTACTAAAATAAATTTATTGAATTTTTTTAAAGAAAAGTTGTCGAGCCGTTTTTGAGAAAAATACGATTATGTAAATTTGCCAAAAAAAAGTGTATGGCAGGTACCGTTGTTTTTGGTTCTAAAAAAAAAATGAAAAAAATGTGTGGGCATAATCACCAAAAACCACTATGTACCAAGTTTGAAGAAAATCGATCGAGCCGTTTAGGCTGTAGACGAACAGACAGACAGACAGACAGACAGAATTGTGCCACCCACTTTTTTGGTGTTCTCTATCATCATAATATCATGTTTGATTGTTATCTCAAATTTTTTTTTTGCACGAATCCAAAACTTGCCTTATAGTACCTATAATCGCAAGTAAAAACAGTTTTTACTAAAGGAATATGGTTGTCTCTTTGATATGATAATTCTTATTGTTTTATTTATTAAAACAAATTATGTGCAGATATTTGGTGCATTACCCAAATTTGTAAAGGAATTAAAAAAAAAGTTTTGAAAAATTCAAAAAAAATTCCGATGTATTTCAAAAGCAAGAACAGAATATTTTAACTAAAGCAATACGCCTGTTTCTCTGATATATTAGTTTTTATACCCTCTTTTATAAGAAAAAAATAATAACCGGCATCTAGTGCAGTACCTGTATTTATAACGGAGTTTTAAAAACGTGTCTCTGGAAAACTTCTTTCAAATTCCGCTGTATTTCAAAAGAAAAACTTCTTTCAAATTCCGCTGTATTTCAAAAGCAAAATAAAAATATTTTAATTAAAGCAATATGTCTGCCACTCTGATATGTTAATATGGATACTTTCTTTTGTTAGAAAAAAATATAGCAGATACCTGGTACAGTATCTACATTTAAACGGAATCTTGAAAAAAGGCCTTTGAAGAACAGAAAAATACAGCGGAATTTGTATAAAGTTTTTTAAATGCCTTTTTCAAAATTCTGTTATAAATGCTGGTACTGCTCCAGGTATCTCCTATAAATTTTTTCTAACAAAAGAGAGTATAATGCTAAAATCTTTTGTGCGGTGGAAACACCAAATAGATTTATTAAATCTGAACTGGTATGAACCTTTGGTGGAAACATAGCATAAGAAACAACATATCAGAGAGGCAGACATATTGCCCAAATTAAAACATTTTGTTTTTGCTTTTGAAATACAGAGGAACTTGTATGAAGTTTTCCAAAGGACTTTTTTTTTTAATTCCGTTTTGAATGCTGGTACTATACCAGGTGTCTGCTAAAATTTTTTTCTAACAAAAAAGAGTATCAATACTAACATATCAGATATATTGCTTTGATTAAAACATTTTTTTTGCTCTTGAAATACATTGGAATTTTTCAAAACTTTTTTTTTTTAAATTCCGTTACAAATTTGGGTAATGCACCAAGTATCTGCACATAATTTTTTTAATAAATAAAACTATAAGAATTATCATATCAAAGAGACAAAACTTTTTTTTTAAGTTTTTAAATATAGCAGAATTTTTATAGAGATTTTTAAGGCCTTTTTTCAAAATTAAGTTAAAAAACAACTAACGTCACCATGTATCTGCTAATATTTTTTATAATTAATAAAAACTATACTTCTTATTATGTCAAACAGGCAGACGTATTCGTCAACAGGAAACACATTGTTTTGTATTTGAAAAGAAACAGTGAAAAATGTATGGAGATTTTTCCCTAATATTTGTATTTCAAAATTCCGTAAAAAATACAGGTACTACAGCAGATGTCTAAGTTATTTTTTTTAGGATTTTTTCTAGACCTTTTTTTAAAATTCCGTTACTCCTAGAGGTACTACGCCCTATGTCTGCCTTTACTATTTTTGAATAGACAAAATTTTGTAGTCTAACATATCAAAGAGGCAGACGTACTGCTATCATGTTTTCGAGGTCGATTTTTTCGACTTTTGTGACCCCACTGCTCCCAGAGGTACTATGACTTTGGATTAGGAATGCCTATTCCATGTTCGGGAGGTCTAGAACAATGCCTCCGCTTAATATGAATCGTACTGAAATACCCTAAGTCTGCCGACCACTGGCTCTTAGACTAAAAGCAGATGAGTGGATTCAAACAATGAACTGATGAGCTTGTACATTACTTTTCCACAGTTTTTTCATCACATAATTTTCCCTATTAAATTCACCGAAAGAAAGGGTCGTTTCCTAAGCAAAAAGCAAAAATTTGAGTCAACTGAGGAAACTTTGCATTACTCTTCACCAATTAAATCATTGCATGTCGGTTCTCTTATGATTTGGCAAGTGAATTCATTGATGATTTCACTATCTTACCACCACTACATACTCACTAATGTGAGTTTTAATACATGGTAAAAACTGTGTATAAGTGTGTTAACAGAATATGAAATCTCATCACCCACAACTTGGCAGCGCATCTTACACAATTTGACATGTAGCATGGTATCGTAGCAGCTCACCCGCTGAAATGTTTGCGAGCATATTCGTTTCTTGCTTTTGGATACGTGGAGTCACCAAAGCCAGAAGATTATCGAATTTTTCAGAATCCATACGCAAAAGATTGCCATCTGGCTCCTCAGCTCGCAGTAAGACGAGCATCGAGCAGTTTTGCATTAAATCCATCTTGCTGACGACGGGCCACCCAATCCTTTGTCCAAAAATTTCGAGATTTTTGTGGCAATTCTTCATCTTCACTGCTTTCTAATATACATACATATACGCTGCAATCTGCTCAATAATCAAAATATAGCGGAACTTTATTCAAAAAACAAAGTTAGTCTCCCATGTAAAAAAAAATTTTTTTTAGCTCCTAATATAAGAAAGCGGTTATTTAAGCTTATATTAGCTCATTTGTATAATTTATTGTGCAGCAAGCGGGTAAAGTCAAGTATCCCATACAAAAAGTTTTAAATAGAATTTTTCGCGTTATTGAAGAAATAAATTAAAGACTCAAATCCAATTTTTTATTTTGTTCGTTTTTTGTTTAATTTCTTTTTAATTTCACACTTCCCAATTCGCTACGTATACAAAAAAAAAAACACAATTTGTCTGACAATGCCTGATGAAGTTTCTGACAGTTAATTGTCAGCAAAAAATCTACCAACCTTGTGAACTGACAACTTTTAACCTGACAATGTTGTCAAATAAACTAAACTGATAATGCAATTGACAGTATTTGGGACAAAACCTGCCAACCATGTGAACTGGCAATTTAGCATTGTAAGATATGAATTTGCAATTTTCAGCCCATTGCCAGGTCATTGTCAGATCTGAAGACCTGACTACCCTTTTCTTCACTACTTAATATTCACCAAGAAAATCACTTGGTGAACGCCAATGCCAACCCTGGGTTAATTTCCTCGATGCTTTCACCATTGTATATAAATTCTATAGTATTCTCATGAAGAAAAAAAGCTCGTGGCCATCTATGCGTCCAAATGTAATACTAATTTTTGTTAAGGGATCTCGGTAAGGCGATCACAGCGAACCTATCGACCAAATGTCTACCTACAAAATCGTGTTTCATGAGAATACTATAGATTGGATATACAATGCTTTCACCTCAAATTCCTTGGGTATAGCTTTCATTCCTTTAGGAAAAAGCTGGGGATTCCTCGGTGAATTTTTGAAAACTTTCCACTGGGTTGTTACATTTATTTTAAAACGAACAATTTTGAATATTTTTTTCTTCAAACTTTTTTTGCTACGGTAAATACAAAAATTTAATGTCTTACAATGATTTGTTTGTGATGTTAAGACAAAGCGATTGCCATTTTTTTTTTATCAAACAATTTTACGGTGTTGCTGCTGGTAATATATAGTCTAAAATTTATTAAAGTATTCTGAATTTTTGACCATAACTTTTTTTCTAACTAACTAAATAAAAAAAAAGAAAAAGTGAATTATGCACTGCATTACCTACACTTTTTTTCAAATCGAGGAATTTAAGTGGCGCCCGGTGAAAGGCCAAGTGCATTTTTTTTAGAAATATGGTCATGACATTTAACAATAGAGGTATACAAGGTACCTCACTGAAACTAAAATTTAAAGCTGCATAGGTACATATTTTTATAAGAAGAAGTAACCTCTATAAAAGAACGTTAATAAAAATTCTTGTAACACCAAAAGAAAACAAAAATCTAAAAATAAGTTTTGGCCTTGATATACCTAGTGTATTTCGAATATTTTATACACTCCCACTATACAAGGTGTTTGAGTAGAGTACACAATACTTAAGGGCGACAAGTTAGGTACTTGCGATCTTTACTTGCAACTTACATATTTCAATTGCGTCTAATCAAGTGAACCGCAATGTAAGTTTGTCTGTGAGTACATTCTATTTTTTTTTTTTTTTTCAAAAGACCACAAGACATAAATTTTAAAGCCATCCTATTAAATTTTAAGACTTCAACTCAACATCAGTTAGTAGGTATCTATATATACCTAGCTACTTACCAAATAAAAACTGCTCTATTTCAACCCGATGACTGTTCAAATCCATTTTTTCTGTCTGTGCGTGCAAATCCCAATAACAAACAATAATATTCCACTGCTAATTTATAATTTGTTCACAAACACAATGCGATGCATAAGTATTATTTAAAAATAATTACAATAGGCAATTCTCCTATTCGCTGCAATATTATCATTTCTATTCAATAATCACATACTGTCACAGCACATTATTATAGATTTGATATTGTAGGTAGGTATCGTGAGATACTTTTTTTCAATCAGTATATGACTTTCCCGACACAAAAGATACTTTTGTATCTATTCTATAATGCACTTAATATTATGCCCTCCCACTGAGACGGTATAGGGTAGGTAGTAGGTATAGGTTCACTAAACATACGTCTTCCGACCGAGCGATGGTTTTATTATTGTTATTTGTTGTTGTTGTTGTATATTTTGATTTTAACATGGAAAAATGAATTCTTTTATTGATATTCTCTCTGTCTTTAAATGGATAAAAGATGTTCTTTGTTTTCCAAGAAAATATTTCTTTCAATTGAATGAATTAATTTTTACAAAGAGAAACAATTAACTGAGTTACATTCATGTCAATCAATATAACTTAAATTATCTACAGATGACGACAATTCTTTTTCTTGCAGAAGATTATTATGGAAAATTCTTGTATCTTCTGTATTCTTTTTTTAAACACACAAAAAAAAATCAATCTTATATTTTCCAGTAAAAATTGTGATATTTTAATCGAGTTTTCACATTATACAGGGTGTTGTTTTCTAATTATATTGATTTCGTCGTAACTTTGCACTTTTCACCCAACCATAAATAATATTCTTACAAAAAAAAAATTAGCAAAACAAAAAATAAATTAAAATACACAAACGGAAGGAGAAATCGCACCACACGGCACACAGACCATTTGCGGCTTAAATCGAATCGAGCTAACTGCTATGAGAGGCTAACAAAAAATTTTATATCTTTTTCTTTAAATTTGTTTTATTATTATTATTAAATTCTCTGTGCGCCGGAGACCTCAATCCAGAATAGAATATACACTTGGTGGTGGTCATTGACTATGAAATTACAAAAAAAAAAAAACAATACAAAAACGAACGAACAACAAAATGACACAATGGAGAATCCAATAAAATTGTTTATCGACACTATTCGTATAATACTGGTCTGGTAGTTCGATCCAACTGTCTGACGACTATCCCGTGCATAGTACTTGAACTTTAAATTAACTTAACTCCAGCTTTGGATTCGGAGAGTTGAAGATATTTATGTGTACATACTAGCAAAGAGATACTTTAATATTGTACAACAGAATCCAACCAACAAAATGAACATACAGTACAGCCCTGCTATTCCGGAAGACATTTTTTTCATTAACCGGAAACTTATTCTAAATCCTGGGGGGTGGTTTTGAGATGCTCTTTAAAGAAAAGGATGAGGGTAGATCAGGCCATTTTATAACAGTTTTAACAGTTTATCGCTATTAAAAGAAGGACGAGATTAAAGGAATTCCAATTTATAACAGTTTATCGTTATTAAAATTATCCGCGCCTCGCACGGCCTAAAAGAAACTCTAAGTACTCGAAAGCCCTAGAGAAGGTGGAGGGCCCACTTGGCTCTACGGGCCGTATAAATAGAGCTGTTATAATTTGACTTGTCTAGTCAATTTTTGAAGACAGGGAGTTAAACTTTGCTCAGACAAAAGTAAATCTGTTGTCAAGCACATAATTTTGTAGTGACAAACTGTTATAAATTTCCTTCTTTAAAGTAGGTATCTTGGGAAATAATTGACCAAACTAGGCTACAGCATAAACAAAAATCAAAAACCTTTACATGTGAAATATTTATAAAACACTCAAGGTTAAGGATGGCAAATATAATGCCAGAATAGTTTTGATAAGTTTGGTTAGATGCAGATCAAAATTCGACAACAAATTTGCTGCTTTATAAGATATGTTTTTTGTGCATTTATTTTCACTTAAAAAAATAATTTGTATGTTAAATATACAACAACAAATCCGCTTAATAAGCGAAAATAAACATTTCCGGATATGAACTAACCGAATATAAATCATATTAGCCCTGTTTTTTAGTGCATTTTCATCTTCGCTTAGAAAAAAGTAGCATGTTAATTACAACAACAAACTGGTATAATTCCGTATTGTTGTTGTATTTAACATGCTACTTTTTTCTAAGCGAAAATAAAAATGCACTAAAAACAGGGCTATTATAACTACCGTAACTGTTATACATAGGGTAAGCGGTAATGGCCATTTTGTGTGTTCTTTTATTTTAAACGAAGAAGTAGATACAAACAAACTGACATAAGCTGTGTTTTTTTCCTTGCCCGAATGGGCTTGGACGAAAAAAACGATGTCGGGGCTAAGCAATTTACATTTTAAAAGCAACGACAACTAAGCCCCTTCGGGCTTAGCTAAGCCCAGAGAATTTTCGGGGCTTAACCTAAGCCCAGAAAAAAACTGTGTTACCGGCATGAATTTCATACATGTTATCGATAGTTTGTATGGAAACTCCATTTTTTGTTTCTGTAATGGCGTCGCTTAGCCCCGATGTCATTTTTTTCATCCGATTCCCCCGGGCTTGCAAAAAAAAAAAACACACCTATAGTTTGAGGGAAAAAATATAGCACAAAATGTCCAATAATCTCCTAAAAAAACTAAACATAGCTTAATTTTTTTAAACACCAGATTAGCGAGGTTGTACTGTAAATTGAGGTTTGGGGACGGAGAAATATCCACCGGATTCGTTTAGACGAATACTACACCACAATGCATAAGTGGGAGAGAATAGGATGGAATTGTACTTTTTTAGTTTATTTTTTTTTTAAAGGCGACACACACTGTAGAAATCTTCGAATTTCATTATGAGCGAAGAGTTGAGCTGTATCTTTTTAGAACAAAAAAAAATTAAACAGATTCACCACCCGCAATGCGAATGCAATGTGTTATTTTGACGAATTTATGGAAGAACTATAAAAGTTTTATTGTATGACTGGCTTTTGTTTAAGTAGGTACTTTTTAAGTTATAAACATTTCCAATTCGAGAGAGAAATTTATTTTCTCCATACACGGAGAGCAACCACGAGTATAAACCGGGAACCGGGATACATGGAGATGAACTAAAGTAAGTGACAACAACTGACTAAAAATGCGATTTTGCGTTGCGTATCGAATCCAGGGAATCAAGCTTGTTCTTCTTCGTTGGTTTTTTTTTGTATGTTGCTTCTGTTCGTTTGGTTCGGTTTTGGATGGGTATTTTGTTTTTTTCATTTATTTGTTTGATTTTGTTTAAACAAAATTTAGAAGAGTGTGTGTTAATAAATAAGTAATACACGCACATTTTATGAGAATCGGATTGGTTATAAAAAATAACAAACATTGGGACTATAAAATTAATTAATTTGTCAATAATAATGTAACTTGGTAAGGAAGGTAAAGGTACCTGTTGCATATTATTTGGAATTTTAGAATCAAAATTTATGAGATTTTTAAATAGAAAATTTAGTTAGAGTGCATATTGATATTGAAAATATAATTTTTTTATCGATTTTTTAACAGTTTTGCATTAGGCCTAGTTTACAGTTCCCGTGCGCAAAAAAAACCTCTACAAATATTCTCGTATGTCAAAAATACTTGAGGTGAAAAGCAAAATTAATTGTTTGCATGATTGGTTTACAGTTTCATGCAAAAAAAAACAAACATATTGCTGTCATGCAAAACAATGGACCGGCATGCGAAAAAAGTGTGATGAATAAAATACTTTTTTTTGGATGGTCGGCTTACACCTCCAAAAAATATTTTTTTTTTCACCTCAAGGCTTTATTAGCATGCAAATAGTTTTTGCATCCAAAAATAACTATTTTCTATTTTTAGGCCTATAGTTTATTAATTAAGGGTAAATTAATGACTCAATGGGTGGCTTAGGCCAAGGCAAACGTTTTTTGCCTTGAATATTATTCAGTTTGGTGCACAGAATAGATGGAAAATCGTTTTGAAAATGTTGATATTTTTTTCGCATGGGAACTGTAAAAGTGTAAACTATGCTTTAGTTACAAATTTGTTTGATTTGAAATAAAATAAAAAGTAATTTTGTCAAAAAAAAAACGTTAACAAAAACTAACGTTTTATTGGAGCCAATTATTTTTAGTCAAAACAAATATGTTCTTAATGCAAAACTAAAAAAAACTTAACAAGCATTGATATTTTTGTTTTCATACAAAATGTTCCTCTAATCGGTTGATCATTCAGGCTAGTGAATAATCCTCTAAGTAAGGAACAATTGCGCCGAAGGATTTTTATTGTTGAATATATTTCTCAAGAACTGAGGCTAACTTAAAGGCTCTCCCAAACCGATGCGAAAAATTCACTGATGACAAATGTTTGTTGTTATTTACCATTGTGCATCTGTCATATTTTGTATCGTTGCGAATTATTCGCTATGACTTCGCGTTGATTTGGAAGATCCTTAAAACAAAAAAATCGCCCAAGCTCCCCTATACATTTCTGAGAATGGTCACAATACTTTAGGTATACCTAACTAGAAAAGAAAACCGAATACTAGACTTAAAAAGCAATTCTTGTTGGAATTAAGATTTTCTATAAAAATTGATGGTTTTAAAAATTGTACTAAGAAAATTAACCAAGTAAGGCCAACAAAAACCAACCTAAAAAATCGAAGAATCATATACATAATTTTTAATTTTTTTAATAAAATGTCCATAACTTTTTTGTTACATGTTTATAGGTGCAGTGCAATAAGACCCGCGACACCCACGGGTTTATTTTCCATTTTGAAATGTTAGAAAAACTGGGTTTGTGAAATTTAAAAAGTCACGCGAATTATTAAATTTTACAAAACAAATAAATCCTCTCCTTGGTGAAAAGTTTAACAACAAGAAATTTATCCGTGCGCGAATCTTAACCACTGCCTCAAAAATGACTGGTTTGTCGAAATCTTATTTACACTTGCCTTGCCTCAGGTAAAAACAGTGCTTCCACCCAGCATTACGGCGAATAAATAGTATACAACAAGAATTTATCCTATATATCCAACAATAATTGTAACTGTATCATCTTGAAATCTTTAAATAGAAGAGTATTTAAAAGCAGAGTATAGATCAAACTTATAGTGTGGGCTTAAATGCCAAATCCAAAAAGCATTAAGACCCGCGGTTCTGATTTCTTTTCTTTCGTGGGTCATATTGCCCATATTTCAAAATAAAAAATAAACCCATGGATGCTTTTCATTTTATTTTGGGAATTAAGGCCCACGGGCTTTATTACCGCTGGTCTTATTGCACTGCACCATTTTTAAATACAAAAAAGAAGATTCTCAAGCCTTAAATATGACAGATAGAGCATTTCTTTTGATAGAAAATGATGAAAACATACCCATACCCATTCAAAGATATTCTTTTGTGCAGTTTTTGCGAGTAACGTTAGCCTCTTTTAACTTGCAATGATTGGTACCAACTATACAGACAAATAATTTACAGGTAATCAATTTTGGTCGTATAACAGCAAAACAATGGCAAAACGACATTTTTCTTAATGGGACTCATATGTCGTTTTTTATCGCGTGAAAAATACTTAACGATCAATAAAAACTCATTTAAAATTCAGGATATTCTCCAATTTCTTCCAAACAGTGTTGAACTTTTAACTAAATAGCAATATACATAATGAACATTACGGTTGTCATTAAAAAAAGATCATCGTGAATGCACCTAAATCGACTCTTAATGAAAAAAAAAAAATCACTAATTTTTTTTCAGATTTTTATTTTCATCCCCCATAGTCGCTGTAGTGGTAAATTAAATTTCTCCTTTTTTTGCATAGTAGGAAATTTTCGTTAAATCTCCCAAAAAAACAGAGCATATAAGTGGGAAGTAGACAAGAAAAAAATCCTGAGGGAGAGGATTGATATCTCCCTCCGCTTGGACGGGAGGGGCAATTCAATAAAATAATTACATAAAATAGAAATAAAATAATTAAAAAACAACGGCAACATTTGCAGTAATGTTTGTAGGTTTTTGGAAAGCCAAAAGTCCATTCTTACGGTCTGTTTTCAAATTAAGTTTTTTTGATCAACAGTTTTGGCAAAAAATTGTTTCAAACTCAACATTTTGAAGAAAAAATAATTTTTTTTTTCAAAATTTTAGGTTTGAAAACTGTTTTTGCTGAAGTTGTTTATTCAAAGAACTTTTTTTGAAAATTAGCTATAAAAATGGAGTCCTGGCTTTCCAAAAAGCTAAAAAACATTACTGTAAGTGTTGTCGTTCTTTTGTAATTCATTTCTTTCAATGTATGCAATTATTTTATTAAATTGCCCCTCCTGTCCAAGTGGAGGGAGATATTACCCCCTTCCCGTAGCATTTTTTCTTGTCTACTTCCCACCTACATGCTCTGAATATTTATGACAGATTTTACGTGAATTTATAAAAAAAGGGGACATTTAATTTATCCCTACAGCTAATATTGGGCATGAAAATAAAAATGTGAAAAAAATTAGGGAATTTGTTTTTTTTCATTTAGAGCTGATTTGGCCCCATCCAAATATGAAAATAAAAAAAAAACCATTATAACGACCACCCTAATGTACCTACATACATATATGTACTTCTGAAGTTTATTCCACAAGTAAAAATCTCATATACTGAGACTGACATTTGTTTATCTACATATTTTAGAAATTAAAACACTTATTTGAGAGTAAAGGCTCTCCCAAACCAACGCGAAACATTCGCCGACGAGGCGAAATCATTCACAATAATACAAAATATGAAATATACACAATGCTTAGCAAGAACAAAACCTGTTTTTGCGAATGATTCGCTATGATTTCGCGTTGGTTTGGGAGAGCCTTAATACATATTTTTTGAAAAGGAATTATTAAAAACTATTATTTTCAAACCAGAAAATTGTACTTAATAATTAATATCAAAAAATGTGAGCAGAAACTTCCTTTAAGATAAGAAAAAACTTTCATGTTCGCTTTGAAATATTGTTTCTGTCAGTGCGCGCGACCCCAGTTTGCCCCAAGGTAGCTACGCCACTGTACTTGCGGTGTAACTATAAGAACTGAAACGCGAATAACCATAATAAGGCATAAATATATTTAAACTACCCAGCAGGAGTGAATGCAATCTCATATGACTTCAATTGAAAGATTACATTCATTGACTTTACTTTGAGTCTGCGACTTTCAAATCTGCAATCTCCATTCAGTTGAAATTATTACAATAATTTGTTCCCCCATTTATTTTACAGCAATGAATTAAATGCAATCTTTTGGGAATACATTCTTTTTTAATTCCTTGTGTTCTTTGCATTCAACTGCCATCTCTGCTTTCATTTGCATATATTCTTTTCATTCATTTGCGTTTATTTGTATCCTTTGCATTCATTTACGTTTTTATGTATTCTCTTGCATTCTTTTTAATTCGCTTACAATCTTATCGAAACATTAAATTTTTTCGTTTATGTAACTACCTATAATTTCTTTAATTAGCTATACATTCGTTAATTGCCTTTTAATTCAAAGAAGGGAAATGAATACATACAAAGTTTGCAAAAGAAAGCATAATGTGCAAACGAATGCAAAAACTGCGAATGAATGCAAAAGAATACGAAAAAAAACACGCAAAAGAATGCAAAAAATGTAAAAGAATGCAATAAATGCCAAGAATGTACATAAATGCAAGAAATTCATTATCTTCGCCTAGACAAATTTTCATGTTAAATACGACAACAATACAGAATTGTAGCAAATTGTTGTTGTATTTCATAAAGGCATTTTTTTAAGTGGAAATGTGTCATAAAAGTGGACACCGCTTAAATTGGTGTTCTACTGGTTCTAGTTCGTACTTTATTTATGGTGACTAATTGTACATAATATATTATAATGCATATAACATACAAAGAACCTTGAATTTTTCTTTCTAAGAAGTTTCGATGAATCGCTTGAAATCTCTGTCATCGCTCAACTTGAAAGCAAGTCAAAATTATTTCCACCGCTTTATTCGCGCTAATAAAATTCGCTTTCTCTGAAATTATAGCCATACGGGAAATAAAAATAACTATGTCTGACCAATTACTGAAACTAGCTGACCTTGTATAAGGATTAAGTGGCCTTTCAGATGGGGCAATATGGCATACTTCTTCGTCGAATGTCCCACAAACAAAGTGCTAAAAATCAATTTGACCTTGAACAGAACTTTTAAAAATCATCCAATAAATCTATGGCTGATAGGTAACTGAAACTAGCTGACTTTCTTGACTGACCTCTCAGATGACATGTACTTTTTATGTGAATAGCTCACATTTGTAGGTACTCGTATGTAGTGCTAAGATCCCCAGAGCCCATAAAAAGTAAATTTTATGTAATCTTTTGGAGCTATAATTTCAAAAAATCGTATTTAATGTTCTGTGTGAAAAAAGTTAGTTACTAACTAACGCTGTGCATTTTAGTATTTCACACAGTGATTTGAGATGATAGCTCTCATAGTAACTACTGTAGTATACCTTTCCCAGACCCAGCTTCCATTTACATGTTTTATTTTTCCTGATTTTTAACTTTGACCGCCTGTAACTTGATCAATTTTCATCCGACTAACACAAAAGCAGTATAGTTATATTGTCGGAAAGAAGAAAATCATTTCTTTCAAAACTACTAAAGATAATGAATGGCTAAACTGATAATAAGATTTATGTCAATATCTGACAAAAAAAAACTTTTATCTCATAAACGCTTCTTTGGCAATAAAGCAAGCTTGATTTTTCTAAAAAAAAAAAACAGCACCCTATTATTGGCCAAGATAATTCAAGACTGGAGTTTTGTTGATTATTCTTTTTTTTTTTAATAACTTGATCCTTCTAAGGTACTTGTCCTTTTGCGGATTGTTGTTGTGTTGTTTTAAAAAGGAAACAAGAAAAAGCGTGTGGGCAGAGCTATAGCAGCTTGAACATAAATCCATGCTCGAACCTGACTCTGTTTATTATATTGCTTTATAGCAAATTCAGATACAATACCTAACTAGATTGAGATTTTATACTCGAATGCACAAAAACTGGTTGCATTTTCTGTTTGGCTATCCGGCAGCCTTGACTTTGGATGGGTGCAGGATTAAGTAGGTAACTGGCTTACATATAGGTAGAAATTAAATATGTGGGTTTTGTATAGAAGTGATTGCTTGAGGTATGTATGTCTTTTTGTTTAAATAAGTTCAAACGATGGAGGGAGTGAGAAAGATAAGAGTGATAAAGAAGTGAATATCTACTTGCAACTTGGATGTTGGATGGGAGGAAATATGCAATATTATAATGTCTTTGCACTTGAAAGTATTTAATGGGCTTTTAAATTGGATTCTTCATAGTTTTCGTTGTGTATGGGATAGGTAGGTGTATTTTTTGTGAAAGTATGCCTTTGAAGTTGATCAACACGAAATTATGTAAATATATATGTGGTTTTCAGAACAAAAAGTTTTTAAATTTGTAGACATTGCAACTTCCAACTTTGAACCCTGTTAAATATAATTGATAAAATTCTATGTCTTATGTACATGATAAAGGTAAATGGCAACGATCTCAGCATCTTATTATTTTATCGTGTATTTTAAAAATTGATGAAAAATACATTTAGTACAAATATTCTAAACCAGCACAATACGTAAAAGTAAATGCGCATCAATAATTAAAAAAACAGCTTTACATAGCTCCACTTCCGATCAGCATTTGATTTAGGATAGGAATCTGGTTTTATTGTCGCCGTTCACAATGCGCCCTCAAACTAACTTTCGCAGTTCAGCACCGAGGTCCAGCTTCCTGATTGAAATTCCAGCTACTATTGAACAATCTCTCAGGCCCTCTGCTTTGAAACAAGCAGGTATTCTTGGAATTACTGGATTTTCAAAAAAAAAAAAAACATTTCTTATCGAAGCTGCAATATGAACACTGCATAAGAGCTACGACTCAAGCTTTGAATTTATCGTTACCCGAATCACTGCTTGAATCGTTTATGACAGCTGCAACATACAAAAAATTCCCAATGCCCCCAATCAAAAGTGTTTTCAGTCAGAAACATGTTTATGAATATTTCAATTTTAGTCAGTGACACTTCTAAATTTTCATCCTTTCTTCGTTCCGATCTGAAACATAAAATGCAACCCTTTTTTAAAATACCTCAATAGGAAGGAGAAATTTATGCACCTGGGCGGGATTTATACCTTCAGTTTGTTAAAGAGGTTAAACGTGTGTAGGGACCGAATTGAAACGTGTATTTAGGTTAGGTTAGAACAGAAGGGGTGTGTGGTGGTCCACATCCATTGTGCTCCCCAGGATATTTTAAATGTTGGTAAAGTTAGAAGAAAGGGAAGGGAGTGAGTGGAAGTCTTAGGAGATGGGGTGCATGCCTGAACCGTCCTGAATTCTGAATAAATTTCAGGATGCTTTTCTAGTTCCGGCTAGGCTAGGGCATTCACAAAGAAAGTGAGATTAGCCCTCCTTCACCTCTTCGTCCTGACACCCTCTATACAAAGATCTGATGAGCTGATGCCCATGCGGGTTCCCATTGAGTTGTGACGAGTTAGGACTCCAACCAAGAGAGACAGTTGAGGTCTGCTTGCTTAAGTAAATACAGTTTTCCTTTCGAAATATCTGGCCATAAATTCCTAAGAACCCGACACGTGTCAATTGTTGACCGATATTCAAAGGATTCAAGAGGACACAAGCATCTACAAGCTTTTTTTCAAAGCGAACCTCTGTCTATCAACTCCTCCAAGTGGTGAACATCGGGTGCCTAGTACCTTTAACTCAAGATGGGGTTTCAAACCCTGTGGACGGTTTTAGGCGGCAGCAAACGAGAGAGAGGGGGGGGGGAGTGTTCCCACTAAGGCACTTCTCCTTTATCCAGGCGGCAGCGGAAGAATTCTTCAGATGGAATCAACGGTGGAGTCTACAGTTCCAGCTAGGCTGAACTACTTCGTGAATACCTTATACGGGCTATACTATACGACATCTGTCGTAAGCGGCTTTGAGGAAACTCTAGTGAAATCTTATTTTTTCTTGTTCAGTGGCTAGGCTTAAGTACCCAGGGACCAGGGTATTGTTTGGCTCATTTCACGAGTGATGATCCGCATTTGGCCAATTCATCTTCCATTATTTTATTTCTATTTACGTCACTATGTCCCGAGACCCTATCATTTTACAACGTTTATCGACGAATTTAGTCGATGTAAAAGTAGCAGAACATTGGATACAAAACTGAACGTACCAATTTGTTTTCATTTTGAAATTGTTTTATTGATTTTTGACACATAAAATGTCAAAACACCTTTACAAAAAGTTTTCTACGTTTAGCATCTCCTCATTTACGGCGTTAACGATGAAAACTCTCGTTGGAAAACTTACAATTTGCTGTAGAAGAATTCCCATACAGCTCTTCTACGACATTTATAACATGTACGATGGGCTTACGACGTTACATAATTAAAAATGTCAATTTTTTCATACACTCAAGAAACTCATTTAAAAACAAAACTCTGTGTTCAAATTAAAGCCTAAAAAATATGACTATGTGCTGCATTATCGTAGGAACTCATTGATATAAGCCACGTTTTATTATCCACGTAATCTGATCCGAATTTGTTTATTTTTCATGTATGTAAGGTATGTAAGGTACCCTTTTTTGTTGTCTTACTCTTAACATTTCATCATTTGCAAAAAATAGCCATCCATCCGTCAGAGTCAAAACGACTTTTTGAATCATTAAAATCCAATTTGAAAGAAGGACTCCATTTTGTTATTAATCGTGTTTTATTGGGAAATGCATAGCTAGCACAGCAAAAATTTCCCTTGGCAAACAACAACAAAGACATTTTTACTGACTTATTTATCGACACTTTCCAGGATTTGTTGTTGTTTGCTGAGGGAAATTTCACTGTACTAGCTATAATATTTTCCAATGACACACCTATTGTTACGTAAATATTGATCAAGATCAGAACACCTGGAAAGTAAAACAGCCATTTAAAGAAATATACGCAAAGGCTCTCCCAAACATTCACCGACGACAGTTTTTTGTTGTTGATTAGCATTGTGTATCATAATTTGGATCGTTGCGAATTATTCGCTGTTATTTTGCGTTGGGGGAGCCTTAATACAAACAAATAAATAACCATCGTTTTGCTTGGTACAAGCCAGTTTATATTTCTTGAGCGCTCAGTAATTTTCCTCCGTTCTTTCACAGAGGAGGAGAATAAACTATAAGCATAAATCATAAACATACACATAAAAGTCAAAACAACTATCTTTTTTTTTCTTCTATTTAGCCAGTTTATATTTCTGAGATCTCTGAGGACTCAGAGGGCTCAGAAATATAAACAGGATTCCTCTCAAAAATTCCTCACTTTTCCCCTTAAAATCTGATACTGAAATTTTTTGGATTCGCTTGCTCAGTTATTTTTTGTCGCAGTAAATTACAAAGGAAGAAAAGAGAAAAGTTGTTTTGACTTCTATGTGAAGAATAAATTGTGTTTATATTTTACACTCCTGTTCTGTCAAAAAGCGGAGAAAAATTACTGAGCGCTCAAGAAATATAAACTGGCTAGTTAATTTACTGTGACAAAAAATAATTGAGCTAGCAAATCCAAACAAAAATCAAGTCTCAGTTTTTAAGGGGAAAAGTGAGGAATTTGTGAGAGGAGCCCTGTTTACCTATATTTCTGGAGCACTCTGAGATCTCTAAGACCTTAGAAATATAAACTGGCATGAGCTGCTAGTTGTTTGTTCACGTTGGTTCCAATTTTTATTATGAACGTCACGAGTGTTGTTCGCGCATAGTGGAAAATATGGGGTAACTTTTGACACTTTGGTTTGATGTTTGTTTTGTTTTTAATTTTATTTTGGAGGGAAAATGTTTTTTAAAAAAATAATTTTTCAGCATATTCCTTCAATGAAGAAGTTCTTGAGGAAACCAAAGAAGTAATTGTTCCCAAAAATCCTGCACCAGTTTACAAACTTCATAAGGTAAGGCCCAGAAAATGTTCTGCAATAAATTAGGTGTACATTTAATCATATCGGACGTTGACAGGGATAATATCCCTCTGGCCAAGCGGATGTCTATGGTTTGGTTATATGATGTCAATTTTCAATTGATAAAACAGGTGGCCCAAATTGGGATAAATCACAAATAGCAATTGATGATTGAAAAGTTCAAGTAGCCGAATTGTCGACAAATAGCCCGTTCTGGCAACACTGTATGTATTGTAATAACTTTCCATATTTGAACTATAACGACTCCGAAATGCAAACAAACGGACACAGTAAAGCTTACGGTCGCAGTGCAAACATACCCTTATTAGCTATAATTATAGCAACTCTCAAACGAAGGAAGCGCCATCTGCCGGATTATAGCAGATTTACCAGCTGTCAAATAAAATCTTTTGGAAGGGAAATTATTGGGAAATTTCCCCTACGGAAAGCTCTGGAAGCAGAGACCAGAACGTTCTCCTTATTTCGAGAGTTTGGAAAACAAGTATAAAAGGCACATGTTTGAACGGCAGCGACACAGTTTGTTTTTAATCGTGAATGAATAAAGTTGGTTGTAATAAAAGTGAAAAGTAAAGTTTGTGAACTAATTCAGTGGTGAATAATAAATCGTTTTGTTTGTAGTAAGAAAAGTAAAGTGTTTTATTTTGTGAAATAAATAAGTGGACGTTTTGAATAAAGTAAATAAGTTTTATTAACGAACCTGGGAAAATATTACATTGGTGTCAGAAGTGGGATAAAACTTATTTTATCTGTGCACTCAGTAAATTTATTGTGTGAATAGTGAAAAAAAAAAAGACAATGGGTAAATCTTTGAATGATTTAAATTTAGTGGAACTTAAGGCAGAACTGAATAAGCGAGATCTTCCTACTGCTGGAACAAAGAATGATCTTATAATTCGTCTGCAAGAAGATTTGAGAAGATGTGGAAAAAACCCGGACACGTTTATATTCGACATTGAAATGGAAGAACAGCAAGAACAAGTAAGTACATCGGGCATGACCAATATGCTGTCTCAGCTGCTCGCGAAATTTGAAGAACAAAAGAATCTTCTAGAACATCAAAGCCAAGAACAAAAGAATCTTCTAGAACATCAAAGCCAAGAACAAAAGAACCTTTTGGAACGTTTCGAACAGCAAAGCCTAGAGCAAAAGAATCTCCTAGAAAAACAAGAAAAGAATCTTCTTCAACAGTTCCAAGAACAGACAAATCTGCTGGAAGGTAAGTTAGATGCCTTTGACAACAGAATTATTGCCCTTGACGAGCGTGTCGATAAACAATTTTCGAATGTCGATAAACAATTTTCGACTGTCGTCAAACAATTTTCGACTGTTGAAGCAAAGTTCGAATGTGTGGAAGATAAAATCGAATCCATTACAAAAGAATTAGATAAAGTTAAGAAAATGAAGGTTCGAGAAAGTTCTGGCGACTGTCCAAAGAAAAAGGAGATGCATCCACCAACCTTCGATGGGCAAACTTCTTGGTCAATCTACAAGAAGCAGTTTGAGGCAGCCGCAGCAACAAATGGCTGGGATGAGGAAGACAAATGCATAGCTCTAACTCTTGCCCTCAGAGGACCGGCGGCTGAGCTGTTACAAAGCATACCAGCAGATAAAAATGGCAACTTCAGTGCTCTTGTTCAGGCCATTGACAAACGTTTTGGAGATGGCCATATGCAAGAAGTCTTCCGCGTTCAACTCAATTCCAGAGTCCAGAAAAGAGGAGAAACTCTGCAACAACTCCAAGCAGATATCGAACGGTTGGCGCACCTGGCATATCCGGCTGCAGGGGACGAAATCATCAACCAATTCGCAACAGAAGCCTTTGTCCGTGCTGTATCTGATATCAACCTTCAGCGAGCAATTCGAACTGCTGGCAAACGCACGCTTCCTGAAGCGAGCCACAAGGAATAGACGACTACGTGGACAACCTCAAAGAAAAGCTAGTTGACATTCACGAAAGGACGAGGGCAAATATAAAGCTGTCGAGTGATCGGATGAAAACAAGATACGACGCAAAAGCCACAACGACAGGATTCCAAGTGGGAGACCTTGTGTGGTTTTATAATCCCCACCGTCGGAAGGGACTCTCACCGAAGCTTCAACAAAATTGGGAAGGCCCTTATACTGTTGTAACACGAATAAACGATGTCGTCTACCGCATTCAGAGAGGATTAAGAGGCAAACTAAAAGTAGTTCACAGCGACCGTTTACATCATTATAATGGTGATGGAAGTGATGGATTTGCTCGGGACGATCAATCCTAAGAGGGGGGCAGTGTAATAACTTTCCATATTTGAACTATAACGACTCCGAAATGCAAACAAACGGACACAGTAAAGCTTACGGTCGCAGTGCAAACATACCCTTATTAGCTATAATTATAGCAACTCTCAAACGAAGGAAGCGCCATCTGCCGGATTATAGCAGATTTACCAGCTGTCAAATAAAAGCTTTTGGAAGGGAAATTATTGGGAAATTTCCCCTACGGAAAGCTCTGGAAGCAGAGACCAGAACGTTCTCCTTATTTCGAGAGTTTGGAAAACAAGTATAAAAGGCAGCGACACAGTTTGTTTTTAATCGTGAATGAATAAAGTTGGTTGTTATCATGTGATTGATTACTTGTTCCCTGTTAAGCCTCCCTTGAACCAACACGAAACAACTACGAATGACAACAAAATATTCGTCTGTCAAATGTTGATTTGCATGTGGATAAATGAGAGCAACAACACTGACACAATATGTGACGTTGCTAGTAAAACAACGACAAAAACAAGTATTTTGTTGTCGTTCTGAATGTTTCACATTGGCTTAGGAGAGCCTTACGCGATGATTCCTTACGTTTGACTATTTTCAAAATTCAATAAGAGCGAAGGTGAAATCAGATCTTTTTTCTCCTCATGAAAAGTCGAAAAGAGTCAGACGCAAAGAATCATCGTGTTATAGCCTAGTACGCAGGTGAAGTGAAACGAAAATTTTCTGGGGTCTCCAACTCGAGAACGAAATCAGAAACGAAGTGATTGCGAAAAAATATGGAGAGTTTTATCAGAAAGATGTCAAAATTCAAAATAAATACAAAAATAAAACAGTTTAAAATCTTAAGTCAATTTTTTTCTCGTCTGATGTGAATTATTGTTTTTTTTTGTTTTCGTGTCGTCCGTTGTGGTGCTAAGGGTTCCAAATAATTATTGTGTTCTGCAGTTCGTTTCGACGGTATTTTCTTCCATTTTCATTTTAAAATAAAATTCAACAGCAAAATATAACAAACTTACTGTCAAATTTTCGTCTGAAATAATGTTCCGAACAATTAATTTTATACGAAAAATAAGTGGAGACTTGGTTCGAGAATCTGCTAGGATTTTCTGTTTTATTGACATTTCACTGTCGAACTGCGTACTAAACAAAAATTACTACGAAATTTTTCGTTTACGATTTCGTTGTGTCAATTTTTGTATGAGAATTTTCGTTTCACTTCAGCTGCGTACTATGCTTAACACAACAAAAATCACTACGTAATTTTTCATTTACGATTTCGTCGTATCAATTTCTGTATGAGAATTTTCGTTTCACTTCAGCTGCGTACTATGCTTAAGGGGCAAATAAAATTCTCTTAGTTGCGTTTATTCATCTAAACAGGAATAGCTATTCTCAGTTTAATATAACTATCCTCCTGTTTGATGCAAGTGGTACTTAATGGCATAATTATTTGCCATTAGTTTCTGAATAGAGCATAGAGGAATACAGAAACAAAAGGATAAACTGAGTCTTATCGCACTTGGATCTTGTTTATTTTATTATGATTATCTAAACCGGATCAGATCTGTGAGATAATAAAATGCAGCTAATGCTGTGAGGTGAATATAATTTTGTTCGGAAGTGTAAACCAACCATACAAGAAATATTTAAGCTGGGAATACACGACCGAGCCATCCGATCCATTTGGCTCGGTTGGATTTCAGATTGGTTGAAAATCCGAATGAATCGGTGGCCGATCCACCCCACACACGACCGATTTTGGATCGGTGTGGGGCCATATTTGGCTCTTTGGCTCTGTCGTGTATGGCCAGCTTTAGGGTATTCATGCAACAGCGTAAAGTCGTCGTAAACGTAGTAAAGTTGTAAACTGCGTAAATGGGCCGGCACACACGGGATGATTTCTGCCGGCAGAAAACAGAGTTTATATGAAAGGGTAGTGAAATGTACGGTATGAAATGGTATAAAATCTTCTAACCTATTTGGAGTGGAAGAATGAAGTAGAAAACTTACACACAAAACTTTCTACACACTGAGGTCTGCATAAAATACTAATACCATGATATTCCATGGGTATATGTGGATACATCCAACCATTCCAACAGTAAACTAATCATGCAAAAAACTATATTTGTTTTCAATTCATTTCAATTATTTTTGGTATGCGAAAATGTTTACATAGATTTCTGGTTGGCATGGGAACAATAAACTAGGCTTCAAGCATAGTTTACAATTCCGATGCGAAAAAAAATCAAAATTTTCAAAACAATTTTCCACCTATTCTGCGCACCAAGTTGAATAATATTCAAGACGAAAAACGTTTGCTTTGGCCTAAACCACCCATTGAGTCATTAATTTACCCTTAATTGACAAACTATAAGCCTAAAAATGGAAAGTAATTATTTTTGGATGCGAAAACCATTTGCATGCAAATAATGCCTTGAGGTGAATATATTTTTTGTTTGGAATTAAAAACCAACCATCAACAAAAAAAATATATTATTCACCAAACTTTTTTCGCATGCAAATCAATTGCCGGTCCATTGTTTTGCATGACATTCCATGACAGCATAGTTTTTTTTTGCATGAAACTGTAAACCAATCATGCAAACAATTTATTTTACATTTCACCTCAATTATTTTTGACATGCGAGAATATTTGCATAGATTTTTTTTGCGCACGGGAACTGTAAACTAGGCTTAAGGCCCAATTCACATAGAACTGGCTAGAGGTTTTGGTGTGGTTCTGGCGTGCTGCATACATATTCCACGTTGTGGAATGCACATGTTCTCTTAGGCTAGTCGCACACATGCAACTTTCAGTTTCGCAACTGTTTGGTTGCAAAAATGAATCCTATTGACTCATATGGGACAGCGCACACATGCAGAAACTATTCAGTCGTCGATTCGAGCAACTTTTCAGTTTGTGTTTTGCCACAAACTGGACGATTGCCCGAAATCGGTTTTTCAATTTGTGTCATATAGAATAATATGTAACTGCGCGCACATGCAACCAAATAGTTGCAAATATTTAACCACATCGTTGAATTTTGTTCTTTCCAAAGTGACTTATGTTCTCTGTGCGAAAGAGAACAAATTTATCTTTTCTCTTATTTGCTGAGCAAAAGAATAGGACAAAGGCGATAATATTTTTCTTTGCATGTGTGGGATACAAAATTTGAATAAACATTGTCGGTGTTCGTTGCGATTGCTTGTGGAGTTGCTCATGTGCGCGCTCATCGGTCAACTTGTGACTAAACTGTTTTGTTGCAGTAGCAGTTGCATGTGCGCGACTAGCCTTATAAGATAATACACACACAGATGACGAGGCGAGGGTATGGTGTCACATGCCATTGCCACACCATATTGAAAACTCCAGTGGCCTACGTAAACGTCACGCCACAATGAAATCTGTCAGTTAATGTCAAATTACAGGCATTAAAAAAAAAATTAAATGTGATTATGAGCTCAATAAAATTTATAAAAATTGAATTTTGTAATGAAATGCAAATACTTGAAGATTTATGTAATTACGGGAGGACAAAATTACTGCAACAGGAGTGTGCAACACCAAACATGGCAAAATTCAAGACAATTCAAGGCAATTGTTTTTTTTTATATTTCATTTATTTTCTGTGTAGAAGCCATTTTCTTGTGAAGTGTTCCTCTGTGTTTGTGTGTGTGTATCTATTGCTTTTCTGTCAAATAACCATTCCCTGTCACTTCTGTGTGAACAAAACTCACCACAACCACACCACGCCCGTAGCAGGCCAGAACCACACCAGCACCATAACCCACTTCTGTGTGAATCGCGCCTAAGACGCTGTTTAGATTGGGAAGGCTGAGACCGGTCTCACGGTGGTTTCTGGACAAGAGAAGTGGGCGGGTCAGGGATGTCGTGAGGCATGAAGAAAACATAAACATCCGACTCATGAGTCTCATTTTGTTGTTGTTTCAATGCGCAAAACATTGTAGTTGTTGCTATTTCTATGTGTTTTGAGGCGCCTCAAATTTTCTAATGTAGACACGATGAGACTCACGAGTCCGGACTCAATTTTCCCAATCTAAACAGGCTCTAACCCGGAGGCCACACAAAGCGAGTACTCGCTAGCGAGTTGGGTACATACATTAATTGTCAAATCACTCGCCACTCTACTCGCTTCGCAACTGGCTTGGAAAAAGACAAGCCAGTTGGCTAGCGAGTAGGAAAAGTTTCGATGTATTAGTAACTCGCTAGCGATTACTCGCTCGTGTGGCCTCAGGGTAACACCCCGACTCCACAGGACATACAGATGCCCAACATCACAACCACAATCCAATCAACAATCAGCAGATTTTTTCTCGCTGGGCAGTTCATGTCATGTCGTTTCATTTCCCTCTCACCAATACTTCTATCTTTTGCAATAATACTCGCCCTTTAGACTCCAGATAACAGTAGAAAGACCTTTTTTAATATCAAGCTACCTCTAGATACAAGGAAAACCTGATAAAAACTCACATGCACGTGAGACGTCAAATCTCATGGCAAGCTTTGAACAGCGTTCATGTCATGTTCAAAAGTTGGTTTTCTTCGACATGTCGTCGACAAGACATGGATTTTTCAGGCTCCATTGGATTTTTATTAAACATGTTCATAGTCTTGACATCGTTCATGGCAGGTGGAGCCAGCATGTAAAGTGCCTTTCACATGAGCCGCGAACTGCGAATGCGAATAAATTTCTTTAGGCAATTCCAAGCGCAAATATCAAGAAATAAGTGATTTAACTTATCAAAAAAGTGAATAAACGACCCAATCTACAATTTTAAAAAGAAAACACGAACAAAATTTAGTTTAAATTGTTAAATTTAGCGTTTTTATATATTCTACGCGATCACCGAGATATTTTCTGCAAACTGCCAAACACTTATTCGCAATCCACAACATTAGGACGCATCCACAAATCTGCGAATGAAAAATTCGCTCGAATTTAACCTCAAATTTTTTAGCACCCATTTTACTGATTTATTTTGTATGACTATTCGCGTCTGTCGGCGATCACTCATGTGAAAGAAATGTCAAAACTCACGACCATTCGCAATTCGCAGTTCGCTATTCGCAGCTCATATGAAAGGCACTTAAGGCACTTAAAATTACAAGTTGAACTCACCTTTATTTAGATCTCACTGAACGCAATCATCAAAAAATAAATGCGTACAACACCTAATTATCCAATACACAAACCACCATTTGCCCACTAAATAACACTAGCGCTGTACGGACAATTTTGAATTTATTGCGATTCAAATCAAACTTCAACTTTTTCAACCAACTGCAAAAATTAAAAATTAATCGCGTTGTTTGTCTTGCACTACCAGAATTTTATTTTCTACAAACATTTGTGCGAAAAAATTGACGAAATATTGTGAAAAAAATAAAAAAATATATCTGAAAAAAAAGGAAAAAACAAAATACAATTGATTAATTGTGGAATATTAAAGAAAAGTCGATTAAACACGATGGATCCCTTTACACAGGTAAGTGTCATTTTTTTTCGGTAGTGAGATAATTCAGTCCTGTGAAATGCTAATTACTTTTTTTTGCAAAACTATTCTAAACAGCGGATGCTTGAAAAAGCCGAACAACGCAGCAAAACTCTGGGAATAAGCAAAGCCACCAAATTTGACCTTCCCCAAAGTGAAAATACAATTCCGGTTTTCAAGAAACCCACACTTCAATCGAAGACCGTGGTTTCTTCGGCTAGTAGTTCTGCGCCTTTACAACAAAGCAACTCGGGACCATCGTCGTCGTCGTCCGCATCAAACAACCGATTGAATGTTGTCCAAAAGAAGGTGGAGAACTTCAACGATAAGAATGACAACATGATGTCTCAGGATAAAGTCCGTAGGCAATTCTCTGTGGACAAAGAAAACATGGATCTGGGCATTGAGATAAATATAACTACTGGGAAAAATATTGATGTAAGTACAAACACAATTATCGCGGGAAAAGGAAATTAAACTATTTTTGTAACTTACTGTGTCAGTTAAACGTATTCCGCTGTTTGAAGTATAGAAGTCTCTTTCGATTTTGAGGAGCATACCTATGCTTTTGTTGAATACCATTGTCCCACCCTTATTTTCTACCCATGGTGGGTCCTTACAGTGCGGTAGGTTTTGTATAGCGTCCCCTTATCAATAAGTAAAGCGAGCGGGATAAATGTTTCGACTTCACGAATAAAACGCCAGACCTGAATCGGAAGAAGAACAAAAATGGCTGTACGGGGACAACTTTGGAAAGGCAAAATCCTTTCCAAAATATGAAGTCGGCCAGACAAGAAATGGACAAAGCTATATTATTGTAAGCTAGTTACCTATTTAGGTATTTGCCGATATATAATTGTCAGACATGTTGCTCCTTATGATGTGGAACCCTAACAAAATTCATCAGCAAAATGAATACCAGTAAATAAACATTTTTTGTTGGCACAGTGTATTGAGAATAAGCATCCACATCCACACATCCATTGTCATTCGCAAATTATGCTAAAAATATTTTTTTTTCTATTTTAAGGTCCAAGTTCAAGTCGAAGAACAAGATATAAGTGATGACAGTGAAACTTCGAATCCACCCATGGCAAAGTTACGAGATACATCTCGTAATCGACTTCAACGCTTAGGTGCACTATATTCAAATAATGAAATATCATCACCGATTCACCGTACGGAAGGTAATTTCCATGAAGGAGGCCAAGATGATGATCCTGAAGTCGTTTCCAAACGACCCAAACAACGATTTGGTAAACTAGCTGCTTTAGCGAATTCAATTAACAATTGGGAACATGACACTGCTCATATTGATGTCAAATCTGTAGAATTAAAACCTGTGGAGACAGCGGCAGCAAACGCAGCATCAACATCATCTCCAAAAAAACCTGAATCTAAATCGATGTCGAGAAGAAGTCCCCAACGGAAGCCACAAATTGTCGAATCTCAACTGAAAGAAAAACCTCACTTGAAAAATGAAGATATTCCAAGCACCTCATCAAAAACTAATGATATGCCAAGCACCTCATCAAAAACTAAACATTTAAAATGGGATCAAAGAGTAATGGATACTTTGGAAGCACAAGGTTTCCAACGAAGGGACTCGACCAATCCAAAACTGGCGTATGAATATGATAAACAACCAGCAATAACAGAAGTTGTAAAAAATGACAAAGTAATAGCCAAACCCATTACTAAAACAGATAAAGAATCGTCGAAACCGAAACCAGCAGATGGAAATGGAAGAAAACCAGAACTGGCTTCTGTTAAAACTGGACTCGTATCAGGGAGAGCTGCAGTCTTTGAAAACAAAGCACAGAATGTTGTACAAGCCAAGCCCCAAAAAGATCCCACAGAACTATCTCTCAAAGAACGCATGAATTTGTTCGAAAAAAATAAAGGAGAAGCTCTGGTCCCAAAAGCCGCATTTGGAATGGCTCCATCGATAAGTAAAATTCGTCAAGATAATAAAAAGGTTGCTGAAACTATTGCTGCTACCAAACATGCAGTTGAAGAATATAACAAAGGTAAGTGAGTCATCCCTCTCTCTATAGGTATCTGTCATTTCCTATAAATTACAAAAAAAGACCGTTTAATTGATTTGATTTGAGCACCCAGCTTGAATCCCAATCTTACCTTCTTACCTGATTTAATTTAACGATTCAGTAACTTCAGTTAAGTCGATAAATAAATTAAAATGATTACCTTCGTTGTAGCTCCGATGGCCGTTGTGAAAAGTAACGCCGATACTGCTGTTCGCAACAAAGTGGCTGCTCTCGTCGCGAATGCTTCATCAACAATATCCGAAAATAGAATCAAAGCTGAAATCACTAAGCAACGACAGGAGGATATGCAGGTAATTGCAAATCGTTTCAACAAGCAAAAAGAACAATTCCAAAAGCAAATCCAGAACCATGAGGACGAGGACGAGACTGACGATGAGGATGATGATGACGACCATCATCATTATGTTGATGGTGCATCTGCAAGTGTTGTTCAACATAAAGAAGATAAAACAACAAAAAGTTCATCGATGGTACCACCTCCACCTCCACCGCCTATGCCCGCCAATACGAATACAAACAAAAGACGAAGTCGTAAGTATATTTTGAATCAATTTCCTAACTAAAAAGTTTTCATAAAATATTTTTATTTTTCTTATTATAAAGCTGGCAATGCAATTGATGAAATAAAACGTGCCAGAAAATCAAACGAGATGAAACCTTCTTCTTCAAGTGGCAATCGATTATATCCAGCTTTGTCTGATTTAGAATCTAATGAATCTGAGAATGATAATTGCACTACTGCAACAATATCCGCTGAAGAAAACCAACGCAATCAGGATCAATTCAATGAAAGGTAAGTGAGTACGTATTAAAATTTTCTAACGGGGAAATGGATTCAATCTGGCGTAAGATGTTTCAAGGTGTAAATTCATAAACGTCAAATGTTTCCGCATCACTACTTTTTTTTGCGATGCTGATGCGCAACGCAGCTGATGCTGATACAAATGCATCAGCAACAACGAACGCATCAAGAATTTTCTTGATTCTACTTTGCTTGAAGTTTGCGCATCACTTGATGCAAGTTTGCAATAATGAACATGTTACGCAAAAAGTGATGCGAGTTTGATGTATTTATGAATGTTTGGCGGAAATGATTGTGCATCATTGCTGCAACGATGCGTTTGTGAATTTACACAAGTTGTCAGTGAATTTATTGCAAATTTTGAAAATTATCGCAGGAATTTAACAGTATGTTTATTTATGATGCCTGAAAACTATTTAAAAAAAAACTATTCTTAGCCAAATATGACATCGGTCAACAAAGAGACGACTTAGATAATGGCTGCGTTTATAGTTGTTTCTACGTAATCAGCCAGTTTTATTCCAGTTGTCATAAGTATCAAAATTCAACAACTTCTATGTTTGTGGAAACAAAAACTTCAACATACCTATTTTTACAATTTAATAGAACTCTCAATAGTAGAGAGTACACGTATGAATTGGGAACGTTGTGATTGAAGTATATAATTCTTATCTTTATTGCTACATTATAAAAAAAAGGATTTTAAAATATTGAACCACTTGCCCATTTAGGTGGCCGGGGCAGTTATGTTAAAACAATGACTTAAATATATTATTAAAAATCAACGGCAACCCCTGCAATATCATACTTGCCAGCTTTTCAGTACTCTGATTTGACTCAGAGTCAAACTCAAACAGATTTAGATTAATTTTGTTATATGCAAATTTTAAATGAGTTCAAATAAAATTGCATATACAAAATTTCAAAAAGGAAATTTTAGAATTTTTAAAAAAAAGTTTCAAACTATTTTTTGAGAATTCGATATCTCAAAAATGGGCTTACAATTTTTTTTTGAAATTTTATTTTCATTTGCACATAATAATGTAGATAAATACTTAGGATTTGCATAGCAAAATTTGTCCTTAAAAATGTTTTAAGAATTTGATACAGAAAAAAATAGTCTTTTTTTTTCATAATTAATCAAGAATTCAGATGGCATTCTCTTCCTTCACCTCAAGCTATCGAAAGGGTTTTATCTACCTTAAGGCCCTCATTATGAATAGCGAATCGAACGTTCGCTTAAAAGCGAATGATTTAGCGAATTCCCTTATAACGTTATTATCGATAGCGGGCTTCCACATTCGCTTCAAGAATCATACTTTTGTTGGCAACATTGATTTTTGAATGGAATGTGGAAGCTCGCTAAATCATTCGCTTTTAAGCGAACGTTCGATTCGCTATTCATAATGAGGGCCTAAATATCGTATTTCTTGTTTTTAACAATTTTTCTCTCATATTTTCCATGTCTTTAATATATGTGCAGTTGAATCGTTTATTATTATTTTTTATTCACGAGAATCGAAGATTCCATTCACCCATGCGATTCCCTTCCGAACTACATACCTTTATATTCTGCTATCCCTCGGGCGAACTGCACTATCACAACCCGATTTGACATTTATGCGAGCAGCAGCGGTTTATTAAAAGTAAAAATCTTGTGTTGTATTCGGTTCATTTATAGTTTCGGTGAATTGTTTTAAATAATTTATTGGAAAATTAACAAATGGATGTTGTTACGATTTTTTTTTTTCAGTTTCACAGAGAGGGTTTAACTTCAATGCCAAAATAAAAGTGATGAATCGTTCTAAAATTTATTGTTTTAACTCTAAAAACGTAAGGAACACAATGGTTGTAGCAAAAATACTTACCAAAAATTTAGTTTTTACCTATATTTTAAGACCCAGTGTGTTTGCAACCAAAAAGTACAAGTCCGCATCTATTTATATGTGGACAATTTGTTCACGTGAATAGTAGAATACCACACATACTACCAACGTTACCGACAAGTAAATCAGATTCACTTAATAGAAGAATGGCGTTTAGTGAATATTCAAAGAAAATTCCCCCCGATGGATAGCAGAATAGGGTTATATGAAAAGGGGATAAATCAACTTTATGAATTTTTCAAGAGAAACAAAAAAATTAATAGCTGAAGCTAAATAAAGAATTAAATCTAAATCTAAAAAAACTATAACACAGTTTATGTTCAATTCAATTATACTTATCAACTAATATTATTTATTATTTGTAGTGGACCTTTTGAAAATGCATGAGTATTGTTTACTTTTGTTTACGTATTGTTTACTTTCGTGTATGTCTTTTTATCTATTTTTTTTGAAGTAATATAATTTTAAGGGGATAGAAATTTTATAAAGTCTTATTCCTCATTATTATTTAATTTTGGCCAATTAAGAATTAAATTGTAAAAATCCATGTATTCGATAAGAATGTGCTTCATAAATTTTCTGTTTTCAATTTTTTTTTTTTTTAAGTTCCTATAAACTTTCTCTAATGGCATCAATGAATTCACTGCTTGGCACATACCCTTGCTTCATAAAAGCTAAAGAGAACTCGTTGGATAAAGAAATATATTATGTCATCATTATGAAAGGTATAAAAAAATATAGAGGCCCTAAATGAAACCGTTACAAAAATTTGGCGCCAAAAGAAATTATTGTCCTGATAGAATATTTTTTATTTTAAGGCTAGTTTACAGTTCCCGTGCGAAAAAATATATGCGAATATTTTCGCATGTCATAAATTATTGAGGTGAAATACAAAATTATTTTTTTGCATGATTGTTTTACAGTTTCATATGAAAAAAGACCATTGAATGTCATGCAAAACAATGGACTGGCAATTGTTTTGTATTCGACAAAAAGTGCGGTGAATAAGATATATTTTTTTGGGTGGTCAAGGCACCTCAAGGCACTATTTGCATGCAAATGCTTTTTGCATCCAAATATATATTTTTTTTTTCCATTTTTTTGTCTATAGTTTATTAATTGAGGGTAAGTTAATGACTCAATTGGTGGCTTAGGCCAGGGCAAACATTTTTCGCATTGAATATTATACATAGCTGGAAATTTATTTTGAAAATTTTGATTTTTTTTTTCGGATGGGAACTTTCCAGGGACTTATCACCTTTTTAAAAATAAATATGTGTGCTCATAATTTTTCAAAGGAATAAGTAGACATGAGTGAAACTTATTAGGGGTATGTAAACCAGCATGAAACCATATATAACTCAACTAGCAACCCGGCCCGTCCCGGCTTCGTCCGGGTAAAATTTTCTTTTTAATAAATACAATGGAAAAGGAAATCCATATTTGCATATTTTCTATAACATAGTTAATAACTTTTTTATTAATTTGTATATAAAATTAATTAGTAAAACAAAATAACTATAATTCAAGTTAAAAGTTCAAGTGAGCTCAACTCAACTTAGAATAATAAAATTCACAGTAGATATCTTAATGCTGTGATTTTTATATTAGTCGGTAAACATCGATACAAAATTGCGTCTTAGAAGGGTACGATAGTCATCTAACTGATGAGCCCAACTATCGTACCACTTCAACTATGGAGTTGAGCTCACTTGAACTTTTAACTTGAATTATAAATATTCAGTCACTCCACTTAAACAGAAGAATTTCTTTTCAAATTTTCTTCATATTCTTTTAAAAAAAAAAATAACAATATTGATTGTAGAATACATACCTACTTCATAAAATTTCTTTGTAAACAACATTAATTGTTTTGCCTCCAACCGCCAGCACAAAAAGATTTTGTTTTGAAGTTACACGCGAAAGGGCTACGTATAGTTTCCCGTGTGAAAAACATGTTCCACTCAAATCGATTCCAGATACATTGAGAGTTTGTCCTTGTGACTTGTTAATGGTCATACCAAAACAAATTTTTATAGGAAATTGAACTCTTTTAAAATGGAAAATAAAATCTGATGAAATCATTGATATTTTAGGTATTAAAACAGTTTCGCCAGTACTGCAGCCAGTCAGAATGGTACCTTCAATAACATAATTTCTAAGGCTTTTAATTTGCAATGAGTTCCGTTGCATAATTTCGGTGGATTTATGTTTCGCAATAAGATTACTGGAGCTCCAAATTTTAAAATTAACTTGTGTGGTGGCATCCCGGAAGGATTTAATGAATTAAGAAATTCTTTGGGATAATGCACAGCTTCTTCTTCGTCGAGCACTGTATCTAGTGAGTAATAGGCTTTAGTTACATCATTGAATTTTGCGAGCACGAATTCATTGATTTTGTCGACTTGTTCATTAGTAGGTGATAACATCGCTCTTGCCTTGAACCATGGTAGTGTTTTAATTGAAAGTTCGTGTATTCCAGGGTATAATTTATCTATCAACTCTTCGTGGCTAGTGACTAAAACGCATATATCACTATTGAGAGAAATTTTCCCATAATACATTGCAAGCTCAGTATTTCCGATTTTTAGTAGCCTGTCAGCAAACATACTGTTATCCTCTGACGACAAAATAACTCTCATATTAATTTTGAGTGCAAGTTTTGTAACGTGGGTCCAAAGATAAGATCTTTTAAGTGATGCGTTTACTTCGTCAGCTTTAGTTCCTCTCGCTACCACTGGCAATATTTGTCGAAAGTCTCCTAAGAACAATGTGCAGCCACCCATAGGTTTATTTATAGTAGCCTCGTCCCAAACAACCAAAGAACAACTTTGTATGAGCTTAGACGTATTACTTTGTTTTGAAATGGTACATACGCTTGTACCATCCTCACAAAGATTCAAGGGAAGTTTAAATGTGGCGTGTGCGGTTCTTCTTCCTTCTAAGAGAGTAGCTGCAATTCCAGATGCGATTCCAGATTGAACTGATATACCTATGACAGATTCGGTTTCACAAAAATGATTGATTATAAATTCTTTAGTTGCAAATATTAGGCTAGTTCAGAAAAATGAGATCTCAGAGGACTCAGTGTCAAAAACTGAGCAAGCGAATCCAATATTTTTTTTCCTCAGTGATTTGACAGCAACATTTCTGAGGAATCCTGTTCAAGAGACTGAGATTGCTGAGGGAGATCTCATTTTCAAGAACACGCCTATTGTATTCCTTTTACCCCATTTTAATTTTGTGTATCTATCTTGGAAGATGCCAATCGTCTTTCAAAAAGAAAACGAAAATTTTAAATAAAATATAATATTTTGGTTTAACCCCATTTCGACCTATAAATAGCAAAATCTTTTATCAAAAACTCAATGTGGCTGATGTGGATTTGAGTGAAGAATGTTTTTAATGGGGATAGACATATTTTTGTTTCTCCCTCATTTCACCCAATAAATAAATTAATTTTAAATTTTGTATGAAGTAACCTTCCAGGGAGGTTAATAAAAAATACCTTCCAGGGGAAATGCATACCATCTTTCAAACACGAAAAGAATTTTTTAGATAAATTGTTTAGTAAGACATTTTTTTGTATTTACCCCATTTCACCTTATAAATACCTAAATTTTCAATTTTGTATGCACACACCCTTATGAGAAGATGCAGATCACCTTTCGAACAGAAAAACAAAATTTTAAATCAAATACCATTTTTTAAATTTTTACCCCATTTCACCCTATATATATTTTGGAAAATGTGTCACCTAAAGTGATGCTCAAAATAGATTCTCTGAATAAAACCTTCCAAACACACAAATAATTTCTTAAATCAGATATAATTTTTGTATTTTTACCCCATTTCACCCTATAAATAACTTATTTTAAAAAAACTATGGACCTTAGGTGACGCTTAGTCAGTTCCGTAAATATTATTTTTAATGCGAATTTTTTTTTTTTTTAAATGCCTTTCATTTTTTGTGTTTACCCCATTTCACCCTATAAAAAGGCAGATTTCTAAATTTTGTAATGGACAGAAGCAATCTGCAAAAGATTCTGATCCTAACTGTAAAAACCGCTTTCAAATCCATTCGGTCGTTTTCACGCCAAGTTAGCACCAAGGAATAGACAGACGAAATTATCGACTTTTCTTTATACTATGTATAGATTTGCCAAAAACGTGGACTTATCCCCTTTTCAAAATCAATCAATCACTTATACCAATACTAAAAAATAAAAAAATACAATTTTCCATTTGCTGCGCTATCTCTAGGGCAACCAACAAAAATTGTCTAAAAATTAGTTTTAAGTACTAGTAATATGTCCTTAAAAATCGAATATATCCGTGGCGGTCGTGAAGAACCAGGTAACTCAAACTTACAAAAAAAAATAGAAGGTCGGGGTCTATGGTTTATATCATTCACAAAATTTAACTAATGTCAAAACAAGTGTTCATCATGTATTGTCAAATATTTTTGGAAAGTATTTGATGAGGGTAAAATTTTGTCAAATATTTTTAAATATTTATTTTAGAATTTTAAAAGAAATAAAAATTCACTTCAGGTATATCGACTTGCCTGGTTCTTAACGACCGCCATGGATATATGCACTAAAAAAATAATTGAAAGTTTTTTTGTTAAATGGTTAAGTTGACATGTCGTTAGGTCTAGGCACAAGTTTTTCTCTTTTAATTATAGTTTTGTCCAATTTTTTGAGCGAAAAACAAATTTTAGAAACAAGTTTTGTAGAAAGGGTGCGATACTACATCAGATAGTTATCTTTAAAACTAATAAAATGTCATCATTAGTTAAGTTTTTTTTAAAGTGGGCTTTAGTAGTTTTTCCCCTGAACCCTTCAATTTGTTTATCAAAAAGTTTAAAAAGTTCAATACCAGCTTAAACGGTAGAGTTTTTCAAGAAACGCATTTCAAGCATAGCCTCGTCTTAATGTCTCAATGGTGTTTTCTACATGCAAATATTTCTATTTACAAAATAATACTATAAGACCTTTTGTTTAATTTTTACTTTGCTATTAAGAGAAAATATGTGGATTTTATTTTTTGAAATGCACACGTGCTGCAGCAAACTAGCCTGAATATCGTTAATTTTGCTTCCTTTAGCTCCGGCAAGAACCTTGGATTAATATGATAAACTTTATTTTTGAGGTACCCCTATACAAAAATCAAAAAGGGTTAGGTATGGAAACCTTTGGTGACCACGGAACATCTCCAAATTGATTCTTGGGATAAGCGGAGTGGCTCCATCTTGTTGAAACCATGGCCGAATTCCTAAACGCATATGGGCAAAATATGTTAAGCAAACTGTTCTCAAATGCAAACATAACAATCCCTGCTAAGCAGACTGTCCCAAAATGCACGAGATTATTTTGTATTATGCAAATGCAAAGGTATTTGTTGAAATGTTAAAATTATGTTGAAAATTCACTTGCATTTGCTTTGTCTATGTTTTTATATCTGCTTTGCATGAGTTTTACTTTGTAAACCTTGCGTTAAGGAATTTGGTGTGTACTGAGTGAAATGGATATGCTCCCAAATTTGGTAAAAATAATCTGTGATTGTGTGCCCATAATTATTTTCGTTTTTCACATTTATCGATTCTTCTCTGGAATTTCAAAAAAAAAAAAAAAAAAATAGGGACCTTTGATTCTTTTCATGGATAAGGCGCATCTTACTTACTTACCTTTGGAAAATTTAAAAGGCCATTCATTAAAACGTGGGTTACTTGTTTGTGGACCCAGTAGTCTCGGTTTTGCTTATTGACATGTCAATTGAGGCGGAAGTGGGCCTTGTCACTCTTCTCGAAGATGTAATTTACTGTAGGAATCTCTCCCATCATTATTTCGAACATTTACTTTTTCGTAAATAAAAGTCGTTTTTTTTTATTTTTGCACCACTTGAATTTTAAAAACATGGAATCTCAAATATTTCTTTAAAAATTCATGAACTGTAGTTTTTGGAATTTGGTGTGTACTGAGTGAAATGGATATGCTCCCAAATTTGGTAAAAATAATCTGTGATTGTGTGCCCATAATTATTTTCGTTTTTCACATTTATCGATTCTTCTCTGGAATTTCAAATAAAAAAAAAAAAAATAGGGACCTTTGATTCTTTTCATGGATAAGGCGCATCTTACTTACTTACCTTTGGAAAATTTAAAAGGCCATTCATTAAAACGTGGGTTACTTGTTTGTGGACCCAGTAGTCTCGGTTTTGCTTATTGACATGTCAATTGAGGCGGAAGTGGGCCTTGTCACTCTTCTCGAAGATGTAATTTACTGTAGGAATCTCTCCCATCATTATTTCGAACATTTACTTTTTCGTAAATAAAAGTCGTTTTTTTTTATTTTTGCACCACTTGAATTTTAAAAACATGGAATCTCAAATATTTCTTTAAAAATTCATGAACTGTAGTTTTTGGAAGGCATAAAGAGGACGGACGCTCTTTTCTTAATTGAAGATGTATTTTCACGTATGATTTTTTGCACTTTTTCTATGGTCCCCAACGCTCTGCTGGACACTAGATGAGGAGCTGAAGCAGTTTCCCGGAAACTTTGAACTCACTAACGAATTAAATTAATTAATTCAATCGGCGAATATTATCTATAATGTGAACAAAACTGCCGGTGCTTAATAACTTTAGGCCAAGATTACACATGTAAGTTTTACGTACCACTTATGTAAGTCTTACAGAAGGAACTTACAAAAGGCTTTACAGAACTTACAGTAAGAAATACTTTCGCAAGTTTAAAAACTTATCACTGCCGTTTGAGTAAGCTGTGAGCATTCCGTAAGTTGGAAAAAACGTGTTTATACTTGTAAGCTTTTCTCTCAACTTACAGCTTACGTAAATTGATAAAATTTACTGTAAGTCACTTACACAGCTGTTAACACTAGTAATTTTTTCAAAAGTTGCTTACGTGAGTAACTTCCGTAAGTAAAACTAACATGTGTAATCTTGGCCTAAGAATCACCACTCTTAAGAAAAGCTTCTATAGCGAACGCACGACGCTCTCCTGTCCAACTACTATGACATTTTAATTAATAAATCCGCACTCGAAATTATTCAAATGAGAGACTGAAACCGTCCCTTTATAAGTGTTCGGGATATGAGCGTTTTAAAACATTTTTGCTTAATTTGGGTATTTTGAATTCTCTCTGCCGGAAAATTTAATTCAGAGAAAACAAATTATATTTTGGAAATACATTTTTTTTCAAATGTGCCTTTTATTAAATAAACAGCCTCGTATAATTATTTATTCATATAATTTCAAGGCGGACTTATTTCATTATTATTCTGAACTACTCAAATGTACATATCGTCAGCCGAGAATTACAAGGTCGTATGTGATAAACATATACATTTGAGATACAGCGAAAACAAAAAAATGAGACTTTTTTAGTGTATCTAGAGTTAGTTTTGTTTTGGTATTTTTAGCTAAATATGCTTGAACCCATAAGCATAACTGAAATTACACAAACAAAAATTAAAATTTTATCCACAAATTAAATAATGAGCATTTTTGAAATCTACATACGACTTTGTAACAAAATTTTGTTTAGTTCAAAGACGTATGTTAGACATACGCCTTTGAACTAAAATGTATCTAAGGAAAAAGAAAAATTAAAAGGTAGGTAGTTGGAACTTCAATTTCTGAAATATGAATTAAAAATCAAATGGTAAAAGAAAAGGTTTGAAAAGTCACATAAATAAAACACATTTTTAGTTATTTTTTTAGTATTTTTTTATTGATTTATTTTTTTTTAACATAGAAACAATGTCGATTTTTTTTTGTTGATCAACTTGCGCTGGACGGTCAAATTCAATCTCGTTTTCCATTATTGTTTGCTACATTGTTATTAAATTGAGTTCTTAGTAAATAATTTACTGGGCTTAAGGCTTACTTTCTTGGTTTTTAATTTAATTTGATTTTTATATATTTCTTAAAGCAAAATTTACTTGATTTTTGGGCAGCAAAAAACAAACTTTTAACACCAAAACAGGCTTCAAATGAGATAGCACAAAGGTTGAAATCAGTAGCGTAGCTACCGCGGTATCAGCCGTATCAATGATACGGGGCCCCCGAGATAAAGGGGCCCCACGATAAAGAGGACTCGTGGTGTGTTAGGAATTTTTAATTGTGATGAATACGACACACAATGTCGATTACAATTTTAAAATGTACTTATTTTTTTGCATGTGTTTTTTCGATAGTTTTCCTGCGTAGGTGTCCTAATGTATCTCTATCTACATCCTACCAACTAAAGTAGCCGAAACCAGAACGTGCAACCACTTTGCTTTTTTATTGGAACGTGTACCAGCGTCCGACAAAAATTAGACGAAAATATGGCAAAACTAGAAAAAAAATTCTTACAAGACTGAATTAAGATGTGATTTCCTTCTTTTAAGTCCTAATTTGAGGCTTATATTCTTAGGGGAAAGCAAATGCAAATGCTAATATGCACTTATAAAAATGCTTGCTTTTTATCATACATTATAAATAGTTTAGAGAAAAACCTGCAAGAACTTCATGATCAGTTTAGTCAAAAATATTTATTAAAATTTCATTAGAGCAACAGATTTTGAGAGAAACGTGCGACACTCCGACTGTGGCACACTAGGGTAAATGTAAATACTGAGCGCACTGAGCGTTTTACAGTGTTTTTCTAAAAATCATGCACTGCCCAAAAAAGTGTTATAATCTTTAATGTGTACAACTTTATGAGATAAAATTAAAAATCTTTTCAAAAAACAAACGGTTTTAAGGTAGTTATAAAAACTGTATTTTGTCCCTTTAACCGTACAAATAAAAGTCAATCATTAAACCGCCATAACTTTAAGCCTGAAGCTAAGATTAAACGGTTAACGTTAATGGTCAACTCTTTGACTCCTTGACGTCATCAGAAACATCGTCAATATACTTTCAACTTAGACCGCGCCAACACAAGAAACGTTGACGATCACACGAATAACGCCAATCGGTCAATGTTGTCCCCTTATGCGTTAACGTGTTATGTGTGTTAACGCAATTGGTACTCTTTGGTGTCAATGAATTGATATGTGAAACGTTCACGGTTACACTACTTGACCACATCTAAACATATGCACGTTGACGCGGAGCGGACAGGAACAAAATTCAATAATTTTTAACTTTGACGATCACATGACATTGGCTGTACTCGTAGTATTACCGAACAATGCAATGTAAATGGATGAAAAAACCTAAAAATTAGACAATTTTTGAAGTTTTTTTACTGCTCCGGAAAAAAAATGATTGGTAATTGCGTGACATTTAAATGGAAATAAACCTTTGCCGTCAAAATAAATTTCGTCCCTCGTCTGTCAAGCTATTATAACTTTCGATGTATTAAAAATCCTCAAAAAAAATATGCAAAATTTTCTAGACTGATACGAAGCTCAACGCAAGCTACTGCTGTGTCAAAGTAAGAATACAGTCAACGCGTTGGTGAACGTGTTCTAACTTTGTTGACAGAGTGATCACCACGGCCAACGAAAATAATCATCGCGTTGACCCCTAAATTTGTGCCAACGAGAGTGTCAACACAGCCGTTAACGCTTCGAAAGTATTCTCTAAAAAGGATTCAACTTTGGGACAGAAGTTAACTTATGTAAAGTTCCTAGATTGTTATACTTTTAAAATAAGTTGATGTTAGTATAGGAAACAAAAAAGGTAGTGCCATTGTCATTAAAAAGGGGGCCCCTAAAAAAAATTTGATACGGGGCCCCGAAGTGCTCGCTACGCCCCTGGTTGAAATGCTTTCGCTAGCCTCTAACAGTGATGAGATAGAACTATTCTTCTAGTTTTGATTTCTTTTGCAGAGTTACCTACAACTTTGTTTCAGTTTTCGAGTAGGTATTGCGATTACAAAGTTGTATGTGCAACATACGACCTTGAACTAAAAAGTGAGTGAAATTTTCACATACGACCTTGATTTTATGGCTTTTTCTGCCTCAATTTAAATGTTGGCATATTTTTAATGATGCAAAACGTTTCTTACTTGATATCTGAACAATTTTGCATCAAAACCTCGATTTTGATTTTTTTCGAGATACGACCTTGTAATTCTCGGCTGACGATATATCATTTTAAACCCAAGTACATCTGTAGCCTCTTAAATCCTTTTAAACTGTGTCCACTTATTTTAACGGATATGTATCTAAAACAAGAGAATATTATTTAATAAATGTAATTGTTTTATTAATACAAAAATAAGAAATAAATGTTACGACTCAAAAAGAAAACTCCTTCTTCCTTGCTTTGAACTACTATTTAATGGGAATTTTCTTAATTAAAACGCAAATTACCACGGGTTCTTGAATTTTCTTTAACACAAATTGAATTCACTCATTTTATTATATTGAATTCTCTTTGTAGTTACATGGATTCAGAAGAAGACAGCACCGCTGGCATTTGCAATGTTAGCTTGGGTCGTGAAATAATGCAAGTAGTTCAGTCGAATGAATCACAAAACAACAATGCAGTTGTGAGACAAAAGGTAAATTTTAAGTTATCATTTACAAAGAATACTGTTCTCAATTTGTTGTTCTCTTGTTGTCAGTTTTATATGAAATAATGAATGTGTATGATTTGTTTGGTGTAGGGAGTTCGGTACGCTGAAAAGGATCAGTACTATGGTGACAGTTCAATTAATTCATCTGAAGAAGGTTCAATGGGTATGGACGACTATCTAGATGAAGCCCTCGAAGAAGACGTCGATAATTATGGACATAGTAACGATGACGACGATGACACAGATGAACCAAATGATAGCAAAGCATCCAAATCGGTAGGGGGATGCATGCACAGTCAAACGAAAAACTATGCTCAATAAATCGTACCTTCAATTTTATTCCGTTTTTTTTTTTTTATTAAATAGAGCAAAGGGACAACAGCATCGAATAGTTTCTCCTTCAAGAAGACACCAAAAAAATACACCCAATGCATCCCAATCTCTGAGGAAAATGATGACTATCAAACGACTTCAGTTACACCATTCCAAACACCAGTTAAATCAGCTTTGACGGTAAATCAGTCGGAAGATGAAAACATGGTTACACTAGTACATACAGTGAGTTTTTATCGACGTCAACAGAACTCCAATGTAAGCTATCAAAGAAAATAAAAAAAACGAAAATAGTTATTTTCTTTTGAGATTGAGAATAAAATTGAAAACGTATTTTTCCTTTTTAGAGCAACAATTCAACGCCAGTTCGTAAAATCAGTCGAGAACAGGAAAACCAACGTTCTGATGTGGAAAACAATAGATATCAGCAGAACCACCAGCAAATGCATAGCAATAACCATCATAATGACACAGAAGGTTATTCTGAAGAAGATGAATCTAACTCTGAGTCAGAGGTATCAGATGATAGTTATCTGGTGCAAGACAAAATCAAAAACTTCTAGATGAGGTTTGCAAACAGCAACAGGTTATTGGACAAACCAGTCAGGCGTTAAATTTGTGTGCTTCGACAATTGAATTTTCCGGATCGACAGAATCTGTGGAAGGCGAACGCCATTTATTAGTTGCAAGTAAGTGGAACATTTTTGTTTTTACTATGGCAAAACTTTTTTTAAGTTGATTTGTTTAAAGACAAGAAAATGATTATTGGTTTAAATATTATCTACGACAATGCAGGTAAGCTTTGGTGAGCTCTAGGACGGACAAACATAATTTTTTACAAAATCCATTCCCGCAGTTTTATTCTATTTTTATATTATCAAAATAAATATTTAAAAAAAGCCATTTTCTTCCAAATTATGCTTTGGTTAATGTAAATAGGAAAACATTCCAATCTCCTTATTAGTAACTACATACTTGACTTATCGTTAAGTATTTAATCTTAATGCATTCGTGCGTTACTCCTAATAACAAGTTCTAACTTCCTAGAAAGATTTCCAAACTTAGATTTAATTTCGGTAATAAACAGTTTTCATTTTGATTTATCAAAAAATTATGATTTGTACAATGTATACCTTTTTCCTCTCAGCGATTTAATTGTTAATCATCTAATTCGCTCAAATTCCATTTAAATAATAATTGGCACGAACCCATATAAAACAGCATAAATATGAAAACCCAACAATGTAAAGCCATCGAAATGAAATTCTATGTTGGTTAACCTACCTTTTGGCATAATATTTAATCTGTCTACTTTAGCGTGTGGCATTGGCAGGACAAGCTTGTGCAGCAAGTGTGCAAATGTTTTACATGCTTCACTTAACTACACACCTACGATGGTGATTTTTTTTTTTTTTTTTTAATTCGTACTACAACCCTCCTATTCAACAGTTGCCGTAACAACACTGCAAACAAGGATAAAGTTATTATCCTTGCTTGCATTGGCCAACGACTCTCGAAGAACATCATGATCAGGATGGTTTTGTGTGTGTGCGAGGTAAAATTTCAAACGAAGCGGCAAGATAGCATTGTTGTAATAATCGAATTAAAATTCCATGGGGGGAAGCCGTATGAATGAAAACATCCTGGATTGTTCTACATCTATAGCTGCTTGCATCAGTTGAAATTTTATGTAATCCATTGGATGTTTGCATTGTTTCTCTCATTGATGGGTATATGATGAGCGTACGTGTGTGTCGCCTCTTGTTGATTTAGTAATAATTTCATGTGGTTTAAATTTACTCAATGAACAAAGTGGGAAATCTTTATATAGTTTTATTTTGCTTTAATTAAAAAAATCGAGTTTAAACTATGTTTTAATTACGTAGGAAATTACTAAAAGCCTACACAGTTTTTAGCAATTAAGGAACTATTCACATGAAAAATGGAAATTTAACTGGGGAAGCATTAGGAAGAAAAGAATACATTTTACCACGATTCTCATAATTTTAGGTACCTATTATGACTTTCGATTAGCCGAGTCGAATGTTCGAATGCGACTATGTGGCATTACCGTTGCGACTCGCCTAAATTAAGCTCGCTTTAAACGTCTAAAATTTGGAAAATTTGAATATCACTCAATACCTTTAGCAAACGTTCGTCTCGAACGTCATGTAGAACTGTACTTCTTGGTTACTTTGAACAAAATCGCAGTTTTTATTTTTGAAATATCGAATGTTTGAGTTGAGTCGAACGTTCGATTTGGTGAAATCGTAAGGCATAATAGGGGCCTTAAAGTTGCAATTATTCTAGCAATTCTAGGTATCGCTCTTGGGGATTTAAGTAATCATGAAAGAAAAGGAGTATAAACCAATCACTAAGCCCATTTTTCATTACAAAGCAAATTAGGTGCACTGTTATCATAATTTTATATTTTTGAAAAGCACTCAACCAAATTTAAGGTACCAGAATCGATTTAAAAGGGTTCTTCCTGAGTGGAAAAAGAACAAAAGACATTTCCATAAAATAATTTACCTAAATTATTCAAGTGAAATGGAGGTAAATTGCCTGTTGTGGCATACATTTATTTCCCAAAAGAAATTAAAAGAAAAATGCTCCCAACTAGAAGAGGCATATGAAAACTGCAAATCCATTCGTTTTGAATACAAGAGAGTACTGTCCTAAACATTTGTATGTAAAATTGAATATCTATTATCTATTCCATAATAAACTTCCACTTAGAAAGCATACATTATTTATGTACTACATAATGTACGTCTGAGAGTTGGCTAATAATTGAAGTGTTAAACGAAATAATCATATACATAAGAAATAGAAACATTTCTGTTTGCATTTTCACACAAATCAAATCAAATTGTGTTTACTATCAAATGCAAACCCCCTCGAAGTTGAATTAATTTCTGTGTATACTTCTTTTGTTCCCAGATTTAAAATGCAGAAGTTATTGTACTGAACAATATTGTATCAAACGAGAGACAATAAGCTTGTTCGTTACAGTGATTCATTTGCATATCTGTTATAAATCCCAGCTCTACATAACAACATTTAAATAAATTAAAATAATAAAATCAAGAAAATATAGTTGACCTTTTATAACAACTACTTGGCCCTGCCCGGCTACTCACGTGTAGACTCATTTTAGTTGTTTGAACAATTAATAACAGAAAATAAACAATGTGATAAGCTGAAATTCCTTCAAATTCAACATCTTTGCTTTGCAGTTTTTAAAGTCTGACTTATTTCTCTCTCGTATTGTTTTTAAAGTTTTGATTTTAACACACTGAAGACATATCTCTAGCTATAGTCGTTCAATATTCTCTTCTTTAAATTATAGTTTTGTTGGTACTTGTACTGCGAGCTACACCACCGGTACAAAAAATCATCAAATTTAATTTGTTGAGGGTCATCTGGAGGGCCAATTTTGGTTCTGTGAAAAAATGAATAAAAAAATCCTTACACCTTGCCTAATTTAAAAAAATAAGAAAGACTTACCAAAACTGACACTGGATGCGTATAGAGATAGCTTCATAATACCTCGATGAAGAACTTTACATACTATGTTGAAGTTAATTTCAGTTCAGAATTTAGTATCACTAATGAATAGGCAAAGTATAAGTCAGTAATTCAATTTTATAATAGAGAAGGGAACGAAACGGTTTCATAATGTATGTAAAGATCCATTATTTGTCAAAAAAATCAAAGCTTTCAATATGCTAAATGCTCTCCAACTTAGATTATGTGCTAAAAGCACTTTAACCATAACCACATAATTGATTTGTTTACCTACTCTATGTATACCTGTATCCAATAGAACGCTTTAAAGCCCACCCTCTTAACGACTATATTTCATTGTTCTTCTTCTTTTCATTCAACACAGCACATCGTCGACAAGCATCTCTGGATGAAATCCAAAGATTACGTGTTGAAAACAGCCTTCGGCCACTTGGCGCACCAAAAGAAAAAGGTCGTCTTACTATTAAGGAGATAACCATACCACTAAGGCACGATTACATAAGAAAGTTATCTGCTGATACAATTTCGGGGCATCATTTAGTATGTCTATTGAAATACAACGAGCATGTTCTGGCAACTAAGACCGTTCCCACCCTACCTGGCCTGGTTTCTGTCAAATTTCCTGATGTCTTGCAAATGAATAATGTTTATGCTGATTTCAGGGTAAGGATAAAATTATACTTATACTCACTCTCACAAGAGTGAATGAGTGGTTGTAAATGGGACTGATACATATTTATGTTTATTCTCAGGTAACACTTGAAATTTATGGAATGACAGCTCAACGAGAGGTGCTACCACATGAAGTTAAATATCACATAAACATAAACAAAAAGGGTGGCGTTAAGACGCCCAAAAAGAAAGGCAACGATAATCGCTTGGTAATGCCGATTGTGCAGTCCTCAGGTGGGCCACATGTTGTTCGTACACCGGCTCTGGTTCAGTACGGATTTGCCATATTTTCCCTACGAGAAATCCAAAGGACCACCTGGTCCCTTACACAGGTAAGCTTAATTAAAGCTAATTGATTTCATTGGCCTGCAATTAAGACAATTCGATTATTTCTTTAGGTTTTGGGTGTAAGTCCATTAGAAGGAGTTGTGCACATGAAAGTCAATTGTGAACTGTCGGTTTCGGTGGAGCATAAAGGATTCCTAACGATGTTCGAAGATATTTCCGGCTTCGGAGCCTGGCACAGAAGATGGTGCTATCTTAATGGACACATTGTGAACTACTGGAAGTATCCGGACGATGAAAAGAAGAAGACACCAATGGGTTCGATTGATTTGTACACCTGCTGTTCGACAAAAGTCTCAACGGCACCCAGAGATATTTGTGCACGATTAAACACAATGCTGTTGGAATGCCAACGACCGGCACGGGATGATGATGTCGAATCACAACTCGTTGTACCAAATGGAAAGATGACAATCGTGCGGCAGCTATTGTCTGCCGACACAAAAGAGGAACGCGAGGAATGGTGTGCTTATTTTAATAAAGCCTTGACTTTGCTTCGGGCGTGGGGTGGAGTTCCACCGCAACAGTAATTTTTGCGGTTCTGTTATGAAAATATCTAAAACTTAGGCAATAATAAAATCAAGGTAGTTTCGATATGAGAAATGGATGTATTCTAAAGCATTCAACATTAAAAATTTCCAGTATTTGGTGACAAGTATGTTATTTTATAACTTTGGCTGACTAACTATTATGTTTGAACTTAAAGTCAGATTACGATATCTGGCACTCGTATATTTAAATAAATTGAAACAATACTTAAAACAAATATTTGTAATTTATGTTTACGATATAAAAAGCACATTTGTCTTGTTTTTTTTCGTTTTTTTTTGTATGCATATATATTTAAATTATATAAAATATTTTATTTTTAATAAAAAGTATTACATAATGTTGTAGTTGTAAATATTTAAGATACTAATCGCATTTATGATAATAAAATCAGATCAAAATAAAATCAATTTTGTTATTTGTTTATAGTAAGGCTCTCAAACAACAATTCGCTTTCGCAGCATCAACTAGATAGTGGAATAGACTTTTCAATGAGATCTAGCAGGTGGGAGTGATGTAACTCTGCTACATACTTTGCTATTTAACTCAATCTAAAACAATTTTAGAAACTGAGAAATTCCTCTATTTTTAAGAACCGATTTAGGTTGGGGTGGTGATGATTCAACAAGCCGCATCACCTAAGCAAGCTGGGTAAAAGGAGAGAACAGGAAAAGAAATGAGTGGAAGTAAAGGTTCAGGGTGTCCTCCCTGAGCCATTCTGAATTCTCAATGGAATGATCCGGAAAACGTATGGTTTGTCGCAAAAATATTCTCCGATTGCTATTTTTCTAGTTTGGAGTCTGGCCTAGCTAGAGCTTTCACCTCTTCCTCTCCAAACAAAAGGGAAAGTTGAGTCCGCTTGTTTAAAGTAAATATTCTGTGTTTTTCTTACCTGACGATTTGGTTTTTTGGGGCTTTGAGGAGTAGCCAGTGCCCACGTTCTGTTATTCTCGCATCAATAAAATTGGTCGAGAAACGATGAAAATTGAAACCAATTTTGTTTTGGTTTTGTTCCATTTTTCAACGCTTCTCGACATAGAAATTCCTGCTAAGCAGTCTGTTTGAATATGCAGAAGATTCTTTTTACTTGCGATATTTTTTGAGCAACTGCCAGGGCATTTGTGCAAATGTTATAATTATGTTGGGCAATTCACTTGCAATTGCGTATTTGGTTTGTTTTATATCCTTTTGTGTTTTGCTTTGCAAAAACTGCGTTTATGAATTCGTTTTGGGCGATGACTAATGACCCAATTTTGCTCACTTCATCTACTAAAAAGTTTTTGCATTTGTGTCTTTGGCCCAATCAAAGTGTGACTGAATTTTAGCTTGATCGGCAAAGATTAAGCACTTTTGACCTTGTGTCAATTGAATAATTGGCTTTTATAAACACCAATATATGGAACACCCAGTTCTAATGCATTGTTTATTTTTCACCTTTAATACTTTAAAATTGCCAATTTTGCATACTTATTAATATGTGCAGGTCAAAATTGATGGGTTGGTTTCTAATTTGGCAAGTTGAAATAATTAAAAAAAAATAAAATTTAAAAATAAACGCTAGATATCGCTAGGAACGATAGTAAAAGTGTAACTTTTGTGAAACACGTTTAGCATGAAATAAAACCGTGGTGTTTATGGTTTATAAGGACGCTTCTCTAACATACAAAATTCCAAAAGCTTTTTGAAATTCAAAGATTAACTCCATTTGTATTCCCATTTACAGCAAAACGAATAGGTTATAACTAAATTGTTTTTAAATCATATTTTAATTAGAAGGTTTTAATAAATACTAATCATGCACAGACTATTTTACTTTGTTTATTATTCAATTAAAGGTATTAAATAAAGGCAACAAAAAACAATGCCAGTAATGCTTTGCCATTAATGCGTGCATTCAAAAAGTTTAATTCGCATTATTCCACATGACTTCATTGCTTTCCATGCATAAAAATAACTTTATTTAAGTACATTAAAATTAAACTCTTCATTGAACACTGACTGTATCATTCCTTTATCTCGCTTATTGATTCATATTTTGTAAACTTACAACTAATGCAATGGTCCGTGATATGAATTTGTTTCGATTAATATGCCTGAGCTGCAATTATAATAATCAATTATCTACATTTCTATATAATTTTAATTATCTTCATAACTATGATTTAATTTAATACAATATCTTGGTTCAATATGAATGCCTCATCAATCCTTGTACAATGACCATTACCCCTATTACAATTATTGACAATTATCAAATTGATAGTTGATAAATGTATCTATCCATTGTAAACACATCAACGTATTCAGATTATTATTCAAAAATTAATTCAAACTGCCAAAATGTTTCAAATGATATATCAAGCAACAAAAAAACAGTAAAAAATGGACGTTAAAAACAAAAGGAGACCAAAAGTATCCGAGACCCAAAAAATGTTTTTGGTTCAATATTTAGAAGAAAACCCGAACTAAGCCCACCATAAGTAGGTAATTTCATAATGTTAAAAAGTTGCAATTTTCAATTTACAGATTTACAACTTCCGACGTTCTCATTCCCGAGACAACGAATGAATGAATTTGAGCAAGAAGCTTAATTGTTTGTGCGGAACAAGACAAAGATGGACCAAAGTGGAGAAAGTATTAGAAAGATTTAACGAAATTTGTAATGTGATTTTACCGTAATAATTAATTTTTTATGAACATAGAATAATTGTGCAAAGCTGCGAGACTGATATAAAGCACCAGTGGGGTCAATGGAATCCTTCCGATCAAAGAGTTGTCGGATCTAGATCGAAAGATAATTGGAATAATAACCCCAGAAGCTGTTGAATGACTTTCTTCAATGGTTGGCGAGATTGGCTTCACACCAATAATTGTGGTAAGTGTCAGGGTTCTTAACTTTATTGTTCTTAATCAGACATGTATTTGTTTGAAGATTGAAGAGTTACAACTTTTAAACGATAAAAAGAAGAATACTGGCCCATTCTGGAAGTGTAGACAGTTTGAAGACCGAGAGATTACGAGAAGTTTCTGCAATTGAAATTGATCCTGAGGCACAAAGAGATGGTGAGGCTTCCACATTTACAACTCTACTTCGTTATCTTTGTCAGATTCCACATTCTCCAAAAATGGAACTCTTGCTTTAATCGATATATTGTGGAGTATAACACAAGCGTTGATTATAATTCCTTCTTTAACTGGACAGTAAATAATATCCATTCCTTATAACCAGACAACGAAATCTGCTCTGGAGTGTATGTACCAATACATCGCTTAACCAGATCTCTTGTCTGCTTATGAGATGAGTTGTATTTATTCTTTGCCTCGAAGATCGCTCTAAGAACCAGGGTCATAAGCCATGGTGGCAATAGTTAACCACTATCACCGAGGAGCCAAAAGTTTCACTCTTTCGTTTAACAGATATTCAAGTGTTGTCTTTGTTCTTGAACGTGTTGCCACACCCCACACGTATGCATCATGTGCTATTCCTTCATATAGAGCATTTGCGCTTACGATTATAAAATCATATGATATGATAACATTCATAAAATTACCGCCGTTTCTGCAGTAAAACATGTTGTGTTCAATTTCTCTCCTTGGAGCTGACACTGGGTACGTTCGGACGACCCAAGGGACTAGAAATTAAGGCAAGTTTCTAGTCTCTGATTGGTCAGCTGCCAAAATATTGCTTTCCAAATAAGGCAACTTTATTGGAAAGTTGACTGGAAAGTAAGTCAAGAAAAATCTCCCTTAATATCTAGTCAAGTGCACTTGTGTCAGAATATCAGCTGATTATATTTGGTCACTAAATAGAAAGCTGAACTTTATTGATTTCTGATTTATTAATTTTTTTGCACGTTCATTTTTACCATTTTGCGGGAAGATTCTTTATCAAATACGAAAAAGAAAATTATTAACAGCATGATAAGTAAAAAAATATAAGTTTTCTATGAGATTTGTTAATTTTATGTTTAGTTTCCTAATACAAAAATCAAATAGTCTCGAAAAACTTTTTTTCAAAAAGCTTGTTTATTACAACTCGTTAAGGGTTTATTTCAGGTGTGAGGATTTTCTTAGACAAAAATACAATCGGTACTTTCTTCAATATCAACTGAAGGTAAATGTTTGAAGTAAAGTTCCAAGTTTGACATTTCAAAAAAATCTAGTTACCTTGGTCAAATTTGCGTTCAATGAATCCAGTTGACTGAATATCAAGTCCCTTGGGTCGTCTGAACGTACCCACTTTTTGTGTGAGTTCCATTGACTAAACTTATCACACCAGGGAATGCCAAATCGTTCGTAGAATTTTGACTTTCGAGCTAGAAATTAATTCCAAGTAGGAAACTGCACATACATATCTGTGGCCTATTCTGTTTAAAGCAATGGAAACTTCTGCTACAAAATGGCTTACTGAAGTCTGAGAAAATGATTATAAAGAATCTTGACCAACAAACGTTGAAAAAGTGGCAAATAACCTCAAAATACTCAACAACTATACCTATAATAACATGGAAGCGCATTTCTACGTTGATTTGAATTTAGAAATAGCCTTAATTCGTCTATTAAATCCATGCACAGATGTTTCGGAAATCTATTAAGTTAAATGAATTGCTAATCAGTAGGTAGCAACACGATTTTGTCTCTTTCGAAAAGAATGCCTCAAAACTCTTAGATAATTTCTAAGAAAGAATACAAGTTATGCATTATTGTAAGGCTTTGATATAACTCAAATAAAGAGCTCAACATGAAAACTCACAGCCTCGTAATACTACGTTTTCATTAGAGCTGAAATGAGCTAATTTCGCAAATCACAGAAAAAGTGTTTTCATTTGTAATTTGGTAATTTCGTTTGACAGCTCATTTCATTTTTGAATTTCAACTGGCTGTTAATCGATTTTTGTTGTTGTTTCTTTTGTCTCCTTCCATTGCGCTTTGACATTTTCATACAAAACCAATTCAGAGCTCTTCAAACTGTGGCTAATTGGGTGTGTTCGTTAGGTTTTGACTTAATTTCCAACCTAATTTCGTGCAAATTTGGTTGAAATTATCTCATTTCGAAATGTGAATTTGTATGGAAAATGAGATGATTTCGTATCGCATTTGGAAATTTTCAACGAAATTACCTCATTTGGCCTAATGAAAACGCAGTATAATTTGTATCTACAGAAGAAAAAAATCGTTACAGTTTGAAGTTAACAATAACCCATAGATATAATATTGTAGACAACAACCATTTTTTATTATTGAGAAGCTCTGTTTATAAATATTCTTTTACCGTTATTCGGAGTTAAAAAAGTAAAGTAAAGCGAATCAACCGTCAAATACAAATTCACCACTTTAAGCTTTGTATATACAAAAACAAAGCTTTAAGGAACTTTGTGTGCATTTGGTAAAAGCACCCATTTTATTTAAGTAGATAGGTACTATTATACCTATGTACGTAAGGTATGCTCATTTCCGATGATAGCTAAAGCAGACACAGACGTTTATTGAAGTTTTCTATTAATTTGACACATTTTGTCATTCGTTTTAGCACTTTGGCATCGTCTCAGCATAGCCTCGGTGGCGCAGTAGGCAGCGCGTAAGTCTCATAATCTTAAGGTCGTGAGTTCGAGCCTCACCCGGGGCATTATTTTTTTTTTTAATTTAATCTCCAGTTATAACTATAATGTCCCTTTATGAAATAATTTTTTTTTTACCAAATGAATTTTTAAATATTTCCTCATGTCAGTTAATGTTACAAAAAGTGGCTTCTTCTAAATTCTTTGACACTTCCTAGATTTAATTTATTTGTTTTGAACTAGGGATTACATACTTGTTCTTGTTGAATGCTGAAGATTTGAGTCATGATCTCACATAAATAATTCTTTGTGGAAATATTAAAGGTCATGATCATTTTAATTTTGATTAGATGAACAAGCAATCCAAAACAAACAAACTTCACTGGTAGCACCTTCGGTTGCACTTAATGCCTTTCACAACAACTTTACGAGTAAGTTAGTTAAGTAAACAATAGTGACACTCACTATCAACGCAGCTCCATGTACATAAGTGCTGCCCGCTGATTGCAATTGAATATAAAATTTATTGAGCATGCATGATTCACCTTGGAATTCAAATACATATAATGTATTCTTAATTAATTGCGAGCAGGGGAAGTGAATATATATTCTGATGCACCAAAACCTCCTCCATCCCCCTTGAATGCAAGTGCGTGCGTGATATTTGACCCCCATTGAATGTCAGAAACAATCAATCAACAACAAACTTCGGAGTGTGGTTCTTAATGCAAATGATTTTCATGTATTTTTCTTTCATTTTGAATATTTCTTTATAAGTTTAAAGTACATACGTAGATATGCTTTGGCTTGAATGCAAAATTATACAACTCAATTATTATAATTGTAAAGTGTAAACATTACTATACAGGGTGTCCCACAGTCACCGCCGCAGACGAAAGCCATAGCTAGGTTTCCTAGGTAATTTTTATTCGAAAAGTGTAAATGAGTTATAACGGTTTTTATAATTTTGGGCCCCATTTAAGTTAAGTTTGGCTTTATCTTTGGCAGTCTAAGACGACGGATTCTAATGTCGTTTTTCATTGAAATCTGAAAGATTTGATTTTAAAATCAAGAATCGCTGTCTTGAATGAAACATCTGGGTGTGCTTTTGAGTAGATTCAATTACACACATAGCACACATATAAATAAACATCGTACAAAAAATGCCCAACTGCGATTGCTGTTTGACAGAAAAGTGCTTGCACGTATTAAAGAATGCAGATCAAGTCTCCCAAACTAGAGAGATCGCATCTTTCTTCTTCAGATCTCATCTTTTTTTGAATAAAACATGAAAAAGTAAAATAAATGCAAGTCTCTTCGCAAAAAGATCAAATTTTTTCAAATGAAAAACGACATAACATTCCTTTTTCCATTCAAACACGAATTTTAAACCCCTCAAAACTGATACATATACAACTTTTTTCTTGTGTGGATATTTTTTTTTTAATTTATCACCAAAAACGATTATTTTTTCAATTTTGAATTTATTCTTTTCTTCTTTATCATTTTTTCAAAATATAATGTTGTTATTAAGTATAATTTCTTGATTTGATACGACGCGACGGCTCTACAATTTTTTCGACGTGTATTTGTTTTAATTTGTTTGTCTCCTTCTAAAGCGCTTTCACATGAGCTGCGACCTGCGAATAAAATTACTTAGACAATTCCACAACATCAGGACGCATTTTTTAAAGCAGCGAATGAAAAAATTATCTCGAATTTAACCTCACATTTTTTTTTAAGCAGCCGTTTTAATGATTTATTTTTAATGAAAATTCACGTCTGTTGCTGACCAAATTCAAGGTCAATCTGATGAATTCGCAGCTCATATGCAAGGCACTGAACCCACCCACACTAGCTCAGAATAAAATAACTTTTTTTTTATTAAATTTTTTTGTTGCTAGTAAACTTTAAGCATATATGTAGGTACCTCCTTTTTATAAAAAAAGGTAAACATTTTTAAGAGAATAAATTGGGTTTGTATGATAAAAAAATTATACTCAATAACGTATTATTAATTAAAATGGTGGATATTAAAGTAAAAAAAAACAACTAACAAATTTAAGATATGGTACTTGGCTATAAATTTTGAAAAAAAAACTTTATCCACACAAGAAATTGTTTGAATGTAAAAACGAATTTTAGAATCCGTAGTAAAAATGTAAAGATAGACCCAGTCCAAAAACTAAAACGGGACCCAATATCGGGAAAAGCGTTGTATATATGAAGCTCCAAAACGAAGTGAAAACGAGAAAATTACATCAGACGATTTTCAACTTAAAATGACCTCAGGAACCCATATGGTTTTCATCTGCGGCGTTACTGTGGGACACCCTGCATATAAGATTTTTACTTGCGATAGGTATATATGTAGCAGGTATGTACTATATTATGTACAAACATATATGGAAAGTTATGCATTCGTAAAAACAAATCTAACTTTTTATTACAATTCTGTCTGTCCGTTGAGGCTTGAGATACAGCCTAAACGGCTGATTCGATTTTCTTCAAACTTGGTACATTCTTGGTCTTTCTCCCCACACAGTTTTTTATCTTTATTTTTTAGAACAAAAACTTTCGTTACCTGCCATACAATTTTTTTTTAGAAATTAATCATAATCGTAATTTTATCAAGAACGGCTCCACAATTTTTCTGAAAAAGAAATTCAATAAATTATACTTTTTGTAAAGGCTTCCTTTGGGTGGGGAATCATTTTTCGATTTTCTTCAATACGGTATGACTGATTTTAACAATTTTTACTTGCGATATAGGTACTATAGGGCAAGTTTTGGATTCGAGATAACAATCAAACATGACATTACGATGATAGAGAACACGAAACAAGTGGGTGTCACAATTCTGTCTGTCTGTCTGTCCGTACCTCAACCTACAGCCAAAGCCAATGAAGCGATTTTCTTCAAAATTTTCACTTAAGGTTTTTTTGTAACTCTCCAGAGGGGAAATTATTTTTTTTTTTAGCTCAAAAAATAACGGTACTTGCCATACAACCGTTAAGGAAAAGCTTATTTATCTCAAAAACGGCTCCAACAATTTTGATAAAAAGAAATCAGTGTATTTATTATAGATATGATGTATCTTTAAGTAAGAAAAAAATAACCAAAAACATTTACTAACGGTACCTGCCATATAACGGTTTTTTTGATTTTTTTGTTTTCTCATTAACCGCTCATCCGATTTCAATAAAAATGTTTGCACAAAAGCTTTATTAGAATATAAATAATACTGCATACCAAAAATTTTGAAAAAATAAATTTTGGATTTAAAAAAAAATATTCAAAATTTTTTTTTGAAAACTCAGTATTTCAAAAACGGGTTCATGAATTGTTTTGAAACTTCAAATGTATATTAATAAATGTATATTAAGATATACTCAAAATTGGCATACCAAATTTTTTTTTTGAAAAATGTTACAAACATTTTGTATATAAAAAATTAATTTTTAAGAAAACGGCTCCAACGATTTCAATTTTTTTTTTTTACATATATTCGTATTTTTCAAGTAATCAAATGGCATACTTTTTTTTTAGCTCTAAGTTATTTATCAGACTGTTTGTACAATTAAAAGAACGATTTAAATGCTTTTTTATACTTTTTCTATAATTACTTGAATATTTTTTAAAGTTCTTAAGTCCCACACAACTTGAACATAAGAACAAGTACGTGCGATCCAGTCGTGCATTTTATTTTTATACAGAAACTTCCAAAAAAATATAAAAAGCATTGCGTACAAAATTGTTAAAAAAATATTTTTTGGTTAAAAAAAAAATTTGGAAAGTATGTTAAATATTTCGAAAACAATATGATCGATTTTTTTAAAAACTCGATAGAAGGGTTTTTAATACTCTCTAAAATATTTTAAGAAAAAATTTTACTTTTGTGGAAAAATAACGGTACCTTCCATACAAAAGTTAAATAAACCGTTGAGGAAAATATTTTGTTTTCAAAAACGGCTCCTTCAATTTTGATTAAACTTTTTATGCTAAAATTATTGCGATCTACTATACCAAACATTATAAAATTATACACTTAACTATTAGTAGTACCTACCTCTCATAGAATATTTTTATTTAGAATTTTCTCACTATTGACTGAACGAATTTTGATCAATTTTTTTTATATAAGAATTTCAAATAAGATAAAATAATATTGCATATCAAAATTTTCTAATTTTTTTTGTTTGAAAAAGTTTCACACTATTTTTTTGAAAACTCGGTATCTCAAAAACTAGTTAACAATTTTTTTACATTTTATTTTCATATGTACATAAGTAAATACTTAAGATTTGCAATTTAATATATACAAAATAATTTTGTAAAAAAACCGCTAAACCCGCAAAATTTTTTACAAGCTGAATTTTGATTGATTTTATTCAAGGTAGTCCCTTTTATCATATCCGATAGTTACCAAACCTCCCAGGGTGGGGTTTCACCGCCATCTTAGAAAAACCGCAACCATCAAGAATTTTTCGGACATTGGCTAAATTTTGGGGAGTAATTTTCGCAGAGAGCTCATTTAAGTGTCAAATTGATATGTAAACTGTCCCTTCACATAACAGGAGCAGCCATTTGATATTTCTGACTATTTACGTCCGCACAAGCACGGCACAGCCATTTTTTATTTGTGACACTTTCAATTTTGACAACCTGCGCAGTAGATATACCTTTTACCCAAGATTTTGTGTACTCTGGCTTTGATTTACATATGTACATACTTATGTATGATAAAAGCTTATTCAATATTATGATTTTCCCTTTCCGAAAAGAAATAATTGGAACCGCTATCGAAGGCCATACTTTATATTGCGAAAATGAAGAACTTTCTATAATTGCATCTGTTTTTACCTGGAAGTATAGATGTACATGATATCGCCGGCCGTCACCATCAGAGACAGAATAACGTGTTTGAATAAAGTATGACTCCATTTAGTTTAAAAGTTTAATTAACAAATCAGTTAATTCGGTTCGTCTTCATCTTGGAGAACTTCAATTCTTCTGGATGTAAGATGCATTGATAGGAGAACGATAGCCGCATTTTATTATCCACATGATCTGATCCGGATCAATTTTTAACACGTATAATTACAAAAACAACATGGGATCCTGCTTTTTATCTGGATCTATTTAAATGATCCGAAAATAAGTTTCCACACTGGCGGTCTGGAAGCTATTTACTATTGTGAAATGTGTTTTATACTATACGTTTTCACCGAGCGCTAAACTGAGATTTAATAAGATTTACCTCAAGTCTTCTTCAAATCACCAAGATTTACCATACAAAATTTGTTCGGTAATCTAGTAGGTTCAAAATTAATCTTCTTAAATCTCCCTTGGGTAAATAGTTTAACAAATCAAACTAACCTATTCTCATATGGCGCTGAAGGATCCATTCGTGGCTGGATTCAGTTCTCTATTATTTGACACAAAAGAAACTTTCTATCTCACTTCCACTTCATAAGAAATAATGAAACCCCTTTTGCTTTTGAAGTGTGCTGTCAGAGTTAATCTTCTTTATAATCTTTTCATCCGGTGGAAACACTAAATCTTTTTCCTTAAATCCCAGATTATCTTTTGGTGAAAACTTAGTATTAGTATTGCAAAGAAAAGAGGCAACTGACACATGACAAATAGACAAACGTAAGGCAAAAAGAGACGGGTTTGTAACACTACTGTCACTAAGATCCTGCGGTCTGCTTTCTTTATCATGATCTGGGGGTCAATTCTCGATCTGTGAAACTGTGAAATGAAAACAAAGTTATCATTTCAGTTTTCACAGAGTTTTATCATTTTATCACTTCACAAACACGCGCAAGGCGATTCCCGAACTCGTTATAAAAAACTGCTGTCAAAGTGAGTACTAAAAAGTACTAACATGAAAAATGCTACCACTTGCTCATAGAAAAAGATGATTGTGACGTTATAGAAAGACCAAGATGGCGACTTGGGTGTTTCAAATGAGTACAATTTGTTTGTTTATCATTTTTCTTTTCACAGAATGAAATGATTCTGATAAACGAATTATCATATGAAAACATTTTGGCATTTGTTTTCATTTTTTCACACTTCGAGAATCGCATTTGGCGTGAAGGCGTTATCATATTTATCACTTCACAGTTTCACAGATCGAGAATTGACCCCCTGATCCGGATCAGATCATGAGGATAATAAAATGAGACTGATGTAGCACCTTTGTTTCATGGTATCAAGGCAGGAAGTGGTAGTGGCTTTCTTGATACTTGCTCAAGGCGCCCATTGGGTTCAGCGCTCTGCGCATTTGCACCGCTTGCACGTATATCTTGTCTGGCCCTGGTCAAGGCGAAAACCTTAGATGCAGAGAACATGGTTGGGAGAACTGGAAAGGAGGTGGTTGGCAAATACTTGCCCTTGCCCCTCTCTCCGGGTGTTAGTGTTAGATTTAAGCAGTCAAACCTATCAATTTAAATGAACTCTCTACGACCGATGATTATAGTTCCCAAAATAAATTCAAAACCCCAAAAATCCAAGATGGCGATGGTTTTTTTCAAGATGGTGGTTAAATCCCACCTCGGGATGTTTCGGATGGGAACTTTCAGAATAATTTTTCGATATGGATTCTTCTTATTTGAATGTGTCATGTGCTGATTAATGTTCTCTTTGGATGTTTGCCACAGGTGAAGTGAAAGTGATGGCTTTTTGTGATAGTTATGGTAAAATTTTCTGAAATACCATAGCGTCACCAAGCCCCAAAAATATTTTTGTCCGTCCAATTCTAAACGAGCGTGCAAAAACAACAAGGAAAAACAATTCTGTGGTATTTGGTAGAAACATGATAACTCCATTTTAAAATTTGCGCCTTGCGTCCACTTTACATCGACCTACAACCTAAACGGGTAAACCGATTTTCTTCAAATTTGAAATATAATTTTTCAAAGGTTATGTTCATAAGTATTCCAAATTTGAAGAAAATCTGTGGCCTCGTTTACACTCTAGCTTGATTTAAAGTGGGCGTAAAGACGCTAATTTTAAAATGGAGTTATCAGGTTTCTACCAAACACCACAGAATTTTTTTGTCAGATACCAGGCATTTTCTATATGTAATTTCTACAAAACTATTTATCTATATATCGTAGCAGAATCACTTCCCAAAAGAGCAAAGTCAAAGTGAAATGCTACTTTCGGACTGTTCTCTGTTTGTAACACACGATTTTGATTTATAGTCATTTCATATAATGTAGTTCGAATTTATAGTGCCTTATAGAAACTCAACTTATAAGGGTTTTTGTTAGCTACATACATGAGCACCTGCATATCTATAAAAATTCTTATCAAGGACCTTCCACTTCGATCGCGGTAGAGCCTTGCAAATTTCTCGATCAAAATAAAAAATAAAAACAATAACAACAACACCGATTAAAGTGTTGTGATCACAGAAATAGAATTGTCACTGTGAAGGCATTTCAATGTAACGCACTTGATTAATAAAACACGAAGCGGAAGTAACATTGAAAATTAAAAATAGCACAACAACTGGCGTGTATGAGCTTGAAGTGCACTGCACATTATCAGCACACTCTAAAAACAGAGAAACAGTACGGAAAAGCTCGATAATTTCTCCGATTAAAGCGAATAAAATTAAATGGCCAGAATAGTTGTTGTTGTCGTCGTCACCTTAAGCTCACACATCAAACGTGCAACGAGCAATCGGAAACGAATGGTTTATAGTTTAGTACATACCCATAAGTGTGGGGTACCCAACTGCATGCAGTGATGCAGTGTCATATGCTACACTTGTAGTCATTGTACTCCACTCCATGACACAATCAATGTAAATCTCTCGACGTTGAACTTGAACGTCTATAAGGAAGTCGTCCGATTTTCATATTTTTTTTTTTTTTTTTTTTTTTTTTTTTATTGTCGTTGTATTTATGGATATTTATTTTTTTTCTCCCAGACAAACGCCCACCCCCTCATTTGTGTTTTGTCTGTTGCACTTAACAACGAGTAAATGAACTAAGTACAGTTCACCAAGACACCAACTATATATCAGTTACAAGCAGTTGTAGTCAGTTTATTTTGATAGGCGAGACAGCGTTTCAAGAACACCGTGATCACACGCGAGAATTGAAATATGAATTAATGACTGGGTGCAATGGTGATATGCATACACATATTCGTCGCGTCGAAAGCTTTTATCTTTAATTTCAGTTATTGCAGCAAAGTATTATAATGATTGGACAATTAAGTCATTTGATAGGTTGTTAAATACATTTCCTTAGTTCCGCTATATTTATTTGTAATTTACCATTGTTTACGTTACAATGCTACTAAGGCTTAGTAAAATTCATTTACAGAGGTGTATCATAGCTGTAGGTATTGTTTATTGGTGGAGCCCCGGGTGCCATTTAAATAATGTTCTTTTCGAATGTAAATTAGGAGTACTCTTACTAACTACCTATTCTAAAAACCTCCGATTAGGTGTTCCGAGTCACCAGTACACATATTAAAGGCAATATCATTAGAGTTTTGATTTTTGTTCAATTCTGCGCATATATCAAAATTTGTGTCAAATGTCAATATTTGTTGTTGTTTTACGTGTGTTTTTGTCATCACGTTCCCATCCATTTTTTATTTCTGACAATCTCAATTTTAATTTGTTGTTGTTTTTTCGTGTGTACCTTAGATTTGTGTACTGTGGTTCCGAGTAATGTTTTCAAAGTCAAATTCTGATTTCAAAAAAGGAGTGGACATGGAACACACACATATGTACATTTAAAGTTCATAGTCGGATTGCTTGAAAAAGTACGCATACGCCACAATGTACCATTTTAAAATAAAATACGTAGCTCCTTTTTAATTGCAAAAAGGACGGTAGTTTAAATGTAGGTTGTATTTGACATTTATAAAAACCTATGTAATAAAATAAGTATAGCACATGCTTAAAAAAAATAGGTTGAAGTTGCATTTGCAGTTACAATAAAACAAAACAAAATTTCGGAGAAAAATGGATTCAGAGCAATATAGCAATCACCGGCTGATGGGTGCCCGCTTTAAACACAGAATCAATTTATATAGAAAACTGATTTTGTTTTTGAAAGTATTAATTACTTCATTTATTAACTAGCTGTACAGGTAAACGTTGTTCTGCCATATAAATTATCGAATAAATCTAACGTAGGTTAATTCTGTTCTGCCATATAAATTATCAATTAAATTGAATGAATGTTAGGGACTTATTGAAAGAGTCTATTCAGAATAGAATTAAAGTCGACTTTAAATGAGGGTCCACAATATGCCGATCAACATTGTTGGTTAACATTGTCGATCAACATGCTAGTGTGTATGTCAAAAACTTTCGTAGCAACTAGTTGTGTGAATTGGAATTTTCTGATCGATGCGTCAGGATCCAACCAAAGGGTTCAGGGTTCGAATCCTGGGGGTACAGTAATCATTAAATACCAAATTTCTGTCATGATTTGGAATTGTTTCGATATTACTCTACTTAAGATATTTGATATTAAATTTCATTAACATAAAACTTGGCATATATTTTAGATCTCATTACTTTTTTTGGCAGACTTTTTACGCACAGGTTTCTTGTACATATAAGAACTTGGCTCTTTTTTTAACATTTATGTTTTTGTTCTGATTTATTTAACAAAAAATGGTGGGACTCATCGCAACAGTCAAAAAGAGTGTCCGACAATTTGGTATAGTGTAGATAGAGGACAGTCTTAGCGCTCCATATGATACCAAATTTAGAGAAGTTGCTTATAGGTTCACGTCGAAAATGCAACCTGAAAAGTGCATTTGCTAACCATTGCCACCAGTTAAAGCTTTTCCGACCAGTAGTCTTGTAAAAATTAAGACTAAAGCTATCGGTTGGCATCTTCTTTTTGAGTGGCCGCGATGAGATATGTTTGTATGTAATCTTCTGGTTGCCTCCCGAACTATTAGTAAAACCTGATTAACGCAAACAAAAATGCCAAAAATTCGTTGAACCAAACTTAATTTCAAAAATCCGAAGGATACTTAAGCAGATTTGACATTTGAATTGAAACCTCCAGTCGAAAGCTTTTTATTTTTCTGTTTTAGAAAGTCGATTCTATTTCAATAGGTATTCTACCGTGTTAACTCTCGCAATAAAAGACTTAATTCGAAGTTGAAATGTTAAATTTGAAACTGAAAGTGAGCTGTTGTTGTGTGTCGCAGTTATGTTCTTGGAATTTTTCCGCGCCGATTTCTAATGCAGCTAAACCGGGCCGCTTACCTCAAGTACGACGACAGTGAACATTACTTATTTGCCGTTGGGGATAGATTCCTGAGGTGTTCGATAAGATATTAAAACCCGAGCAGTCAACAGTTTTTGACATTTGAATGACATTCCCCGCCCTGGGGCAGCGAACATCAAACAAACCTATTGAAGTGAAGTGTCGTGTCACTTTGACATTTCATTCTGCATTTGTTATGAGTATGTATCATTCAGCAAACGTCACTACCATATAAATTATCAAATAAATTGAACGTAAACACGGTCAAACTCTAACGTATTTGCCCGATATCCACGTGTGGAATCTAACTTCAACGGCGAATAATTTCTGTTCACTATCGTCATACTTAAGGTAACCGGAACAGAACTATGCGACACACAACAACAGCACACTTTCAGTTTCAAATTTAATATTTACTTACTTTCTTTCGATTTATTTGATACTTTACAAATATGGCAGAACAACTTTTGCCGGGTCAACTTGTATCTTCATAAAAACAGTAATTTCACATGGAACTCTTGCCAACAGGTGATTTCAATTTTTCAGCTCTGTGTCCAATCGTTCTGTTACTGTCGCATCGATAAATCGATCGAGAATCGATGAACATTGAAGCAAAATACATGAGTTTAATTTCAACGTTTCTCGACCAATTTTATCGATGGGAGAGTACCAGAATGTAGGAACAGATTTCTTGACCTGAGAGAAAATCTGGTGTGCGTGAGAGTGGATTCAGTGCAAGTACGAACACACATCGAACACAGTGCAAATAAAATGGGGTGAAAATAAGTGCCATATAAACACTATCACAACAAAAACATAAATGTAAAAAAAGGAGCCAAGTTCTTATGTGTACAAGAAACCTGTTAGTAAAAACTCAGCCAAAAAAAGTAATGAGATCTAAAATGTATGCCAAGTTTTAAGTTCATGAAGTTTAATATCAAATATCTTAAATAAAGTAATATCGAAACAATTCCAAATCATGACAGAAATTTGGTAATTAATGATTACTGATTAAAATTTGGTGGGTTCACTGGTCAAGTTTTCATACATTTTAAATTTGTGATCAAGTAAGTATTTAAGAGAAAACTTGCCAAGTAAATCCACCAAATTTTAATCAGTAATCATTAATTACCAAATTTCTGTCATGATTTGGAATTGTTTCGATATTACTCTACTTAAGATATTTGATATTAAACTTCATGAACTTAAAACTTGGCATACATTTTAGATCTCATTACTTTTTTTGGCTGAGTTTTTACTAACAGGTTTCTTGTACACATAAGAACTTGGCTCCTTTTTTTACATTTATGTTTTTGTTGTGATTTCACTCCTTTTTGCAAAGATTTATTATGCCAGGTGAAAGTCAAGCCCTACCGCTCTACAATGTTTCATAATTCTATGACAACAGAAAGTGCTCCATACAATTAATAGCAATTCTGATAAAGTGGGTGGATGGCACCCCCCCCCCCCTAAATGGACAATTCCAAATTTTCGACTTTTTTCCTTTCTAAGTACTTCAAAGCCTACCGACCTACCAATTTTCATCGTTCTACAACAATCGGAAATGCTCCATATAATTTATAAGAATTTTTAAGAATGTGGGTGGATGCCACGCCCCCCGAATGCAAAATTCCAATTATTCAAATTTTTCTTTCTAAGTACTTTAAGCCCTACCGACCTAACAATTTTCATTGTTCTACAACAATATTAAGTGCTTCATATAGTTTATACGAATTTTTAAGAACAAGGGTCGATGCCACGCCCCCTGAACTGAAACTTCCAATTTTTCGATTTTTTCCTTCTAAGTATTTCAAGGCATACCGACCTACCAATTTCCATCGTTCTACAACAATCGGAAGTGTTCATATAATTTATAAGAATTTTTGAGAATGTGGGTGGATGCCACGCCCTCTGAACTGAAACTTCCAATTTTTTGATTTTTTTTCTTCAAGTACTTCAAGGCCTACCGACCTACCAATTTTCATCGTTCTACAACAATCGTAAAGGCTCCATAATATTTATAAGAATTTTTAAAAATGTGGGTGGATACCACGCCCCCTGAATGCAAAATTCCAATTTTTCAATATTTTTCTTTTTAAGTACCTTAAGCCCTACCGACCTACCAATTTTCATCGTTCTACAACAATCGGAAGTGCTCCATATAATTTATAAGAATTTTTAAGAATGTGGGTGGATGCCACGCCCCCTGTATGGAAAATTCCAATTTTTCAATTTTTTTCTTTCTAAGTACCTTAAGACCTACCGACTTACCAATTTTAATTGTTCTACAACAATCGGAAAAGCTTCATATAATTTATAGAATATTTAAGAAAGTGGGTGGATGCCACGCCCCCTGAATTCAAAATTGCAGATTTTCGATTTTTTCCTTTGTATGTACCACAAGGCCTACCGTTGTGCGAAATTTCAAGTTTCTACGATGTCGGGAAGTGCTCCATAATTTTGATGATCTGTCAGTGAGTCAGTGAGTCAGTGAGTCAGTGAGTCAGTCAGTTACGGTTTTTGCGATTTTTGAAGTCCTATAGCTTGGGAACTATTAATGCTAAGGAGTTGAAATTTTGTGAGCCACCTGTGTTTGATCAGTTCAGCAAATACTCCGAATTTGAAGTTTCTGACTTTATTGGTACTGAAGTTAGAGGGGGGTTGAAAATCGCCTGAGTTTGTTCCTGTAAAAAGGGTGTAGTGCCGCGAACTTGGCTGGGCACTACCGTGCCCTTTGATACAAAAATACTAAAATCGCGATTAAAAAATGGGTGGTGGGGGTAGGAGGGTGGACACTACTTTACGACCTATTTGCATAGCTACCAAATATTCAAACCAAATTTCATAAAAATCGGTCGAGCCGTTTCGGAGGAGTTTCCTCTTAAATTGATACTAAAATGATAATTAATAGGCCGAGAGCCGGGTACTTCTTTTCTGAAATTCATCACTGAACTGATTTTCTTGATGCAATTATGTTCAGGCGTGTCCCCCGAGTGTAAATCCAAGTTGGCGGAACGGGGGTACGCGAGCATCAGCCGCCATCTTGGAAAACACATTTTATCAAATATTTCCTGAACCATGCATCGTACGACATAAAAAGTAATATTTTTTGAAAGCGGATATTCCACTCTTTTATTTGATTTTTAAATAAAGTTGTTTTCGTGAAAAGTTGTTGAGAAATTAATGTTAAAGTCATATTTTTGAATACCTTCAACATGAAAAAATCACTCTTTTTTTGAAAAAATATTTTCTTCAAAGTTTAATTTGTCAAGAAATTTTCACGAAAGCAACTTGATTTGAAACAGATAAAAGAATGGAATACAAACTTTCAACAATATTTATTATTTTTATCGTACGATGCATGGCTTACGAGATATTTAATAAAACGCGTTCTACAAAAAAGTGGTTGACGCTCGTGCCCCCTCGTCCCACCAACTTGTATTTACATTCGGGGCACTTCCCTGAACATATCTATTCCCATCAAGAAAATCAGTTCAGTAAAAAATTGCATTATGAACCTACTTTTTTGCTCTGCCTCTGGGGCTATAATTATAAAGTCCCATATAAGTCTTAAAAATACAAATTAAAAAAAAAAATGGAAAATTTCATTAAAAAAATATAGTTCTCCAAAGGATATTAATTAAATGATGTTGTTTTCCATTTATAAACATAAAGACAACATTTCTTTTTAGCGCCCTTCTTTCAAAATACTTTCCCCATACCTAGGATCTCTCAGCCATCCACAAATTCTCCCCTGGTAAATGCATTACAAATTTATTTTTTTTTGTTCACAAAACAAATGCTCAGACAACCCGACATTTTATTAAAACAAAATAAACAAATATGTAATAATAATAAAATTCACTAAGGCCAAGGTCGTTGTGCTTTTCTCAATTATTATTGAGGCAAACAACATTTTGCGATCCCGTCATATATCATTTATATTATTATAGTCATAGCTATATGCATCGATACAACTCTCACACTTCTCACAGCATCATACATACAGTTATTGTTTGAATGGTCTCTAAGCATATGTATGTGTGTAATATGTGTATTTTTTTTCTATTTTAACAACAATAAATGACTATTTACAACTATTTATGGGAATTTGTAGTTTTTTTTTTGTTTTGTTTAACAATTCGAAGCAAAAATATAATCATGATTGTCAGTTTGTTATTCGAGGACATACAAATGTTTCATTATTTTGTTGCAATAATGATGATGGGTAGAGGTTTACCTACCTAACCTACTGGTTGGTGCTTTTGTTAGTTAATTAAATTATACAACTAGGTCGCATGTAGTCGCTGTAAGGGTTAAAGAAAGGATTGGAAGTTAAAAGTATATTGTAGTTGATCCAAAGATAAAACTTACTAAGCAACAAAAAAAAGGCAACAACTGTCTCAAATATCAAATTTTACCCAAAATGTCACATACGTAACAAACAAATCTTTCAGTGGGCACATTATCAGCTCCAGCAGAAAAAAGACATAGCATTTGTGAAAAGTCCATACTAAAAAAAATTAAAATATGTTGGAAGCTTCTTATTGTTCAAAACTGAGGGGGGGGCTCCTACCTGTGTCCCCCACTTCGGGTACCTCTATGGTAACAATAATAACATTTTTTGAATGGAGTGCCACATTAGTTGAAACTTTTGTCGTTGTTACCCGAAATGTCACAAATGTAACAACAATGTAAATTTTTACTAAGACGCACGTTAGTAACATAAACTTTAGTAAAAAAATGGAGTCACGATGCATGAAATCAGCAAACATTTATTTTTAGCTTTATATATGCCGTATTTTAATTTCTTTTTTTTTTACTCAACCAATACATGCCCTATAGAGTATTTTAAAAGGAGCCACGCGAATTATAGAGTATAGAGGTACCTACTTGGTCATCATTATAAGCGTATGTTTAATTGAAAATCAAATCGAGAATAAGCTGAATCATTGAGTATAGGTATCAACAATAGGCATTAAAAATATATTTAGAAAAAAAAAACTAATAAATAAATTATTCGCTTAGTGTTTTTATATTTTTTTTTTCTTTTAAGATATTGGTACAGATATGATCGAGTGTATTTGAGATCTCGTGGCCAACGAGATATTATTATTTGCCATAACAAGTTCGCACTTTGAATGATTATGACAATTGCGTTAATAGGTTAACTATTACATTTTGGTCTTTATCCGACTTTGGTTTGGCAACTATGTAGCCTTGAGTGATTTTTTGAGAGATTACCGTCAAGTTTCAACCGTCACCGTCACCCTTTCCTTAACCATCGACACACTACAAGTCGTCGTTGCTCAGACTTGTTACTAAGGAAACACCTCTATATTTCTCTAGCTAATTGGCTATGCTTGAGATTTTGGCAAAGCTATACTTTAATAGCAAAAAAAAAAAAAAATACTCTATCGACAATGTAGTGTCCTTCACCTAATTCTTCACATTTGAAAGAAATTTTTAAAAATAACTGTAGGTATACACATGCATGCCCCACTCGGAAGCTTCTATGATTTATTTTAATTGCAAACTTTGTGTATTTTTTGTTGTTGTTTTAATTTTGATGGCGGACAATTTCAGTGAGAGGATACTCTCACTTGATGCAATAAGTTCATTGTTTATGCTTAAATTAAATTGCATAAGAAGATTGTTTAATTTAAAGAAGGTCTTATCAAGTATATACATATGTTCGTATCTTAGTTGAATGTTAAATACACAAAATTGAATCTAAAAATAATGATTTGTAAAGAAAATTTAGCTTGGTCAGGGTATATATGTAAGTGAAAATTGCACGGGTAATTGGCACTTATGAAAAGAAAATATTATTTTTTTTTTTAATTTTTCTGACATCCTCAAAACAATATATAGTCAAAGTACTTACATGTTTATATTGTGAAAAATTCAAGATCAACATTTTTCCTTGATTTGTTGATAGATTTTACAAATTTTATTGAGAGTAAACTTTTCACAGATGATTGATTACTCGCATATAATGGGCTGATTCATATTCTGCATTGAAAAAGACAAAAGCGTGCATCCCTAATATTCTGGTACATGGTTAGTCCAGTCAATAAAGGTTTTCACCTTAAAAAAGAAACTCAACAGTTTTGAAACTTGGCACACTTATTAAGAATGGTCTAGTGATGAAGTGTAAAAAAGTCCCCATGAATCCGAGGTGAGCTCTAGCGGCAGGAACGTGCAACATTTTTATTTTTTCGTTTTTTGTGTTTATCTTAGAAATTGTTTGTCTTATCAAAAAATTTTCTGAAAACAAAAGATTGCTCAAAAAATTCTCTACAATATTGATTATAACCAAATTTTCTATATCTTTTTATAGTTAAAAAGTTTGTTGTTGCTAAAAATTGGTACTTTTGTAAAATAACCTAAAAACGCTTTATTTTATATGCCATACACGACCGAGCCATTCTATCCATTTGGCTCGGTTGGATAGTAGATTGGCTGAAAACCCAAATGAGTCGGTGGCCGATCCACCCCACACATGAATTATTTTGGATCGGCACGGAGCCATTTGGCTCGTTAGCTCTGTCGTGTATGGCCAGACTTACGTTTTAAGAGTTCTACTGTGCAAGTATCTTAAGATCTTGTCACCTGTCCATATTTAATAGCCAATCTAAACTTATCTCCTCCAAGCCCCACTTCAGAAGTCTGAAAGCAAGTTATAGAAAACAACAAAGTGGATAATTTTTTTTTTTTACTTTTAAAAATAAAAATGTAGTAAAAAGAGGTTCTTATAGTAATTTATAATATTTTAATTAAATCATAATATTTTGCTACATTAAGCTGGCCATACACGACAGAGCCAAAGCGGCCCCGCGCCGATCCAAAATCGGTCGTGTGTGGGGTGGATCGCCAATCTGAAATCCAACCGAGCCAAATGGATCGGATGGCTCGGTCGTGTATGGCCAGCTTAAGGATTCATAATTCTTCCAGAAAAGTGATGGGCGTTAGTGGATTTAATTTTTTCTTTCCGGTATAACGTGTAAGCGGTGTTATAAGCGTTTCCACGAAAATTTTAAGATTCTGAGGCATATCATATCATATCATCAACGTTTTTGAAAAAATCATCAACAGTATGGCTGCTGCAGCTTTCACGATTCTGCTTGATTCCTCGGTTTAATCCAATTTTTTGTCACTATACCAAAGCCCTAAGCTAAGCCAGCATTGATCCAATACTGATAAAATGAATTGGCTCCATGCTCCAAACGAGATTAATAAATGTAGAATTGGGTGACAGCAAGTTAAAAGTTAGGGAGTGTAGGGGTACTCCACAGGGTGGAGTCTTACCTCATTTGCTTTGGGTCCTTGTTGTCAACCAGAGTTTAGTCAAACTAAATCTGAGTGGTATCAAGGTGACTGCATATGCCGATGACATCGTGTTAATGGCTCCTACAAACAGCTCTTGATAAGCTCAGTAATTGGGCCAGTAGCTGCGGACTCAACGTTAACCCATTGAAAACAGAATTGTTATTGATTACGAGGAAACACAATATTCCTGACATTGATCCACCAACCATTAACGGTACTCCGCTACAGGTTTCGGGAACTGCCAAATATCTTGGCGTTGTACTTGATTGAAAACTAAACTGGAATTAAAATATAAAACAAGGAGAGGAAAAAGCCTCAATTGCATTCTACACTTGTAGTAGAATTTAAAAGGTGGGGTCCCAGCCCCCGAACCATTCATTGGATGGACACAGCCATAATAAGGCCAATACTAACGTACGCATGCATGGTCTGGTGGCCAGCTTTAAATAAGGAAACCAATCTAAAGACCATGACCAAAATTCAAAAACTAGCGTGTATTGGCACAACATGAAAACTAAACCTACAGCTGTTTTGCGAAAGAGCTGGCGTCTAAAAGTGCTTTAAGACTTAAACAGTGTAATAATTAGAAAAAGGGCCACTTCGGTCACAGAACCATAATGCAATTTACAGACATAGACATTCAAACAGATTACGTCAGATAGATTTTAACTCAGTGGCGATGACAGGTATCCCTAGTAGGGAATTCTGGAAAGAAAACAGGGCCACCAATGCAAATCATGTATCGGTGTTTACTAACGGTTCCAAAACAGACGAAGTGGTAGGGTCAGGTATCTTCTTTGTCGGAAAACCCACCTATAAACTGATCAATAAAGCTTCCAAGCTTTTGCAGTGTATTCCAAGCGGAGGTGCTTGCAATTTGCGAAGCCGAGAAATATCTTGCCTTTCATGAAGTAGTCAATAGCAATATAGACATCTTCATATATAGCCAGGCGGCAATTGAAGCTATTTCTTCAATCACTATTAAGTCCAAACTGCGCAACAAACACAGTAACCCTTAAATGGGTCCCTGGACATCGTGATATTCTCGGGAACGAAATGGCAGATGAACTGGACCAGAAACGGATCATCTCTTGATCCAAGCCAAATCGAATCTTCGGTAAAAGGAAAAAAAAAATAGAATTAATCAGAATTTCCTTGAAGGTATGCAGACGTCAGATGGTCATCACTTGACACTTGTCGAGTTTCAAGAAATTTATGGCCGAACTTTTCGAAGAAAAAAAAACTGAATATTTACTCAAGATAAGCAGGCCTCAATTATCGTTCCTAGTAGGAGTCCTAATGGGCCACAACTCATTGGGAACCCACATGAAGAGGCGGAAGAGGGCTCTTCCAATTTCCTTTGTGAATGCCCCAGTCTGGCCATAACAAGAAAAGAAGCCCACGGAGAATACTCTTTCGATGAAATGGGTGACATCTCTACCCTGTCACTAAAGAATATCCTGAAATTTACTCAGAAGTCAGGATGGTTCAACGAGGCATCCCATTCCTTAACTTGTCCTAAATCCCATACCCATCCTCTCCTCACACCTACCTACCTATATCCTGGGGAGCGCAATGGATCCACGGAGATCCGATTGAGATTATGCGGCTTACCGTATCATCACCCTTTCTAACCTAACCTAACCTACACCAAGAGTTCAAAATTTGAAACTCTGTGCCAGTTAAGCAAATCGTTCCATCCTTATTATTCGATCGCCATATTTTTCTTCGAGCCTCTTTTTATCGTTTGGTTCGTTGTCACCTTCCCAGTTACCGCAAATCTCAATTAAAAGGGAAATTTGGTCATAATCAATATTGTAGAGAGTTTCATAGCTATTTTTTGTTCTCATAAATTTTTTTGATAAGACAAATAATTTCTAAGATAACCGATCACCATCAGACAACCTGCAAATCCTCAAAGTGACGAAATCAAACAAAAAATTAGTTTTAAATTAGAACGTACCTACATAGTACATCGTGGCATGATGACTAGTGCGTAGGACTGTCATGCCTTAGGTGTGGGTTCGATTCCCAGCCGTGCCACCTAAAAACAAAACTGTTTTATCTGAGGTAATGCCTCTTGCGAGAAACTGACAAATCCTCCAAGAGTATACTTGTCATGAATAAGTGCTGCTCATTTAGCCGTTCGGACTGGGGACTCGGCAATAAACAGTAGGTCCCGTCCATTCCTGCCAACAACACGCTCACAGAAATGGTTGAGAGTTGTAAGTCACTTGGCCCTGGTACTCCACGAGCTGTTGCGCCACCAAATTTTTATTTTTTTACATAATCCATCTTCAATTTAAAAACTATTTTGCTGGACGTGTATGTTATTCTGAAATGGAAATTTTTAATAAAATAAAAATATAAATTTCATCGATTGAACTCCCAATTTGATCAGAACTGATATTTATTTAATTAAAGAGTTCTATCTTCTTCTTATCTTAATTTTTATTATAAATGCGAAAGTGAGTTTGTTTGTTACGCTTTCACGCCTAAGCCGCTGAATCAATTATGTTGAATTTTATTATAAAGATAGATGGGACGCTGGTAACGGTTATAGGCTAAATTTAAAAAAATAAAATAAAAAGAAAATCTTAATTCTGTACATTTCCGTCAAGACTCTTGTTTTGAACTGCGTTTATTAAAAAATATATAAATATAAATATTTTTTTAATTGAAAAACAGAAATGTCTGAAAGTTTCCCATGTGATATTTTTTTAAACACCAACTTTGGGTTGGTTCCATTGATTTATCAGATTTTTTAAAAGAAATTATTTAATTTTTAAAAACCACATTGCTAAATAAAACCATACCGACAAATTATAAGCACAATTCTAAGCGATATTAAAAATAAAATATTAATTTTGACAAACAAACCCCGAACAAAATTAGTATTTTTTGTATTGTATTTGTTTATAGGTCTATGATAATGTTTGATTTAGCATTTTGGGATTACCTGAAATTAATCAGCTGCCTTAAAGAATTTTTGTTTGATATCAATGATAATTCGTCGCTTTGAGTTTAATTATTATATGTTAACAAATACCAACAATTTAACTTGAAGAAAAAGCACAGAACAAAAGTTGTAGGAATTTTTATTTGATAATTGTAACTTATTTCAGGTTGAGACCTGTTCGAGAATACTATAAATTGCAGAAATCGCTTAGTAAGACAGTTTTACTTGCCACAACTATATAGTTTCTTTTAACCGGACCGTCAATATTAAATAATGTGGGTTTAAAGAAAATGACAGAGCATCATTTCGAATTTTTAATGGATGAATTGAAGTGCATGTGCCCCTTATAGTAGGGGAGCCCACAATGCTAAATGCGGATTTACTCGAGCGTCGTGGAGACCTATAGCCCAGGAAAAATGTACTTTCGCTGCGGAAAAATTCCAAGTGAAGATTTTTGAATGCAATTATCTTTATTTGTGCCTAAGGAATACGCATGCGAAAGTCTACAAACGAAACTGGCTTGCGTTAAAAGTTATTCAAGGTTAAATGTCGAAAATACTGGTTTTCCACGTATAACTTTGAAACGGTACATGGTATTAAAAAGTAATGCATACAAAACTTGTAGCTAATATGATTATCTACAAGAAATGTTAAAACACTTTTTTTTCTCTGACAGATGGTTAAGAAGATATCGGCGTTTCAAAAAACGTAAATTGACGAAAATATCCCTTTTTTGCGTATAACTCAGAAATGGTGAATGTTATTGAAAACATTTATAGGCAAAGTTTGTATACTATGTTACCCTCTATTAAAAAAAAAAATTAAATTTTTTCTAAGAGTAATAATTTTAAAGATATAATTATTTGAAAAATTTCGTCAAAAACCTGAAATTCCAGACTTTTGCTTTTAAATCTTAAATAACGAAATTTTCATAAAATAATTTATGTTCAGCTTATAGACTATAATGTAATCTACAAAAAATATTAACACACTTTTTTCCACACGAGTGACCAGTAACAAGATATTGCTACTTCAAAAAGGTTTAGTATTGAAAATAAGGATTTTTCGCTTACCACTCTTAAACGGTATATGTTAGAAATTTTATTTTTACACAGTTTGTAGGTTATTTACCCTTCTACAAGAAAATAAAAAAAAAATTTTTTGTTTGCGGTTATTTAAAAGATATAATATTTTATATAAAATGCACAAAAGTCAAAAATAACGGTATTTTGCGGTTTTCTCTTAAATGGTGAAGTTTTTGAAAAATAATTTATACTTTTTGTATAAACAATAATATTCTCTATAAGAACTCTTATGAAGACTTTTTCGATATAAGGCCCCAATAAAAAGATATTGAGACTTCAAAAAGTATCAATTTTCGAAAATGCTGGTTTTCCGGCCCAAAATGATTCGCCCAGTGACATAAAATAATAATAGGGTTTTTTAGAGAGACATAGTACAAACATTTTTTCATACTGAGGGGGGGGTCTATCTCCCCCCAATTAACCGGGAGGAGCAATTTTCTGAAAATAGTTCTAAAATTTAAAAAAAAATTAAACAAATGGCAACACTTAAAATAAAGCACTATATTTTTTTTGAGATTTTCAAGTTTGTTCTTTAATTATTTTTTCAAAATAAGTTATTCCTGCCAATAGTTTTCGAAAAAAATAGCTTCAATCCCAACATTAAAAAAAAACTGAAAAAAATTATATAGGTACTGTTCTTTTTTCAAAATATGAAATCAGGAATTATGTTAGTTTCTATTATACACTTTTCCTATAATTTTTAAATGAACACTGAAAACCAGATGGTTTTATGCCATCTAGTTTTCGAGAAAATTGTAAACTAAGAAAACTATTTTTTTATTATATGTTTTTTTGGTAGTATATCTAGGAAAAATGCATTACCACTTCGGGAAAGTTCCAAGTTAAAATTTTTAAGCGCAATTATCTTTAAATTACCATAAAGAATACTCGTGCAAAAGTCTACATACGAATCTGTCTTGCGCTAAAAGTTATTCAAGGTCAAACGCCAACAGAATCTTCTTTTAGAGCATGACCTTTTTTTTTGGCTAGTATCAAGGAAAAAATTCATTTCCACTTGAGGAAAATTCCAAGCTAAATTTTTTAAACGCAATTATCTGTAAATTGCCATAAAGAATACTCGTCCAAAAGTCTACACACGAATCTGGCTTGCGCTAAAAGTTATTCAAGGTCAAACGCCAGCAGAATCTTCCTTTTCCTTGATACTATCCAAAAAAAAAGGTTATGCTCTAAAAGAAGATTCTGCTGGCGTTTGACCTTGAATAACTTTTAGCGCAAGACAGATTCGTATGTAGACTTTTGCACGAGTATTCTTTATGGTAATTTAAAGATAATTGCGCTTAAAAATTTTAACTTGGAATTTTCCCGAAGTGGTAATGCATTTTTCCTAGATATACTACCAAAAAAACATATAATAAAAAAATAGTTTTCTTAGTTTACAATTTTCTCGAAAACTAGATGGCATAAAACCATCTGGTTTTCAGTGTTCATTTAAAAATTATAGGAAAAGTGTATAATAGAAACTAACATAATTCCTGATTTCATATTTTGAAAAAAGAACAGTACCTATATAATTTTTTTCAGTTTTTTTTTAATGTTGGGATTGAAGCTATTTTTTTCGAAAACTATTGGCAGGAATAACTTATTTTGAAAAAATAATTAAAGAACAAACTTGAAAATCTCAAAAAAAATATAGTGCTTTATTTTAAGTGTTGCCATTTGTTTAATTTTTTTTTAAATTTTAGAACTATTTTCAGAAAATTGCTCCTCCCGGTTAATTGGGGGGAGATAGACCCCCCCCTCAGTATGAAAAAATGTTTGTACTATGTCTCTCTAAAAAACCCTATTATTATTTTATGTCACTGGGCGAATCATTTTGGGCCGGAAAACCAGCATTTTCGAAAATTGATACTTTTTGAAGTCTCAATATCTTTTTATTGGGGCCTTATATCGAAAAAGTCTTCATAAGAGTTCTTATAGAGAATATTATTGTTTATACAAAAAGTATAAATTATTTTTCAAAAACTTCACCATTTAAGAGAAAACCGCAAAATACCGTTATTTTTGACTTTTGTGCATTTTATATAAAATATTATATCTTTTAAATAACCGCAAACAAAAAATTTTTTTTTTTATTTTCTTGTAGAAGGGTAAATAACCTACAAACTGTGTAAAAATAAAATTTCTAACATATACCGTTTAAGAGTGGTAAGCGAAAAATCCTTATTTTCAATACTAAACCTTTTTGAAGTAGCAATATCTTGTTACTGGTCACTCGTGTGGAAAAAAGTGTGTTAATATTTTTTGTAGATTACATTATAGTCTATAAGCTGAACATAAATTATTTTATGAAAATTTCGTTATTTAAGATTTAAAAGCAAAAGTCTGGAATTTCAGGTTTTTGACGAAATTTTTCAAATAATTATATCTTTAAAATTATTACTCTTAGAAAAAATTTAATTTTTTTTTTTAATAGAGGGTAACATAGTATACAAACTTTGCCTATAAATGTTTTCAATAACATTCACCATTTCTGAGTTATACGCAAAAAAGGGATATTTTCGTCAATTTACGTTTTTTGAAACGCCGATATCTTCTTAACCATCTGTCAGAGAAAAAAAAGTGTTTTAACATTTCTTGTAGATAATCATATTAGCTACAAGTTTTGTATGCATTACTTTTTAATACCATGTACCGTTTCAAAGTTATACGTGGAAAACCAGTATTTTCGACATTTAACCTTGAATAACTTTTAACGCAAGCCAGTTTCGTTTGTAGACTTTCGCATGCGTATTCCTTAGGCACAAATAAAGATAATTGCATTCAAAAATCTTCACTTGGAATTTTTCCGCAGATTGGCAATTTATTTGTACATTTTTCCTGGGCTACTATTGGATTTTGAAGATTCGATGATAGAGAGTAAAAAATGTTAGTAAAGTATACTGTTTCATCGGTGGGGGGATCGTCTACAGTACAGGTGTTCAAAAATGTTGAAAAAAAAGTCACATGGACATATTCGAGCGCGTCAGATATTGATAGTGTATATGGCCTGCGTCTTTCTAATGTTAATCTGCCGGTTTGCGTGGTGGGGGTGGCTATATGGGAGGGCAGAAATTGGAAAACAAATGGATTTACTCCAGCGCGTCAGATTTTAAGAGGGGATGTTAAGTGACCCCCAAGGATGCTCATGCTCACATTCAAAAGACTGACGAATCGGATGTGATGGCAGCTTGCGGCAACTTCTTCAAAATATAAAAAAAAATTGCCATTTTGAAATACTCAAGTGCGTCAGATTTTGATATATATGGCTCAACTTGATGTCCTACATGTGCTGAATCTTAATCTGACAATTATCTGGAGGGGTTTTATTAATCTGATGATTTGAAAAGAAGAACCATTTTTATTCTGGATTTTTTTTATCACTGGGGAGAGTATGTATAATAACTTGGGCGCCAAAAATTGAAAACAGATTTTTGTAGAAGGAGGTTCAAATATGTACAAGCATTTTTTTACTATGGGAAGGGGGTCTTTGTCACCCCGTTTAGGAGGTAGAGGTGATTTTCGAAAAAAAAAGAACTCAAATGGCAAAAGAAATATTAAAAACCAAAAAACGTTAAAAGCCAGAAATCTGTTCTTTAATCCTACATTTAAATTAAATTATTTATTTCAATATTTTTCAAAATATTTGCATTCAAACTCAAAATTTTGATTAAAATAAACGCAAGAAAAAATGTTGGGATCAATTTTTCAAAATCGTGAAATGAAAAACTAATTTTTATTTTGTGGTCAATGCTCATATTAATTCTGAATCGGACACAAAAAACCGAAAGCTTTTATGTCTTCTAGTTTTTGAGAAAATTGCAAGTAACTGATACTGCTCTTTTGAGATATTTGTAATTTGCTTGCATTGCCAGCATTACGGCTGGGTTTTAAAAGTGAGATATGTATGCAACCACCCTGCTTGGGCTCACTATAGGATTTGGGATATGTGCGAGGTTCGGTGCTTGCCAAATTTCGTTTGCATTTAAAGAACTTTGAATGTATTCTCTGTTTCCAATGTCAATAGCTACTAATGGGAACAGCTACATAATGATATAATATAATAATATCATAAAAAAGTAGTATCAGGAATTTTCAAATTTATCAATTTATATTTTAGAATTAATATGAGCATTGACCACAAAAAGAAAATAAAGTTTTTATTTCACAATTTTTAGAAAAATTGATCCAAACATTTTTTTTACGGTTTTTTATCAAAAGTTTGAGTTTAAATGCAAATATTTTGAAAACTATTGACACAAATAGTTCAATTTAAATGTAGGATTAAAGAACAGATTTCTGGCTTTAAATACAGTTATTGTTTTACATTTAAAGTTTTTTCGTTGTTTTTAATTTTTGTTTTTCCATTTAAGTCGTTTTTTAGAAAACCGCTTCTACCAGCTAAACGGAGTGAGAAAAACGGCAGATTATATTTTTCTCGCTATTCTAGAATTATTTACTTTACAATACAAAAAATTCAACCGCGCTCGAAAATGTCTAGGTGGTGATTTTTTTTTGCAAGTTTGTAACCCTCCCACTACCTAAGGTCACGCTCAAATCGTCAGATTATTGAAATACACACTTTTCAGCATGTAATTAACCTACCCTATCTTAATCTGACGCGCTCGAGTATTTCAAGCTATCGATTTTTTTTCACTAATCTGATACCCTGCCCTAGGCGCCCGGCCCTGCATAGAGGGCTAGTATATGGTGGAGGTACTCAGCAGGGTGCAAGGTACCCCCCTTAATCCCTAAGTGGGCTCCCTTACTATTACACAATAGTCTGAAAACTGCTTTTTACAACCCCTCGTCCCTACAAAGGGCGCCAAAAAAATCCTGCCAGACTTTTGAATTCGATGTCAAGATGCAAGCACCTACAGGCTCCCCTACTATTACGCAATAGTTTGAAAACTGCAATTTTCAACTCCTCGTCCCTACCAAGGGCGCCAAAAAAATCCTGCCAAACTTTTGAATTCGATGTCGAGATGCAAGCACCTACAGACCCTCATACTCATTTTTTGGTTATGCGTTCAAATCAAGACTTTTAGTCTAATGTCAGTTATTCTCAATTTTGTTTTTTGATTCTGATTGATTTATTGTTTCATTCAAAAACTGCATTTAAAAATAAAAAAAAAAAATATATTTTTTCCATTTTTAAAGTTATAATAAAATTTAATAATTTACCTTTTTATTTATTTTTTTTTGTCGAAAATATTCGAAAACCCCGTTGCTTTTGTGAAACCTTAAATAATACTGAATCGACTTGCCACGTTTTTCTTTAAACAAAAGCCGGATTTTGTTCTTACTTTTTGCATTCCTTAAAAATAATGTTGTTCGTTGAAATCCAAGAAAATTAAATGAAAAAAAGCCAAAAACAATTCGACAAAGCCGGATTATCGCTGAGAGCTTTATTTTGGTATCCTTAGTAGGTATGTTTTTCTATTAATTTGGACCATGTTTTTTTAAGAGGGTGAAACGGATGGAATACAGCTTAATATCTCAATAAATATATCAACTTATTTGAACAAAATGACACTTTCCAGCCTTACGCCCTGGACAATCTTACCCCAAATGACTCTGTATCATTATTAATTTCAAGTTAAATTGTTTGTATGTACACATCTGCGAAAATTATATTTAAAATCTAATAAAAATATTTACACAAAAATTAGTTCAGAACAAAACAACAAAATCACAAGTATAGTTACGGTGACCATATTTAAGAAAGCTGAATAATGAACAAAAGAAACAAAATTCAACTCAATCTTCAATCATTTATTCCATTTAATAATAAATACATATATATTCTCTGAGGAAAAATGGCTCAGCTTAAAATAGAATAAACTCTAATCAATTCAGTCTTTGCTTTAAGCTTAGTACGCTGCTGATGCGAAACGAAAAATCCCATACAAAAATGACAACGAAATCATAAACTATAAATTTAGTTACTTTTCGTCGTACGTTGTTCGATGAGCGAAATTGATAGTTGTAGCAGATTATTTGGAGAAATCTACACTCTTTTTTCGCCCACAATTAATTACCCAGGCCATAATTGTGTGCGAAAAAAGGAAAATTGTGTTTTTTCGTGTTTATTTTTGCTATTTCTTTCATTACAACATGGCTGCTTGTTATTTTTTTGCATTTGCATTTGTTTTATTTTTTGAATTTGTGCAACTGTCAATGAATATTTTTCCGTTCCGTTTTCGTAAGCATTTCGTTGTCTTGCTGGGGAACAACTAAAAATTTCGTTTCGCATCAGCATCGTACTAGGCTTTACATACAAACTTAGAAATAAAAAAAACTTAAAAACTTAGGTCAAGAATTTGTACTGGTTTTTCAATTCTTTATTAGATACACACTTCCTCCTGAGTGGCATCAGGGTAATCTAAAATAATTTTCAATATGGAATTGCTTTTTTATAAATAATTTCAAATAAAACTTACAAATCTCAATTCTTCGGCGCAGACGCAGACAACATACAGTTCACAGACAGCTGATGTGCTCTTGAAATGAATAGTTTTTGACTTCAACATGACAGATAAGCCAAAATCGATAGAGGGCGGCAAGGAAAAATAAATTTGTACCAGATTTATTATGTCTGTTCGTGTACTTCCCAAAACTACGAATTTCTACGAATTTTATTTTTTTATATGAGCTTTGACAGAACTTTGGGCTAAATTCGTAGAAATTCGTAGTTTTGGGAGGTACGCGAACAGACATATTAGATCTGATCCTTTACTTTGGGTAAATGCACAGAAAACCACAGAAATTCAAAGTTAAGGAACAGACCTATTATTTCTTCGTTCACTAACTAAGAGCACGTTAGGATCCTCAGTTTCTTTCATTAAATTTTTACGTTCCCAATGTGCGCGTTATTGTTTTTGAACAAAATTAAAGAAATACAGAACAAATAATGAACAACTAATAAAATACAGAACATTTATATGTTTTCGTGTACAAAATAATTAATAATGAACAACATCTTCAAATACAGAACAGTTCATTATTATAATGAACGGATGGTCACCGTAAGTATAGTACCTAAATGACAGATGTTACAGATAGAATAGAAAAACCCAATTAAATGTTTTTTAAGTAAGCAGTTCCTTGACAACAGTAAAATTTCAATTCCAAAAATTAAACTGATGTAGTTTGAATAAAAGTGTTAATTTTGTGTAATTTGTTTCTATTTTACGTCAGTAAATTTTTTGTTTTTCATAAAGTTTGAAAACATAACAGCTTCCTGTTATGGGTGTGTAGGCTATTGATTATGTCCTAAAAAACAGGGCAATAAGGAAGTAAGACGTTCATGGAATTTTATTGTAACAATCTTCAAAGGGGTCATTGAAGATGAGAAAACCGTGGAGTGCTATTAAATGAGAGGGTGCATTTTGGATAGGGGGTGCAAAAGCACCCTTTTTGATTTTTTTGCATATAACTCGAAAGCGAGGCAAAATTTCGAGATAAACTTTTTTGTAGAGAATGAAATTTACCATTGAAATGGATTTTTGAAAAAAAAAAAAATAAAAAATTTTTAGTTAGCTAATTAAAAAAAAAATCATTGCGAAAAAAGTGAAAAATCGCATTTTTTTTTTACTTACTTGCTTATAACTTTTTTACCAGCAGAGATAGGTATAAGCATATTAAAGAAAGATAATTAAATTTCTTTAAGGTGAATTTTTCAAAAAATGGTTTTGATAAAAATCGACCGAGAAATAGTCGTTAAAACTAGGCTGATGTTAAGTTTTTAAAGCTTTATAAATGGCATTTTTGGCTATTTTGATGGACTCGTTAGATTACACACTCAAACTGGGTGTATTAGGGAGTCATGACCAGTTAAGTCAAAAATAAAAGTCAAGTTTCAAATTTTTCGCAGTCTTAGGGTTGCCATCTAATTTTTTCAAAATTTAAAATAACTGTCAAAATCAACATTCTTGCTTTTAATAAGTCGGGTTTTGAGCACATGTTAGCGTATACCTTCTCGAACATGAAAAAAAATAGTGTTAGACCAGTTTTACGGTTGAAGGTCCTCGCCAGACCAGCTCAACATTTTCTAAGTAGGTATTAAAGAAATAACTTTTTTTTATTTTGGAATACCTTACTCGTGTGGCACTATTTTGTCCATATAACGAAAGGCATAAACTACCAAATACCCCGGTTTGTGAAAATAGATTTGTTAGTTTTGATAATTATTTAAAAAAAAAAATAGAAAACAAAAGGAACAAAATCACCAACTTTATAACATTAAGGGCCGTCTAGCCTGCAGGCGACAGCCAAACTCGTCTGGCACAATTTTGTGTCTATTTAAGGAGACATCAGCTAACATATATTGAGTTATTTGAAATAAAAAAAAAATTAATTTCTTATAATACCTAAAATGTTGAACTCGTCTGGCAAGGACGTTCAACCGTAAAACTTGTCTGGAAATATTTTTTTTCACGTTCGAGCAGGTATAAGCTAACATGTGTTCAAAACCCGACTCTGTTAGGGCAAGTGTGTTGATTTTGGCAATCATTGTAAATTTTGAAAAAAATTATATGGCAACCCTAAAACTGTGGAAAATTTGAAATTTGATTTTTATTTTTGACTTAACTGGTCATGGCTCACTAATACATCCAGTTTGAGCGTATAATCTAACAAGTCCATCAAAATAGCCAAAAATGCTATTCATAAAGCTTTAAAACTTAAAATCAGCCTATTTTGAACGACTATTTCACGGTCGATTTTTATCCAAACCATTTTTTTTTAAGTTTATTTTAAATGAAATTTAATTACCTTTCTTTTATATAAAGCAATGCCTATGCCTATCCTGGTAAGAAAGTTATAAGCAAATACGTAAAAAAAAAAACAAAAAATGCGATTTTTCACTTTTTTTTGCAATGATTTTCTTAAAATTTAGCTAACTAAAAATTTTTTAAGTTTTTTTTTTTCAAAAATCCATTTCGATAGTAAATTTAATTCTCTACAAAAAAGGCCTTGAGAATTATCTCCAAATTTTGCTTCGTTTTCCAGTTATATGCAAAAAACCAAAAAGGGTGCTTTTGCACCCCCCTCTCCAAAATGCACCCTCTCATTTAATAGCACTCCGCGGTTTTCTCATCTTCAATGACCCCTTTGAAGATTTTTAAAATTAAATCCCATGAACGTCATAGTTCCTTATTATATGACATAATCAATAGCCTCTATTATGTCATTTCATTTATTCATACCTTAAAAAGAAGCCTCTAGATTGAGATCTGTTTATGGCTTTTAAATGTGCCTGGCCAAACAAATAAATCATCCGTCACTTTTCCAACAGTCCGGCCCATCTATGTACATTTGTATGTATTACCTGATAAAAGAGATACAGAAGATTTTGGCTTTCTAACTGAGCTGGAAGCTTCTTTGAACCTCTCGATTTTCAAACAACAGTCAATTTTAGCATTTTTATAATGTTTTTGTACTCCTCAAACTTAAAATTCCGCCTTACAAAAACGCCCTAATTGCAGAATTCTGATGTTAATGAGCTGCGGATGATGGAGTCATCAGACTCAATTTCGACATTTCGCTCAGTGAGTCTAACTACCTCCGCAGCTCAATCATTGTATTCTTTAATCGGGTTAGATGATTTGGTTTACATTTCACTAAAAAACATTAAATTTGATATAATTAATTAACCTACAGTTCCTTTTCGTCACTCTACTCATATAATAAAAAAATATTAAAAAAAAACAACTTATGAATATGCCTGTTCTAAATCAGTGAAGGCCAACGCATTTTGCAAAATAAATAAAAAAAAAAATTAAACAAAACAAAAGCCAACTTAACAGCAGCATTAAAACAAACATAACTAGTCACTGATTTTATATACAGGCATTGATTCTGTATCACGACCCTGACCATAACAAAATACAGAGTATATTATTTTTAGTTTATTTTTTTTTTGTTTTAATATAGTTTATTGTATATATCTTTACAGTGCATGATTAATTCAAGCATTGGTTTTTACGCACGAAATTAAATGATAGAACGTGCGAGCTGCGCGAGAGAATATTCACATTGTAATCACAAGGTGATTACTGATCAATTTAATCCAAGAGAATTTGCAAACAATTGTGAATTAGTTAAATTAGTTATAAATCTATTTATCTTTTTTTTTTCTTGTATTATTTCAATATTGAGGGAACAAAACTTTATTTTTTTGTTTGTTGATAATTTAAAAGTTAAAATAATTTTTATGAATCAACAGGTGCTGTATACATTTAAACAATTCAAATACAAAATATGGTGTACTACTGCGGATCAAACAAACGACCTTGATCTTGTGGTTCAATATGTACCGTACTAAAATGCACATTAAATTTGCTATTTTTGCTTTACAACGTCATTAAAAATCATGTTTTTTTCAATTATTTTATTATTTAGCTAATTATTGTTACCGAAATTTTAGGATTCGAAAATGGGTTGGTTATTTTTTAAAAATTTTGTTTGAGGTTTAAATCAATAAAATACCAAACAAAATATTACACTATCAATAATTGTTTGTCCAATTAAATGAACGATTTCAAGTTTTATTTTTATGAAGGATGTCCCAAAATTAACGCAACATTTGAATTTTTTGCCATTTGGCAACCCTTAAAATTTAAATAATTTTTCGAATAAAATTTCACCATTTAAGCTTAGTTCTAAGTTACAGTTCTTTTGAGTAAAAAAAGCTTGGTAGTGAGAAAAAAATCGTCCTCAAAGAAAAAATGTCCAAGCTATAAACGAAATTTTTGTACCATTTTTCAGTTTAAAGTTGGCAGACAAATTATTCCATGCAAAAGCAAAATAAAATGCCAAGCGCAATATTTTTTGGCAGAAAAAAAAGTCAGTGACATTGTTTTGTGAGAAAAAAAAAAATCGTCGTTGAAGTCTATTTTAGAATTCCCGTGGGAAAAAAATCTATGCAAATATTTTTGCATATCCAAAACTATTGAGGTGAAATACAAAATTACTTTTTTGCATGATTGCTGTCATGGAATTAAAAAACAATTGACCGGCAATTTTTTTTACGTGCGATAAAGTACTTTTTTGTATGGCTGCCTTACACTTCAAAATAAAATATATTTTCCTCACAGAATTATTTGCATGCAAATTGTTTTTGCGCATCCAAAATTAATTGTTTCTATTTTTAGGCCTATATTTTAATCAATGGGAAATTAATGACTTGGGTCAAGGGAAAGATTTTTTTCTTGAATATTATACAAAATTATGCACAGAATAGGGAGGAAAATTGTTTTGAAAAGTCACTCACTCACTCAGTCGGTGGGGGGTCAAACCCCTGTGACCTCCCTGGATACGTCCTTGACCATGCAATCATTTAAAAATAAAATCGTCTTTCTAGTCAATGAACGGACAACTTTAACCCAACAAATTCCTTAATTTTATAAATTTTGAACAAGGCTTTAGAAAATAATTAGTTTTTTTATTTCATTTCCTAAACATTTTAAATTTTCCAAAGTTGTGTCTATTTTGAAATTACCAATTCAATCAATTTCATGAGTCATTATTGGCTTTTTGAGGGACAACCGAGTTTGTATGTATTTGGCCATTTTCGAAAACGTTAAGCCAACTTCAATTTGATTGTCAAATGATCATTATCGGCCTGTTTGCACAAAATCTTTTTGATCAACATCAGTCAATTATCTTGCAAATGCATTTGACGTCTGGCTTCTCAATATTTTTCTCGCTAACTCTGTTTTTTTTTTTCCTGCAGAATTGCAATGCAGATGATGTTTTCGAACAAGTGAGACTTGCAAACTGCATTAATTTAATACTATTTCCCAATTCGGGGCCTGGAATATTGGCTTGGCACCTCATATGTGGGTTTTTGCAAAGAAAGTATGCCATCTACATTTCTATTCCCGACTTTAAAGTTCACCAGAAGAATACGCTAGGTTCATATTTTTAAGTCCACGATTTGAAAAAAAGTTCATACTGAACTGCTAACTTTACAGTGAAGAACTTGCAAAAACAAATGCAAACAAAATATGAAGCTGAGGATCGCTGCATCGAAAGATAATAATTTGTTTAGAAAGATTAAATTAAATTAAATAAATTAAATTAAAAGATAATAATTTGTTTAGAAAGGATCTGAAGATATTTTGAAATGCAAATGATCTTTCAAAAATTTAAAAAGCATTGTGTTGGGCGTAAATTTTTCTAGAGTTCATGTTTTTTTATTTTGTTTGTATTGTTGTTAAATTTTTTTTTTATAATATACGCGCACTAAAGGGGTTGTGACTACCCTTAAAATGATTGAACACAATGCGGGTGTAAGGAAAATAGGGAAGGATATGAAAGGAGATACCGATGCACATTAGTTTTGAAGTTCTGAATATCAAAATGGAAGGAAAAAATAGAGCCGGGTAAAGCATTCCACATTCGTGTTGTTCGGGTGAAAAAAGAATCTCTGTACGTTACTGTAGGTACGTCCGAAATTGGGCTCAAGAGTAAACTGATGGGCATTCCTGGAAGTGCGAGTATTACGGGGGAATTGTTTTAGGGGAGGAATGCAGCTGGCTATTTCACTAGAACACTGTTTATAAAAATAGCGATAGAATAAGGAGAGACATGAAACATTACGGCGGTGTTCAAGAGATTTTTGGATTCTATCTAAAAGGCTTAAATGAGTTATTGGAGCACCTGCCCAAATATGAGAATTATATTCAAGTTTTGGACGAATGAAGGCTTTGTAGATTACAGCCAGATCAGAAGGGGAGAAAAATTTCTTGCATCTTCGAAGAAAACCTAAACACTTCGCAGCGTTTTTAGCGACATTGAATATGTGCTCATTCCGAAGGTGATCTGGGATGCACATACCCGACTGAAAGCTTTTCAGTTTCATCGATGCAAGTACCACTCATTGGGGGTGGGTTCTGCTTTAGAGACAGCAAACAGCATTTTGTTTTTGAAGCATTAAATTCTACACGATTTCTTATTCCCCATCGAACAATGCTGTCAAGATCAGAATTTAATGAGCTTATAATACGCTGCCGTTCAAGTTTCACATCGGAAGGACAAGGATGTGAATCAAGAAACGAATATGAAAAGCTGAGGGTGCTGTCATCAGCAAGACAATTTAATGGCTTAGAAGTTTCAGACAAGAGATCATTTATGAAAATGAGAAAGAGAGTCGGAGACAAAACGGAGCCCTGGGGCACACCAGCATTTATTTTATGAATATCAGACTTGAAACTATCCAGTACAACTTGTATTGAACGGTCCGAAAGGTAATTTCTAATCCAACGAAGAAGAGATGTATCAAAACCAAATGCACGCTTTTTCGATAAGAGAGCTTGGTGCCAAACTTTATCAAACGCTTTTGAAATATCAAGTGCAACAATCTTACTTTCTCCAAAATGATGTAAAGATTTGTTCCACTGCTCGGTGAGATATACCATCAGATCACCAGTGGACATAATGCTAAGAAAGCCGTACTGCCGGTCATTAAGAAGCTTCCGTTCTTTAAGATATTTTTTAAGCTGAAATTAATCAGCGTTTCCATGACCTTAGAAAGAAGGGACGTAAGTGCAATTGGTCGATAGTTGGAGGGAGACGAAGATTCACGTTTTTAGGGACAGGCTGGACAAATGCAGTTTTCCATCCACTCGGAAAGAGACCAGTAAAGTAGGACAGATGGAAAAGCTTACGTAGTGGCTTTGCCAGCGTTGAAGAACACCTCTTCAGAACAATTGGCGGGATACTATCCGGGCCAGCAGATTTGTGTACATCAAGATCTTTTAGAACTCCAGCTACTGTACGAGTGCGAAAGAAGATTTTTCCCATAAAATCACTACCGCTCTCAAGTACCATCAGGCGGAGTCATGATACTCTCTGGCAGCATCGAATTAGCAGCAAACTGTGCTGCAAGCAAATTGGCTTTTTTTTAGTGAGCTGACAGCAGGAGTATCATTGAAGACGAGCATAGGAACCGAAGACGAGGTAGAATTACGTACGTTTTTTACAAATGACCAGAAATTTTTACTATCTTTGGGACATTGTAGTATTTTTTCCTTAATTTCCTAAATTTGGTTCTTCGAATATGAACGTTACAGGTCTTTCGAGCTTGTTTGAACTTATTCCGGATTTCCTCATTGGGGTTGGCTTTGTATCTTCGGAAACTTACTTCTCTAACCCTGATAACCTCTATACAGCTCGATTTAATATTTTTCTCAGTCAAAAATTGTTGAATAAAGTTAGTTTTTTTTTTTATTTTGGGAGGGGATCCTCATGACACAATTATATTTTTGAATTATAGAAAATATGTCATAAGTAAGAATAGATAAAACTGCAAACCTGATGTTTCTTATTTTTTGTATTGTTTGACTTGTATAGTGTTGCTTGTTTCTCAAAAACGACTCCAAACTGTTCTTAAAAAAAAAAATCAATAAATTTACCTTACTACCTTTGCCTAGGAAACCATGTTTCAAAAAATTGTTATTAATGGTACCTTCCAAAGAACCATTTTTTATTTTCGTTTTTCCTTAAACGGTATTTCTGATATCAATAATTTTTTGTATACTACTTCTGCTTCTAAGAAATATAAATTGTTTTTTTTTGAATTTCAAAGACATTTCTTTTGGATTTTTAAAAAATGTTCTAATTTTTTTTCGAAAATCAAAAATGTGTTTTGAAAACTACACAGTCGATTTTTATGAAACTCGATATTTAGGTACATTAGGTTTTTTCAGGACTCTAAGATATTTTAAGAAAAAAATTACTTTAATGATAAAGTAACGGTACCTACCTAAAAAACCGTTAAGGGCAATATTAGGCCAGGAAAAATAGGTTCCGAGGTTGAAAAAATTAATTCATGAAATATTAAAATTGGAATCGACGCAGAATTGCAACCTCTATAACATATCCAAAGTCCCCCAAAATCCCCGCATTGGCTTTTTGTGTAGATGCATTTGAAGAGGTGCAGACGGGGAGAATTTGGAGGTCTATCAAACTAAAATATTTGTTTGGGTAAAACCTGATCATATGATACATGCTTTAAGGGTAGTTTTTAACGCCGAATCTAATGAGACCAAATTCAAAATGATACAACCACCCAAAAAGAAGTTATAGTCCTTTTTATGTAATGATGACTTTTTTTTCAGGTACAACAGGTAAAATATTACCGAAACCCCTTTGAAAATAACGGTATGTTAATGAAACTTGGAATGAATGTTTCATTTGTCATAGGAACTAGGAATCAAGAGAGTCCTTAAAAATATTCATGGTGAAAGGGTGTTTTTTTTTAAGGGGGAGGGGCAACAAATAATGTTAACCATAACACCCACGTAAAAACTCTTACATTCATGAAATTCGCCAAAAATATATAATTTGTCATGGCAACCAAGAATCAAAATAGTCCTCATAAATATATTTGTTCTGGGGTTTTTTTTCATTAAAGAGAGGGAAAATCAGGGAAGAAGTTGGAAGATTTGAGCCAAAATTCCGATTTGGTGTAATTGAGGTATATACACAAAGTATGGTATATGATTTAAGGGTATTTTTTAACGCTGAATCTAATAAAAGCAAAACTAAAATGATACAAGCACCCTTAACAAAGTAATGGGCCTTTTCAAGCAAAAATTAATTTTTGAAATCGTATTTTCCGTAGAACAAGTCAAAAGTTAACAGTCACCAAAAACACTCTTAGAACAAAGATATTTGTATGGACTATTTTGATTCTTGGTTGCCATGAAGAGTTTAATATTTTTGGCGAGTTTCATGAGTGTAAGAATTTTTACGTGGGTGTTATGGTTAACATTCTTTGTTGCCCCTCCCCCTTAAAAAAAACACCCTTTCACCGTGAATATTTTTAAGGACTCTCTTGATTCTTAGTTCCTAAGACAAATGAAACATTCATTCCAAGTTTCATTAACATACCGTTATTTTCAAAGGGGTTTCGGTAATATTTTACCTGTTGTACCTGAAAAAAAAGTCATCATTACATAAATAGGACTATAACTTCTTTTTGGGTGGTTGTATCATTTTGAATTTGGTCTCATTAGATTCGGCGTTAAAAACTACCCTTAAAGCATGTATCATATGATCAGGTTTTACCCAAACAAATATTTTAGTTTGATAGACCTCCAAATTCTCCCCGTCTGCACCTCTTAAAAAGCATCTACACAAAAAGCCAATGCGGGGATTTTGGGGGACTTTGGATATGTTATAGAGGTTGCAATTCTGCGTCGATTCCAATTTTAATATTTCATGAATTAATTTTTTCAAGGTTCCCCATACGATTTGTGCTATTTTTCCTGGTCTATATTTTTTCCTTAAAAACGGCTCCTATGATTTTTATAAGACTTTTTATAAACGCTTTAATTAGTGCGATTTACTACCAAAAATTATATAAAAATTTACAAAATTTAGTAACTTTTATGGAGGCTGGGTCCGAAACTGTAGCAGAGAGACGAGAGTTAGAGACTCTTTGGATATCCCAAGCAGCGGCGTAGCTACCTAGGGGCAAACTGGGGCGGCGCCCCAGGGCCCCGAAGGTTTGGGGGCCCCAGAGTCTGGCAGAAACAATTTTTCGAAGTGAAAATAAAATTTCATCTCATCTTTAAGAAAGTTTTGGCTCAGTATGAAAAGTGCTTGTCAAATAACTTTGATAATTACAAATTAGGTACAATTTTTATAATTTATTTGTTTTTTTATTTATTGTATAACTTTATATGACTTATTATGTTTTCTGCTTAAAAATTGTAGATCCTGATGATGGCACATAGTGCCGAAATATATAGATCTTAGCAAAAAAACGTATAAGTCTTTTACTTTCGGAATCAATTGGAGGCCAAACAAAACAGCTATAATTAACACTAAACCATATTCCAGCAATACAAAATCCTAAAATAATGAATTTCATTTTGAATTTCACCTAAAAAAGATCCGTTGCGGTTCATACTGAACTTAAATCTTTGAAATCAGTCACATTTTAAATTAAAACGGCAAGGATTTTCCGTTTTGACAACAAAAATTTAATTTTCAATATGTTTTTGATTATTATATTGTTCTCAAATGTCAGCCTCTGTGAATAAACTTCAGAAGTATGTTGCTATTTGGTGAGAATTTCAACTAGAAAAATAGAAATATATCACGATTCTACCGTTGGCCGTTTTCGAAAACGTCATCTGCATCAAAAATGCAGTTGCAGAATGTTCTTTAACTGGCTGACCAGAATAGAGTGCTGCAACTGGAGCTGCAGCTGCAACTGGAATAGCTGCCAAAAAGTGTCGTACGTGATTTTTTTTACGCGCCCACAATGCAGCTGTACAGCTTTCTGATATTTTAGTTTCGAAAATGAAAATGAAAACGAAAATAAAAATTATATAAATAAATATAAATAAATAAATTGGGTGGCGCAACAGCTCGTGGAGAACCAGGGCCTAGTGACTTACAACTCACAACCATTCCTGTGTGCGTGTTTGTTGGCAGGAATGGAGGGGACCTACAGTTTTTTGCCGAGTCCGAACGGCTAAATGAGAAGCACTTTTTCATGACAAGTATACTCTTGGAGGATTTGTCAGTTCCTCGCAAGAGGCAGTACCTCGAATAAAACATTTCTGTTTTTAGGTGGCATGGCTGGGAATCGAACCCACAGTCCTACGCACTAACCATCAAGCCACGAGGTACTACGAAAATAAAAAAATAAATAATGATGAAAAAGAAGCTAAAATTGCTTTACGTCTTTATGAGTGATTGAAAAGAGTTTAAAAATCACTTTAACCCAAATGTTAACACTTCGTTTTGCTCGCAATTTTGAAACGTCAAAAAAGCTGCAAGCAAAAGTTAAAAGTTGGCCAACTTGTCCAGCTGCGTCTGCAGCTCCGTCTGCAGTTGCGTCGTGTTCTGTTCGGATCATTGAATTTGTGTGTATTCAAAATTTTGACAGCTATTCCAGTTGCAGCTCCGTCTCCATTCTGTTCAGCCAGTAACTCAAACTGCTAAGGTCACATGTTCTAAAATATCATCTGCGGTGCAGCTGCACGGTAAGAAAATCGAGTTGACGATAAAAAAAATTGAGAAAAACCAGAGAGTGTGTTCGTAAATATAAAATGCGTTTGCGTGTAAATTAAATAACGTTCATAAAATCGATTTTGTGCAAGACAGGACGATTGCATATAACGATTGCTATCTGCGTCAAAAAATGACGATCAAATCGACTTTGATTTGACGTTTTCGAAAACGGCCGTTCTTACAGATCTTTTAACGCGATCGATGCAAAACAAAAAAATCCAAAAATACTTACACATGGGATCATAAACGAACAATGCCTTTTTTGACTTTAATTCACACAAGCACTACCAAACCAAACGTCGATTTTATTCGATTCCAATTGATAAGGAGCCAAAGTGTGTGTATTTGTCACTTCAATCAAAAGTAATACAAAAATCAATGTTTTGTAAAAAGAGGGACCAAAATGGGAAAAGTCATAGGAGAGGGGATACCCTACCTGTTTTTTTGTATCTTTCAGACGTTTAGGAACAACAAAGTCCAAAATCCTGTAATTTTTCATAAAAAATAATGGTTTTAAAACTGCAATTGACCTATATTTTTGCTTCCTTAAGCCACCTATGCACGCACAGCAAATAAAAATAACAAAACCAAATTTCCAGGATTTAAAGTTCAAGGTTAGTACTATATCCTGAAAGCTTCACGTTTTTATCTTCAGTCAAACACATATTGTGGCCTAAAAAGTGCAATTTCTCAAAAAAGTAGATATTTTGTGTGTAAAGAGTGTGGTGAACTGGGCTTTTTAAATTATATTTCTTCTATAACATAGACACTTTAATATTTGAGAAATATCAACAGTCGAGACACTGGAGTTCCAGCAGCGTGTTTAGTATTTTTGTGTGAATTCAATTATTTTTCTCAAAAACTACTTTACTTCAGCTTTAAAATGCCATCTCAAACGTGTTGACATCTTTAAGAGAAACATTTTTAGAGCTTTAGAACGATCGAGCTTAAAAAAACAAATTTTAAATGTTTCAAAGGGGGTAGGGGCACAACGTTTGAGCAAAATCTAAGATGTGCTGGCTTTTTCGAAAGACATTTTTATATGACTCGAAAATAAAATATTTGAGACTAAAATTTCTTATCGATCTTTTATTTTTTCAAAGGAAAAACAAATTATTTGTACTGCAAAACTGAACTTTTCAATGAAGGCCACAAAAATGCATTGGTTCATTAACGATGTTTTGAAACATTCCACTAACATTTCCGTTCTTTGCCACCAATTTTGTTCCTATTATAAATAAACTGCATGCTAAGCTTTAAAAATTATATGCCTTACGGACATATGATGCTGACAGTTTTTGCAAAAACATTCCTATAACATTACATACCTATCTTCTAAACTTTCTCATTTTTTGTTGTTGTTAATCAAAAACGAAATCAATTTCTGTAAAGGGGCCCTATTTTATTTTCTGCCCCAGGGCCCTCGCCCATCTAGCTACGCTACTGATCCCAAGACACCTGCTCAACGAAAGGCTGAATTGCGAAGAGAGTATCGCCTGGCACATAAGATGGTCTATAGCTGTGTGAGACGTGACAAGAGATGAGGTTGGACGGTCTCGCAGAAAATGCGGAAAACGCTGTAAGAAGAGGAGATATGAGGGAATTGTACCAAATATCCAAGGAAGTTATCGGGAAAAACAGCAACACCAATCATCGTGTAGTGGATGTGGATGGTACATTTTTGGTATCAATCGAGTATCAACTACGCAGGTGGAAGGATCACTTTTGTGCCTTGCTTAATGAGGATTCCGTTAAGCAGAGTGCTGAAGTGCCCCAGCTTAACGAGATGCGTAGATCTTATATGGGTATTGACATCGAACCCCCTACAGTACTGGAAATCCAATCTTCGATAACTCTTCTCAAAAATAACAAAGAAGCTGGACTTGACGGAATACCAGCCGAATTCCTGAAAGCTAACTCCGGAAGAACGGCTAGTATTCTAGACCCGTTTTTAACAGTTTTGTCCGTTTTTCCAAAACTAATGGCAACCATCATTCTGGAGCGGATAAAGGTTAGAATCGAGGTTAGGTTGAAGTGTAGAATCGAGGTTAGAATCGATACTCGTGTGTCGACCATATCAACACTCTGGGTATTGTTCTTGAGCAGTCTGCGGGGTTTCAATCACCGCCTTACCTCATGTTCGTGGATTTTGAGAAGGCTTTGACCGAGAACCGAGTCAACCTTGAATGTATATGGAGATCACTTCTTGGTAGGGGAATTCCCCCAAAAATTGTTGCCATTATAAGATTGTTCTATAACAACGCAAGATGTTTTGTTTTACACAATGGGCAGCTATCCGACTCTTTCGAAGTGCGGCAGGGTGTGAGACAGGGGGATGTTCTATCGCCAATTCTCATTCTATTGGTGATAGACGATGTTTTGACGGCCAGCGTTGGAACAGCAGAGAGATAGGGCATTCAATGCAGATCGTTTGAAAGGCTTAGTCACATAGACTATGCGGATGATATATGTATGTATGTCTCTTGGCAAATAACATCAGCGGGCTGAACGGGATGTGTCAAGCACTGAAAGTGAATGGAGAGTCGAGTGGTCTTAAAATAAATAGCAAAAAGACAAAAATAATGCTCATAAGCCACTCCACACATCAGCGTATTTTCATACAGGAGACGCCAGTTGAAGAGGTTGAACAATTTAACTACCTTGGAAGTATTGTTTCAGCAAATGGGTACTGATCTGGACGTTCAAAGTAGAATAAATAAAGCTCGCGTAACCTACGGTTCTCTGTCCTAATTTTGGAAATCCAGTCAAATCTCCTTATGCTACATTTCCACCTAGCGCTAATCTGAGATTTAATGAGATTAACCTTAAATCTCCTTTAAATCTCGTAGATTTACCATACAAATTTATGTCGTAAATCTTGAAGATTAGAAATGAATCTTGTTAAATCTTCTTAGGACAAATAGTTTTACAAATCGAACTAACCTATTTTTACATGGTGCTGAACGATTCATTCGAGACTCGCATTCAGTTCTTCATTGTTTGACACGAATCAAACATTCTGTCTCATTCGCACTTCATAAGAAAAATTGGAACGCCATTTGTATTTTTGAAGGCGCTGTCAAATTTAATCTTTTTTAAATCTTTTTGTGCGGTGGAAACACCAAAAAGATTTATTAAATCTAATCTGAGATAAACCTTTGGTGGAAACATAGCATTACGCTCTAAGTTGAGATTCTTCGAATCCAATGTCAAATCCGTGCTGTTACATATATGCTTGCGAAACTTGGAAAGTCACGACTACCATCTCGAAGAAATTGCAGGCTTTTGTGAACCGCTTTCTACACCATATTCTAACGATTCACTGGCCACAAATTATATCAAACGAAAACGAAAAGCTTAAATGGCAATGGATGGGTCACAAGTCGCATACTGAGGAAACCAAACGATGAAATTGCAAAGCAGTCCTTTGAATGGAATCCTCAGGGTGCACGGCGCGTGGGTTGGAAGACCAAGAACAACATGGAAATCAACAGTTCTAGCAGAAGCAGTATCCCAGAGTAAGACGTGGCCACAGTTAAAATATCTAGCTGCAGACCGTGAAGAATGGAAACGATTTGTTGGCGCCCAATGCCCCAATCGGGGTTACTTTTGTTTTCCAAACTTAGTTACTATTTCCTTTTAATAGAACGATTTTTTATTTTGAACTACCGGATTTAGTTTAATATTTTTATAGAAAATTTCAAATAAGTCTAAGCAAAATTGCATATCCAAATTGTCAAAAAAAAACTTTTTGAATTTTTAAAAAAGTTTCAAAAGTTTTTTTTCGAAAATTGATATCTCAAAAAAAGTTTTACAATTTTTTTGTTATCTTGTTCTTATAAATAAATAAATAAATATTAAAGATTTGCACAACAAAATTTTTCCTTACAAATATTTTGAAAATTTTAACTTAAGAGCAAGTACGTGCGACCCGGTCGTACATTTTATTTATTAAGTTTGACTGTACTTTTAAATTTATTTAGAGAAGCAGATTTTTGTTATAAATAATAAATATGTATTATTTTTCGCCATTTTCAGTTACATATTAGTTCCTTATTGTGGTTCTATATGTCCACCCCAATTATTCCTCATGTTTTCGGTTTTACTTTATTGTTGATGAGTAAAGTAATCCACCAAATAAAACCTTATTTGGATATTAAAATATTTGAATTTTCTCTTTGTTGAATAGAAAATAATCAACAACACCATTAACTTTCGTAACTTATTTTTTTCTATCATGAAGCTCTATGTTTATTCACATGGGTTTTGATTTATGTGACTTTTTCTTTTTCTTAATAAATATCCAAATGATTAACAAACAAAGTCTGAATTTTTATTTAATTTCCAACAATTAAAAAAATGTCAGTGAACTTATAGTACTATAAAATTATGCCTAACCTTCAGATAAGAACAAATAAATTCATTTAATACCATTTATCATACAAGGACACTTTATTTAGATCCACTTCAAAGTTTGCAACTTTAGCCTCGATATTAATTTAATTAACTTTTATTATACGAAAAATTATACATATCATACCATATTATCATACAATGTATATGAAGGTATGTGGAAATGTGTATGTATGTTGCTTAGAACTTTTATATTATTTGTTTGCTAAGAATTTCTCATTGACCTAAATATGATAACGAATAGCGCCATTTGATTCAACAACAAACCCAACAAATATATGCTTATCAACTTTAAGTTTCGCTTGAAGTTTTAAATAAACCAGGAAATTAAACAAAAAGTAAGGTGCCGTTTTTTTATTTGCATTTGCATTAACTTCACAGTTTTGGGGGAAAATATGAATTTATAAGTAGCTTCTTGTCCTGTCCTTCAAGGTTATCGTTTCTCTTAATGGGGACAATTTATTTAATAATTTGCCAAAGCAACAGCAATTAGTATACAAAAAAACATTAAACCAAAATTAAAAAAACGAAGAAATAAAATTGTTTAATGGTTGCCACTTAGAAAAAAACTAGACAAAAAAAAAAAATATTCGAATTCTTAGGACAATTTAACATCAATTTTGAATTTACAATATACCTTCAGGGTATTTTGAATACGATACGATACGACAAAAGACTTGCTCGTATTAGTTGGGTTGAAACAAGAAAAAATCGTAAGAAGTAAGGGGAATAGGACAACTTTCCTCTTTTAGGTGGAAAGGGCAATAATGTAATAATTTATATCAAATAGAAACAAATTATTGAAAAACAACGGTAACACTTACAATACTATACATTTTTTAAAGCCAAAAATCTATATTTTATTTTCTTTTTAAAGTAAATTCTTTTAGTAAACACTTTTTGAAAAAATATTTTTTATTTAAAAAAAAGTTTTCGGCATTTTTTTTAAATCAATTTTCAGGTATCTTAGCACATCATATGTGAGATTTTCTCAAGAAAAGAGTATGTCATTTAACAGGTCAAATAGTGTGATCAATTTTTGTAGGATATCTGAAAAAAAAAAATATTATCTGAAATGCCACTACTGATCGCCATATAGAGCCCACTTGTTTCATTTTTTATGTGAATTTTTAGTTTAAATACATACATAGTTCAAAGTCTTAAAAATTAAAAAAATTTAGCACTGATAGGTCATAAAAGGATACCTTTTGATATTTTTTTTTGTAATCAGTTCAAACAGAATTGCTCACAATGTTTTTCAAAAACTTAATTTTTTCCTAGCTTAATTTTTGATTTTTTGAAATTCATATTTTTGAGGTGGATAATTTGCCGTTAATTAATATTTAATTAGCTGTCACAATTTCGAATTTGTCGTTCTATGTTTTCTATGTTTTTTTTCGAAAAGTGGTAAAAACTGCCGTTAGTTAGTTAGTATTTTATTAGTTGTGATAATGTCGAATTTGTCATTCAATGTTTTCTATGTTTTATACCAAAAGTTTTATGGCTTTGTAATTTGCGATTAATTATTCGTTAGTATGTTGTGACAATTTTTGAATTTTCTATGTGTTTTTGTTTTATTTTCCAAAATTTATATGAATCAGCAATTTGTTTATAATATTGTATTGAAATTTGTATTGGTTTATAATTGACGCTCATAGAAAACAAATCACCCAAAAATACATAGAAAACATCGAATGAAAAAATGGAATTTTTCACAACTAATTAACGACTAATTAATGGCAAATTATTAAGGAATAAAATATTAAGTTTTGGAAATTTTTACCACTTTTTGAAACAAAAACATAGAACGACAAATTCTAGCAACTAATAAACGGTTTATTAATGATAAACTATTAAGCCATAAACCATCCAGTATAAACAGTTTTTTTCCCATTTTCAGGTGATAATCTGCCAACATGATTTCAAGTTAGCAAAGAACCCAAAAAACATAGAAAACATTGCACGACAAATTCAAAATCGTCACAACTAATTGAAGACTAGTTAATGGTAAACTATTTAAGCCATAAACTATTCGGTATAAGCAGTTCTAAGCCCTTTTGAAGGTGGTGCTTTGCTAACTTGATATGAAGCTAACGAAGAATTAAAAAAAAACATAGAAAACATTGCACGATTGAATTCAATTTTCCACAACTAATTAAGGAATAGTTAACGGAAAATTATTAGGCCATAAGACATTAAGTATAAGACGTTTTTGACACTTTTAGAGTCGTGTCAAGTTAGCAAAGCACCCAATAAAACATAGAAAATATTGAACGACAAATCCGAAATTGTCACAGCTAATTAACGACTAGTTAACGGAAAATTATCCACCTACCCATTTTTCGATTTGTGAAAGTTGCTTTGCTTACTTGACACTCGTAGAAAACAAATCACCCAAAAATACAAAGAAAACATCGCATGACAAAATTCAATTTGTCACAGCTAATTAACGACTCATTAACGGCAAATTATTAAGCAGTAATATATTACGTTTTGGAAGTTTTTACCACTTTTCGAAAAAAAACATAGAAGGCATAGAACGACAAATTCGAAATGATCACAACTAATTAACGACTAATTAACGGCGTATTATGCTCCTATCCATTTTTCAATCCGCGAGAGTTGCTTTGATAACTTGATATAAAGTTAGCAAAGCACCCAACAAAACATAGAAAACATTGAACGACAAATTCGAAATTGTCACAACAAATTAACGACTAATTAAAGGCAAATTAACCACCTACTCGGTTTTCGATTCGTCAAAGTTTTTTTGCTAACTTAACATTTTTGTTCAATTGTAACTTTGTCTTATGAGAACGTGTTGGAAAATAAATGAGTGCAATCGATTTTGCACTTTGGTCAAAGAAAGATTTATGCCCTGTCCATAAAATATAAACAGGGCATTTTTAATCCAGTCGAATGACTCTGGCCTTATTGTATTTACAAAATTAAAGATAAGGACTTAATCGAATTAACTAATTTGGTTGTTTTTGTATTTGGATATCCATTCATCTTTCCGTGAAAAATTTTATCCTTGTGACGTTAGTTAATCCATTGCTAGCTCTTGGTCTACTCAGAGATTTAGCGAAGGTTTAACTTAAATATGGCCATCAAATATTAAAATCAGCGGTTTGTCACTCCGCTTCGGTCGATTAGATCTTTATTTCTATTTTTTTCTTAAATCAATCCAAGCGCTAGGCCACTGAGCAGGAGTGTAAGAATAAAGTTTTTGTGTTTGATGGCTATAAATCTTTCTGTGACCAAAGTTTCATCCATCTATCGATGGGGTCAAAAAATATGGGTTGCTAGTTCTTTGACCTGCGCTTAAGAATACCCTTAATCATTTTTCAATGAGATTTTATTAATTAGCAAAATCGTAGTTGGTCATTATTTCAGTCGAATGTACCTATAAAAAAAAAGATGAAACAATACTAAATTAAAAACTGTCTTGCCCTATTAAAATAAGTCTAAATTAAATGTAGGGTTTGTAGCCCATTTGCGAAGGGTGCCATTTTGTGTTTGGTTTTCATAAAAAAAACTCGCGTACAAGAAAAACTACCCAAAATCACTATAAAATCTAAAAACCGGTCTAGCCACCACACATTTTGAAGAAGAACTATCAAAATTTGTATAATAAGTCAAAGTGCCCCACCGTCTAAAATGCACACACTACCCTTCCCAAAGTGAAAATGTCAATTTCCTAAGCTCTTCAGTTGTTTCAGATATTTATGAAAAAAGGATTTATGAAAACATCAATCGTATGCAAAAATTTGTTGCGATCAAAGTAGCAGAAAAGTAAATTCGTAAAATCGTTTATTATATGCATTTTTGGTCTTTAGTTGGTAGTTAGAGAGCAATTAAAAAAAGAAAAAAACAATTTGTATAAAACTGAAAATGGCGTCCAACGAAAATGGACATGAATCCCGAAAATTATAATTAATGATTTGATGAGACACGCTAGCTATTGGGCAAAACAAATTTTATAATTTTGTTACTACAAATTTTCATTTCAAATGAGATTGTTGCAGCATTAATAATAAATGAACAATACAAACAATCGAAGATGGTTTAAACATAATCAAAGTGGCTTAGAACGATTTATACCTAAAGATTTCTACTTAAAAAAAAAAATAATATTAGTAAATGGTAAATAATTGAATAGAATATTCAAATAGTTAAAAGTTGTATTTCACTGTGCAACACTAAGTGGTACACAGTGAACCAACGGAATACTGAAATAATATCTTCACGTTCACTTGAATTTTTTTTATGTTTTTGAAATGTTATAAATTACCCAGTTTGATTTCTTGATATTCTGTTGATTCATTCACATTTAGGCTAAGAACGCACTTGCGATTTCAGTTGCATGATTATTCTGTCGCAGGAAATCAAACTCACAATCTAACTGAGTTGCGAGGCCTCACCAGTGATCTCGATCGTATGACTATTCTGTTGGAAGAAAAAAAAACAAGAGTTTAAGGCTGGGAATGCACTTGCGATTTTCTATCGCGCGATTATTTAGTCGCAAAAAATAGAACACATAGATAGAGTTTAAACGTAAATGAATTCACATGATACAAAGAAATCATATATGGTTGCGATCATGGCCTTAACCAAGAAATTGTGACTGTTAAAAGGTTGAAATTTGTCTAATTTTTCTGGCAATGTGATTGTTGCAAATTAAAATCAAATCCACTCAAACTTGCGATTTCAAATACTGCTACTTAAAAATCACGGCCGCAACAAGGTAAAAGCATGCACGTTTTTACTTATGGTTATCAATTGCACTTAAAAATTGCAGCGATTACAAAAATGGAATAAGTTCTATAATTTTGAGCGTTTTTTCTGTAGGTAAGCAGAGTTAAATAGATATAATGGAGACATGTTGTATTTGTTTGTAGTTACATATATAATCACGAGATAATTAACTGCAAGCAAGTGCAGGTTAGTACGTATTTTGTTGCAATCCAAATTTTTTAATGGTCCTAAGACCAGGGGCCTGTTTCGCCAAAAACTTTTCACTTTGCAAATTTTCACTTTTACTTTGCAAATTTTGTTTCACCAAACGCAAATTTGCAACGAAGAAATTATTGATATGAAAAGTTAAAAAGTTTTCCTCTTTGCAAAATACGTTTCACCAAACGCAAATTTGCAAAGTGAAAAGTTTTGTTACTTTGCAAAGTTTTTGCTAATTTTGCAAATTATATTTAGAATTTTGAAAAGCTTTTCAGTGAAATGCAAAGAGAAATTTTCATTTGCAAATAAGCGGTTGTTGTGAAAAGTGGTCGAAAAAAAAATTAACCGTTTTGAAGAATTTTTCGAAAACGAAGAACTAAATAATAGTGACCAAAGAGTAGTAAAGTCAAGAATTAATTTTGATATCTATCGGTTATAGACCAAGATCCCAGGGCCGCCAGACATACGTCATTTTATCATAGCTGAATTTTTTTCTGTGAATGCACCCTAGGGTAGGTATGAACGAATGGATAATACTAACCTTAAACCCGGGTGCGTTTCGGAGGTATTAAGTGCTAAAAGTGCATTAAATTGATGCAAATTTACGTTATTTTATCAAAGCTGCTTTTTTAATATGTTTTAAAGAAAGTAATGATAAACTTATTTTGAAACTTACCAGACACCTACAGGCACAATGTCAGCCAGACACCATTAAAGGTGCCAAAAAAAATCGTGAAATTTTCATTATAATATCAAAACTGAATTTTATAATTATGTTCTTCGGGAAACTGTTACAATATATTTCCAAAGCTGCCAGACACCTACAGAGGAACCAAATGTCAGCCAGACACCTTTGACGTTTTCAAACAAATATTTTAGTTTACGTTTAGTTAGTGAAGAACATTTTGTCAACAGACATGGAAAGCATGCTTTAAATGCAATGATGGTTTGTGGCCCAGACCGTTCCTTCTGTGCTGTAAATGTAAGCTGGCCAGGTATCGTCCATGATGCAAGAGTGCTCAGGAATTCTTGTTTGGCAGCCAATTTTAATGCGGGATATCGACCATTCCCTTGTGATTTTAGGAGATAGTGCTTATGCTTCAAGTGAATGGTTGATAACACCACTAAGGACAAACCTGGAAGATCCAGTGGAATAGAGATTCAACAGGGCTCACAAAAGGACCAGGCGAATTATACCTACTTTTTGTTTGCAATTTTAACATTAAATTCTTTTAGGAATATTGAAGGAAAAGTTTCCTTGTTTGAATCATCTTCGTCAGCACCCGACTATTGCGGGTTAAATCGACTCATTTAAAATAATTTTTTTTTTTAAATCTTTGATTTGCAACGTCAATGTTTTTTTCAATGCATAATTGATCTAAATTGATTCAATGTAAGTTTTACTTTGCAACTTTGCAAAATACGAATTCAAATGTAAAGTTCTATTTTAAATTGGTGAAACACTTTTACTTTTCACTTTTCAAAAACAGTCTGAAAAATTGAAAAGTCTTTTCACTTTGCAAATTTTGTGAAACACTTCAAAGTGCAAAATGAAAAGTATTTGGTAAAACAGGCCCCAGGAACGTCCATGCGAATTTCTGTTGTTACGGCTAGAGTTATCGTAACCCAGTATATGATATTTTGGTAACATGTGCGTTCATTCAAATTTAACGTCTTGTGTTCTACTTTTTACGATTGAATAATCAATCATGCGACAGAAAATCGCAAGTGCGGTCCTAGCCTGGGAGTCGGACGGTACGATATCCCGCAAACCAAAATCTCGAATAACGAAATCTCGCAAATTTAAAATCTTGTTTTTCATAATCTCGCAATAACAAAATCTCGCTTTTAACAATCTCACATTTAAATCTCGAACCTAAAAATCTCGCAAATTTCAATCAAAATCTTGCAATTTAGAATCTCGCAAATTGAAATTTCACAGCAACAAATCGCACATGGCTTTTACAAACAATTTTTTTGTGAGAATAAACCAAAGAGTATTTTGCTTAATTTTTTCTTTCCAAGAGATAACTACATATACCCGCCAGTAAAAAAATTGCACATCCCTTATTACTGTTTACAACCCCTGTAATAAGCTTTGTTGTCTTTTACGCGTTTATAATGGAACTAAAAGTATTTTCTAGTTCAAGGCCATATATGATTAATGCAATATTTGCACATGACACTTTATAACTGGATATACCAAAGAGATGGTTCTCTCTGTCTCTTGTTCCTTTGGCAACAATAATATTGAAAAATCAGTTATAATTTATAAATATCAGAGTGGTCTATAAGTACTTAGGCACTGGATTTACATATTTTGCAAAAGGTAGGACATCTTGCAAAATTTAATTGCATTACAACAAATAGATTTGTTTGTAATAAAAATCTCGCAAATTAAAATCTCGCGCGAGACATTTTGATTTGCGAGGCTTTAGTTTGCGAGATTTCGTCATTGCGAGATTATGAAAAGCAGGATTTTATAATTGATAAGATTTCGTTATGCGAGATTTCGAATGCGAGATTTTGATTTGCGAGATTTCGTAGCCAACTCTCCTAGCCTTGGTCGTAGCAAAAAAATCGTGACTGTGTTTCTATCCTAACAAATGGAATTTGTTTAATTTGTTTAATTTTTTTAAGTTTTGACTGCTCTTGATGAGATTGCAGATTTGTCCTAAACATATAGCGTTAACATCAGAAATTTTCTGGAGACTAATTTTTGAATGATATGTGAATTTTATTGCATTTTTGCAAAAGTTTTGTTATTGTAATGAAATTACATATGATTATTTGGCTAAAAAAAATAAAATGCACGACTGGGTCGCACGTACTTGCTCTTATGTTCAAGACACTGCGAGTTTAAGAAAATTGTATATACAAACATGGAAATTATGAGAGAAAAATGTAGAGAAGCATGAAATACGACACTTAAATTAGCTAAAACAACTCTTTTGACAGTTTGAGGTGAAAAAAGTATGCCATCTTAATTCATGATGAAATATGATTGTATGGGAAAAAAAATTTTAAAATCGTTGGAGCGGTTTTTTTTTTAATTAATTTTTTATATATAAAATTCTTAAAACATTTTTAAGAACAAATTTTGGTTTGCAAATTTAAACTATATATTTATGTGTATATAAAAACAAAATTTGAAAAAAAAATTGTCAACCCGTTTTTGAGATATCGAATTTTCAAAAAAAAAATTTGAAACTTTTTTTAAAAATCCAAAAACTTTTTTTTTGAAAATTTTGATATGCAATATTATTTGATCTTATCTGCATTTTGTACATAAAAAAATTCATTTAAATCCGTTAAGCTGATAACGAGAAAACTCAAAATAAAAAATACGTTCTATGACAGGTACTACTAATAATTGCTATGTGTAAAATTTTATAATTTTTGATGGTAGATCGTACTAATTTTAGTATATGAAAAAAGTTTAATCAAAATTGTAGGAGTCGTTTTCAAGCAAAAAAATATTTTCCTTTGCGGTTTTTTCACTTTTGTATGGAAGGTACCGTTATTTTTTCATAAATCTACAATTTTTTCTAAAAATATTTTAGAGAGTACTAAAAAGGTCTTAAATATCGAGTTTCAAAAAAATCTATGATGCCGTTTTCGAAATATTTGATTTTCCAAAAAAAAATTTGAAATATTTTTTAAAAATCCAAAAAATATTTTTTCAAAAATGTTGGTACACAAAACTATTAACATTTCTTGGAAGGCTCTGTATAAAAAAAAATAATTGAAATCGGTTATACCATTTTGAAGAAAATCAAAAATTAAAAAAATGGTTCCTTGGGATGTACCATTAATAACCATTTTTGAAAAATGGTTTTCCACCCAAAGAAAGCCTTTACTAAAATAAATTTATTGATTTTTTTAAGAAAAGTTGTCGAGCCGTTTTTGACAAAAATACGATTATGTAAATTTGCCAAAAAAAAATGTATGACAGGTACCGTTATTTTTGGTTCTAAAAAAAAATGAAAAAAACGTGTCGGCAGAATCACCAAAGACCACTAAGTACCAAGTTTGAAGAAAATCGATGGAGCCGTTTAGGCTGTAGACGAACAGACAGACAGACAGACAGACAGACAGAATTTTGCCACCAACTTTTTTGGTGTTCTCTATCATCGTAATATCATGTTTGATTGTTATCTCAAAATTTTTTTTTTCACGAATCCAAAACTTGCCTTATAGTACCTATAATCGCAAGTAAAAATCAACCAAAGTGGCAACCATGGTAGTACTTATGTATGTTCCTATCACGGTTCGGTCCTTAGTGCAATCTGATATGAACTTAATCATGAAATTCACTTGCAGTCTCGTCCGCGTCCAGCTAGTCGGAGCCCATTCATAAGGTCACCTCGAGTCACTCACCTAAATTTATATAAAGTGGCTTTTTTCGTCCCACAGTTTTTTGTTTCTTCTTTTAATTGTCAGCTTCTGATGCTATCTTGAAGTTTGCAGTTTGCAACTTGCGTCTTGCATCACATCACATCGTGGGTTCTCTACATGCTTGGAACTTGGAACAAGTGGAGAAACACGATATTAATCACCGAGGCGAGCCCAAAAGTCTCATTACAAGGTTGCTGATTTTATGGCGAAGGATATTGTTGTATTTTTGTTGTTTTTTTTTTTTTGGTCTGAGAATTTTGGCCGTCTCCGTTTGTACGGTAGGTAAGTAACATAATACTGAACGTGCATCAGTGTTTCTAGGTTAAACTACAGGAAACGACAGTGCAAGGATGACACCATATAAGCCCATCCCAACATATAAGCAAACCATCACTGAAATATGGTTTAATTTTTCAAGTTGAACTACCTTCAGAATTTTCGACTAAAAGTGGAACCTTACATCGCGTCACGTCGTTACGGTCGTCTCAATATATATTTAATTCGTTCATTCCACTTGGAGTCTACCTGTTGGCTGACTGGTTGACTAGGTGCTTCTCCTTCGAATAATTGTTGTCGGGATTCTTTGATGCATGAACTGGAGGGCAATTGTCCAGGTTATTGCAGCCAGTGGAATGATTTTGTGAGAAGGTTCGTGCTGTGTGGTGTGTATAGTGTTCCCTTTAACATTATAATGAATGTTTACTTGGGAAAAAAAAAAACCTGGAGTCCTTGTAGATTGCGTGCCAATTATAAGTTGACCAAATGAAATTGCATAAGTCAAGTCAATGGTTTTGTATTCAATTCGGACGATCATCTTAATGATTCATTTAAAAGCACGAAATCCAATGACCTAGGTTCCAGATCAGTGGAGTAACTACATAATTGATCATCAACAGAAAAAAAAATATGAAATGGATTCGATTTTTGTAAGAAAAGTTGTGTGTCCAGTTGATTTTTTTGTATTTCCTTGAATTTTTCGATTTTTTTGTCCTTCGACAGTATTATCCTTTTATCTGAAGTCTTAATGGAAGGCAAATTTGAAGGTTAAAAGGAAAGGGCAGAATTTTATCTCTTGTCAACATTTTTAAAACGTTTCCGTAGTTTTTTTTTTGTTGAGCAAAAAAATCCTTGACAGCTTTGGGCCAGAAAAAAAGGAACTTAAAATGTTTTGACACAAAATTGAATTACTTTGTCACTTGTCTTCAAGCTTATGGAGATTTATTCAATCATAAGGCTAGTTCAGGAAAATGAGATCTCAGAGGGCTCAGTGTCAAAAACTGAGCAAGCGAATCCAAAATTTTCTTTCCTCAGTGATTTGACAGCAACATTTCTGAGGAAGCCTGTTCAAGAGACTCAGATTGCTGAGGGCTCTGAGATCTCAATTTCAAGAACACGCCTATAATAAAAATGGATTTCTACAAAAAAAAAAAACATATTTTGGCGAGTGATGAAGAATTAAGTCTGATTTAAAGTTTTTTCCTTAAAAGATATATTTTTTGGTCAAGATGGCGCCCCGCACAACGGAAATTTAATAAATCTAATGATGTAGACCTTAGGTGCTAGTAAAGTATTGCAATAATGACCTTGAAATGTATGTCAATAGTAAGTAAAATTTTAAATGAAAGATTTTGCATTTAGGTACCTCGTGAGACTATACCTCGTATGTGCTATTTCTTTGTTTTAAACTAAGTCCTTGGCTTAAGTTCATAAGCCGTTGCCTAGCACTTTTTCTTATCACGTCGTTAAAAATTTCTATAAATTAGAACTGATTTATAACATTAGAAGTAGAATAGACTTTAAATGTTCAAATAAATGTTTATTGAAGCAATTTACTAACATCTTCATAAAAAAATTAAGTTGTTATCTTCGAAAAATGGGTTATTTTTAAATTTTTGTTCATTTAAATGTGTTTGCCTAATATAATGTTAGTATTGCGTTTTGGCCCATTTCTATGAACACAAAAAAAATAAGCTTTTAAAATTTATAACAGCCATAAAATATAATTTCACTGTTTGAAATTTAGCTCAACGACACCAAGTATTTTTTATTAAAAAAAAAAGATCACTCATACGCCACAGTGACTTTCAAGCTTAGAAAGGTTATTGTGGTAGAAAAGACGGGTACGTGGAAGTAGATATCATTGAATATTTAAATCATTATAAGAAGAATTAATAGTCCATTGAATTATTTTATTGCCAGTCCTCAAGGACTATTAGAGGTAGAAATGGTACGGTAGTTTGAGCTGAAATTTAACAAGCACCATTGTAAAAAGTGTCTCAAAATTAATGCAAGATTAAGATTTGCCGTGTAGTAAAGAAGTGTTGACAACTTAAAAAAAAAAAACAATCGGGCAAGCTGACAGTTTAGGGATACTAAACTGTCAGCATTACACACAAAAATGTATTTTAATTGTTGACAAAAATTCAGAAATAATGAAAGTTTGGTGGCCTCACTTCGAAAAGTGTCCCAAAACTTACACAGAAACTTTTTTAAAATAAAAACAGAGTCTTTTTTTCTTTATATTGATTTTTTTTACTGAATCATAGGATAAGGGATGCAGGGAATTAACTTCACGGGAACTATCTTCACATGGGAATTTACTTCACCAGTAGTGGGAATTAATTTCACCTTTTTTTTGTGAAGTAATTTCCCCCTTAAGGTGGGAAATATTTACATCCGAAAATTGTGTGAAGTTATTTCCCACCTATGATATGATAGAAATTACAAAAATATAAAATTCGCCGTAATGCTTGCTGCTAGCATAAATACAGTGCTAGCAGCAAGCATTACGGCAAAAAAACAGTGAGATATGTATGGAGGGCATGCTCCCCCCCTGCAACCCCCCTGCTTGGGCCCATTATAGGATTTGGGGTGGGTGCGAGGCTGGGTGTATGCAAAGTTTCTTTTGCATTTAATGAATCTGGACTTAAAGAAACGCACATTAAAGGGAAATTAATTCCCACAAAAAAGTGAAATTATTACTCACTTTCAGTGGGAAGTAATTTCACTTCAAAAAAGTGAAATTAATTCCCATTAGTGGTGAAGTTAATTCCCATGTGAAGGTAGTTCCCGCGAAGTTAATTCCCTGCACCGGATAAGGTTATGCATGGAATAGCACATCGGACAAATGGTCTCCACGGATTTGCTAGTACATACGTACTCCTTTGTCCAAGTTTTTCATGACCATATTTTCATTGTGTTTGAAATATTGTTCAACAATAAGTACACATTTTTCACTCGTGTTATGCTCCATTTCTACTAACCCTAAACTGTCAGGTATTAAATTGCTTTTTTATTAAGTTTGCCAACAGACTAAATCGAAAATCCAATTACATTACAGAGTTATTTCAATGTAATTGAAAAACTCCCCAATTACTGAGTAGTTGTAATCAAAAAATAAGTATAAATAAAGTAATTTAATTGCAATCTACGCAATTATACCAAAATACTTATATTTAAATTCCAAAAAAAAGTTATCAAATACTAAATTGGAATGTTAACTTTGTATTTAATAAAGTAATACATTTTTTAACTTTATTTCAAACTAAAAAAAAAACTTTCAGTGGTATTTAACTAAAAAGACTGAACTATGTGCATTTTTCGGGTTGGGGTCAGAATATCGAAAACTGAAGTCCCAAAATCCCCAAAACCCAAAACCCCGAAAACCCAGAACCCCGAAATTGAAATTCCGAAAAATGAAACATTTGCGCAAATTTTTTCATTTTGTATAATCTTTCCGGATTTCAATTTCGAAAAATTTATTTCTAGATTTTTAATGCACCCTTTAATACGAATATGGAATGCACTTACTTCGAAATTAAGTAAGTACTTCTTAATATTTTGTTTATTATTTATTATTGTGTAGGTATATAAAAACCATTTTAATTTTATGTTTCAATCAAAACCAATCTTCTAAATAAAAACTTAATGCACGAATGTTTTGGTCAAATAATATGCCCGTCTGGAAAATCAGCAATACACGAAAAAAAAGTATAACTGTTATTTTTTAAATTCAGAATATTGATTACAAAATAACATGCTGAAATTTGGAAGAGGGTTAAAACTGTGAATTTTTAGACATAGCTAACAGTTATGAATTTGTCAATACTATTTGATTCCGATTCAATAAGGCCAGATCCATTCTGGATTTAAGGTTTTCGAGATTTTGGGTTTTCGGGATTGTGGGTTTTCAGGATTCTGGGATTTCGGGATTCTGGTTTTTTGAGATTTTGGATTTTCGGAATTTTGGGTTTTATGGATTCAGAACTTCGGGATGGTGTCCGTTTCTTCAATTTTTCCGTTTTAAACTCACTGAAATAAAAAAAAATTAATTACATAGTTTTCCAATTACTATTTAATCACATTTTGTACCCAACTCTGGTTGCCAATGTTTGCGTTAATTATTTTGGGACACCCTATGTAAGTAAATACATATATGTATGTACAATGTATAACGTTTCCCAAATGAGAAAAATGAGAAAACAAATAAAACGTAAAAAAGGTTAACAAAAATAAAGTATTTTATAATTTGGAAAATCGAAATAAATTATTTATAATTTGTTTTCATAAATTTTGTTGATGTAGTTTTGTAAAAAAAATTAAACCAATGAAAAAAATAACAAAAAATCAATCAGAAAAAAAAATTGAGAATAAATGATATAAAAGGGTTGGCTACGAAATCTCACAGATAAAAATGTCGCTTTCGAAATCTCTCATAACAAAATCCCGCAATCACAAAATCCTGCTTTTCATAACCTCACAATAACTAAATCCCGCTTTTTATAATCCCACAATATAAATTTCGCAAAATTTAATTGCATTGCAACAAATACAATTCTTAATCAAAATCTCGCAAATTAAAATTTTGCGCGAGGTTTGAATTTGGGAGATTTTGATTAAAAAAATGTATTTGTTGCAATCCAATTAAATTTTTCAAGACATCCTACATTCAGCAAACTATATAAATCCAGTGCTTTCTTTCTTTTGGACCTTGGACCACAATGATACAAAATATGGCAGATACACAATGCTCAACAGCAACAAAAACTGCTGTCAGCGAATGTTTCGCGTTAGTTTGGGAGAGCATTTATTGTTTATTTTTCAATTATTATCAAGAGAACAAGAGAGAATAAAGAGATTGTATAACCAGTTGCAATATGTCATGTTTAATTTGCATTAATGCTATCTGGCTTTGAACTAGTAAATATTTTGAGGTCCATGAATTAATTTTGGAATAATATTTTTAACGAAAGACTTCACCATGTCAAGAATTGAATACTTTGTGAGGCATTGCTAAACAGATTTTGTTTGCTTAAAAGTAAAATTTGTTTAGTTTACCAAAAATTAGAAATAAATCTTTTATTTTTTTAACAACATAGTTTTTCTTTTGTTTCTTCTTTATTTTACTAAAGAAGAAATAAACACATGACATCAAAAAATTAAACTTTTTTAATTGTTAAAAATAATTTTTAAAAATAATTTTTAACAATGAAAGTTGAAAAAAAGTTTTTTGTCTTCCAGCTTTTATTTTTCATTAGCAGGAATTGCTGTGAGATTCGAATTTGCGAGATTTTGATTTGCGAGATTTTAAATCGCGAGATTTCATTTTGCGAGATTTTAGTTGAAATTTGCGAGCTTTTTCAGGGTGAGATGTGAATTCGAGATTATTAAAAGCGAGATTTTGTAGTACCGAGATTGTGAAAAACAAAATTTTGAATTTGCGAGATTTCGTTTTTCGAGATTTAAAAAAAATTCGAGATTTCGTTGTTCGAGATTTTGATTGAATAAAATGTGAAAAGTGTGAAATTTTCATAAATATTTGTATGGGAAAAGTATTTATTTTTTTCTTACGGCATAAACTTTCGATTTAGGCTAGAAACGCACATGCGATTTTCTGTCTCACGATTATTAAGTCGCAAGAAATAGAACACATGAGTTTAAATGTGAATAAACGCACAAGACATCAAAAAATCCTACTAAGCTGCGATCACTTTTTTCAGTCACTTCGAAGAAAATTGCAAGTGCGTACCTACGGCTCCACGAAATAAGGCCCCAAAAAAAAGATGAAATAAGGCCCCAAAAAATGCAACAAGAATGAAAATTCCCGAAATTTAGGGTGCTACTTCATTTTTTGGGGCCTTATTTCATTATGAAATAAGGCCCCAATGAAAAAGACCCCAACATTAAATTTGGGGCTTAATTTCATTTTATTTTTAAAAACAATTTGCGGCCTTATTTTATTTTGCACAATTTACTTGATATTGCCATAACAACATTATTTTCACAAAAAGTATTATGAAAATCCGCTAATCGAGGACCCAGAGCTAGCAAAATACCGCTTAGTGTGGCCCCAGCAATCATGTTTCAATGTAAAACCGAGGTGATGTAAAAGCTTGAAGAGAACGTTCCAACCAACAGAACCATCTTTATGGACGGAACATTCAAAATTGTTCCGCAAGGTTGTTTCAAACAACTGTTGGTAATAGAATATTTTGACGAGGTAAGACTAATCAATTTTTTTTAATGCTTAAATACGAGCATCGTGCTGAAAACCATCAGCGAGTAACAGAATAGCTGATGCAGGCATTTGAAAATTTGTGCTGAATGCAACCTCAAAATTCAAGCTGAAGCTATAGCTGAAGGAGAGGAGAGTCACAAGTGTCCTTGTTGCAAGGAAATTGTACAGTATACAATCCAAGTATTTGTTTGATGGTTTGGGATACTATTTCATTTTTGAAAATAAATTTTAATATTAAAAAAACGATTTGGGGTCTTATTTCATTAAAAATAAAAAAAGACAAAACAAGTTGGGTCCTTGTTTCATTTATTTTTGGGTTTTTTTTTTCATTTCAATGGGGTCTTATTTCATTGGGGCATAGTTTCATTATGAAAAATTTCCCAATTTGGGGCTTTATTTCTTTTTTTCTTCTGGGGCCTAATTTCCTGGGGCCTAATTTCGTGGAACCCGTTCCTACCCATAGGGAGTGAGCTTTCCAAAAAAACTAGACACCCAAGGCTTCAGCCCAAATCATTAGATCAGTTTTCTTCAAACTTGGTTCATAGCGTTTTTTGGGCATTCTCCCCACACGTTTTTGCTATTTTCATTTTTCTTAGAAAAAAAATTACGTTACCTGCAGTCAATTTTTTTTTTGGCAATTCAACAAAATCTTATTTTTCTCAAAAATGGTTATATAGATTTTTATTAAAAAATTAATAATTTGCTTTCAGTAAAAATTATATTTTTATTGGAAAGGACAATCGGCAAAAATGTATGGTAGGTGGTCTAGGAACCAATAACAACGAGACGTATGTCGTTGGAAAGGTATTTTCATGACCTACAATAGTAACTATGGCAGCTCATTTCAAAACACTGTGTGAAAAAAGTTATTCGCTAACCTAGGTTTTGTTTTAGAGCATTTTAGTGTGGAAAAATTGTATACAAACTGGGGTAACCAATACCAATAAGATGTATATCGTTGAAAAGGTATTTTTATGAACAGTAATAGTTACTCTAACAACTTTTATAAAATCACTGTGTGGGAAAAGTTATTCGCTGTTTTAGGGAATTTTGGTAAATATAAAATTAATGGAGCATGGGTAATAATTAGCGAATAACTTTTTTCACACAGTGATTTGAAATAAGCTACGTCACTGACTATTGTAGTACATAAAGTTACCTTTCCAACGACATACGTTTCGTTGTTATTGGTGGAAGTTGCACTTACGCTTTTTTGCCAATACTAGAAAATAACAGTTTTTTCATACTAAAATGAACCACACTATTTCATTAGTTTACGAATAACTTTCTTCACACATTGATTTCAATTGAACTGCTTTGAAAGATATTGTAGGTAATGCAAATACCTTTCCACTGACATATATATTGTTGTTATTGGTTAGATCAGTTTTCATAAATTTTGCTCATACTAAATATATTTTATTCGTACTAGAATGCACCAGAACACAATACTATTTAGCGAATAACTTTTTTCACACAGCGATTTGAAGTAAGCGTCCATAGTAACTATTGTAGTACATAAAAATACCTTTCCGACGACATATGTCTCGTCGTTATTGGTCTTGTAGACCGTTTTGTCCTATTCTCCTTTGTAAGATAAATTTCTTGAAACTTAATTTTATCTGTATATTAACAAATATTTTAGATTTGCATTTGCATTTCATACAGGGTGGTCTTTAATTTGGGCTTTTTGAAATACCGAGCTGGATAGGCATCAAATAGCTCTAAATAGAAAAACTATCAATAAAAAAAGCCAGACCGTATAGATTAGATTCAGTCGAGACAAAAATCGTACGGGATCCCCCCTCCGTTCAGACGGGATGGGTAGTTTTCTAAAAATTTGACTCAAAACAAAACAAAAAAAATATAAACAAAAAAAACGGGAACACTTTTAAGGCCGTGTGCCAATTGCGTTAAAATCCTGGTTAAATTTGATCCCATGGCTAAATTTTGACATTTCTGAGGTGAATATAGACTTCAAAATTTAACCTTCTCAGGAGCTCGTTAAAATTTTAGTCGATGGTTAATTTTTGACATGTCTGTGGGTGCGTTCGGCTGCGTATCTTAAGCGATCCGGATTTGTTTGTGTTGTTGTAAATCCTTATAAAAAAAAAACTGAGGGAGATGAATGTAGATAAATATTTTATTTTGCTATCAAGAAGTCATGAATCCTATCGGGAAAGATGAAAAATGGAAAAAAAACTAAAATTAAATGAATGGATTAAGAAATATAGACAAAGACCTTATAATAAATTTAAGTATGCACTCAAGAAGAAGTTTGAATAACTTGAGATAAATCCTTGATAATGTAAAAGAATCAATAAAATTTATTGAAAATACTTTTTCAGATGATTCATACATTTTGCAAACTGATATGTTTGCGAACTATCATTACTGAGAAAAATGCAACAACAAAACTTATGGGAAGTAAATGTAAAAAAAAAATCCCATTTAATCCAATTGACACAGCAAAAACCTTAAATTTTACTCACCCTTATAAAAAGGGATAACATTTAACTGGGATCAAATTTAACCAGAATTTTAACGCAATTGGCACACGGCCTAAATAAAGTTTTATTGCATTGATATAGTTTTTGAACAAAAAAAAATTAAACTTAAAATTTTTTTTCTAATTTTATGTTTGAAAATTATTTTGTCAATAAACTGTTCATATTTAAGACCCCAATTTAAAATTTTGTGTAATTAAACCAAAATGTTTGATACAATTGGAAATTATATCTCTCAGAATGCTTTTAATTTTGGTTTCTTTTTTTTTTTGTAATTATTAAGGTCAACTTTTTATACATAAAACTGCAACTTAGTAAAAAAAAAATAATATTTTTTTGCAGTATAATTACACGATTCTGATCTTTTGATGTTCTGCAATTTTTATAGCTGGATAATAATAGCTGCGTTTTATTGTCTCTGGGTCTGGGTCGAGGTTATCATTTAACATGTATTACAAAAACAATATGGGATTTAGGTTTCTATCGAGATTAATTTCAATAACTCAGATCGAGGTTTTCGCTCTGACCGGCAGAGGACTATTTACCATTGTGAATGATGTCAGCAATTTGTCAGCAGTGTTAGGAATAGAGAGAAACAAGTGTTTACATTAAAAACAAATAAACATTAGAAAAAAAGAGACTGATATACAGCACTGTTTTTGCACTAAACCGCATCGTTTTTTTTTCAAGAGGTGAACCATATGGGTTATGAGCGATAATAAAACGCGGCTAATGTTTACAAACAAAGCCTACAGCAATGCATGCTTTTAATCTCATTTATATTCAAACGAGGGACATCTATGATTATGATTACTATTTTTAAAATAATTTTTATAATCATTATACAAACTCAAAATAACAATACTAATATTCAAATATTACAAAAACATAAATACATATATAACAACATTTGCAAGCTTTACACTCAATAAACAAATTATATTGTTCGCCTTCATATAAGATAAAATATTTGTTTTGTTCGTATAGAAGGCTTTTTTTTTTTTAGCCAGGAAGTAAAAACTATGCCAATTAAATTTCCTGTTTATAATAGTTTTTCAGTGAATAGCACAAACAAAAATAACATTTTACAATATCAAAGTGGAATTATTATTTTTTTTGTTGTTTACATTTTAATTAAATGATAAAAATAATTTTAAAATTTTCTCAATGTAAGGTCATGCATTGATCTATTTAATCTCACTTGTGTTCTCGATTGCATTTCGCAAATGCATTTGTTGGTTATTTTTATAAGACACGAGAATATTGAATAGAAGAAAAATGAATTTATACATAAAATAAAATTAACAACAGCTGGGCTGCACTAGCATATGTTTATGTATATAATCATATGGTTCAAAGCATTAATGTAGATAAGGAAGTTGAGCTAGGTATTGGTTTTTATTAATATAATTCATACTTTCAAAGAGAAAGCTTGGTAAAGGTCAACATTCTAAGGAATTAAAAAATTGATTTGTTTTAGTAAACAAATATTCTTGGAAATGTTCATATGCAATTTTGGGAAGGTAGGTAGATACTTCATTTTTGTAGGGCCAGCTTTTCAGTGCGAGATGATCCTAGATCTCTCAAACGTTAAACCAGAGTTAACTCCAGAAACATGTTTTTTTTATACTGAAAAGCGTGCAATGCTGATATCCATTTAGAACAACAAAATAGCGTAAAATATTTTAAGTTTTGAGAGTAGTTGTCAAGGCTGAATCTAATGAAACCAAATTCTGAATAATACGATTATCCAAAAAAAGTTGTAGTAAATTTAATGTAATGATGACTTTTTACTTGTGTTTTCTTTTTAATTTTTTAAAATCTAAAATAACCGCACCACCTGTCACACATTGTTTTTAGCAATTTTACAAAATTATTATTTTCTCAAAAATGGATCCACTGTTTTTCTGAAAGAGAATTCAATAAATTGCTTCAGCAAAAGTTAACTTTGAGTTGACAACCATTTTTCAAAAATGATACCTCTTAAACGACCATTTTTTTTATTTTCTATTTTTTTGAAAACAATGATACTGATTTTAATTATTTTGTTTAAACAGAAGCTCGCAAAAATTTGAAATAGTATTGTGTATTAAAATTTTTTAAAAAGTATTTTTTGGGTTAAAAAAAACTCTATATTTTGAAAACGAAACAGTGTATTTTTTTGGTAAGTTTGGTACCTATTTAAGGTTTTTTTTAACACTTTTAAGAATTTTCTACTATAAAATATTATAAAATATGAAAAAAAAATATATTTTGCAACTATTAACAGTAGGTAGGTACTTTCCCTAGAATGCTATTTTTGATATTGATTTTTTTAATTACTGGCTGACCGGGTTAAAAAAAAAAAACTTATACAAAAATTTCTATAAAGTATATTTTAGCAAAATTAAAAAAAAATATTTTATGAATTTTTAAAAATAGTTTCAATTTTTTTTTTTTGAAAATTCGATATTTCAAAATCAGGTTGATATTTTTTTATTTAATTTTTATCTGTATACATATTAGTAAAAACTTAAAATTTGCATACCAAAATTTTCCCTAAAAATATTTAAATTTTTTAAATATAAAAAATCAATTTTTTAAAAGAACTGGACCAACGATTTTAAAAATTTTGTTCACATAAATTCATATTTGTTCAGAAATTCAGATGGCACTAAAATGTTTAACCATAAACTTATTTAAAGAGTTGTTTAAGTGAATTTATCGAATTTCCATGTCCTTATATACAATTTTTCGTGCATTTTATTTTCAGGCTCAACAGGTAAAATGTTATCAAATCCTTTTGAAAATCGAGGTATATTAATGAAACTTGGAAATGTTTTTATTTGGGTGGGAGCAGCAAGTGTAGAATTTTTACTATAGCACCCACGAAAAATCTCTTCTACTCATGAAACTCACCAAAAGTATTAAATTTGTCTTGACAGCGAAGAATCAAAACAGTCCATAAAGATATTTTTGTTCCAAGGGAAAATCTGCGAAGAGGTTGGAAAATTTGAGATAAAAAATCCAATTTGTTGTAATCGAGGTATATGTATACCCAAAGTAGATAAGGTATATGATTTAAAGGTATTTTTAATGCTGACTTTAATAAAAGCAAAACTAATAAAATTACAAAAACCCTCTACAAAGTTATAGCCCCTTTCAAGTGAAAACTAATTTCGGAAATTGTACTTTCCTTACAACAGGTCAAACTATAACCTCCAAAAAACACTATTGAAACAAAGATGAGGATTTGTCAGTTCATCGCAAGAAGAAGTACCTTTGGAAAAACATTTCTGTTTTTAGTTGGTAGCGGGTGGGAACCCAGACCTTCGGCATGACAGTCTAGCGCACGTACCATTATGCCACGGTGCACTACAATTACAATGATAGAGAACAAAAAATAGCTTTAATAAAATCCCAGTTTTATTAATTATTATTGTTTTTTTCGGAAATAGTTAAAGGAGAGCAATGAATTTAGAAGAACATTCAAATACAAGAAAAAAGGCGTGGCAGTGGGTGGATTTCTAAAAATGTTGTATGTTGTGCTTTAGGTTCATAACAGCTTATTAAAAAAAATTCAGCTCTAGAGTAACCAGCAGAAAACTAAAATATAAGAAAAGGAGGCGTGGCAGTGGGTGGATTTAAAAAAATTAGTACTTAAGTACCCAGATGCGGTGGAAGACGTGCTTTGCCTCGAAAGATCTACAAAAATAGCTTAGTTAATTTCATTAAATTATATAAAGTTTAATTATTTCTATATTCGCTCCACTAATGGGTATACTCTTTATTGAGGTTGGAGTAAACTCAACCTTCAGTGAAGAATAATCCTGTTGAGCACGATACTCGTATAATATAACAAAATAACATTCAGTCAACCGATATGGTAAGCTTTAAAAAATTAGACCGTCAGTTCTAACCGTTTGATCTTCAAAATTAAGGTTTTCAATGAAAGTTAAAAAGTTGGACTACATTTTTGTTTACACGCAAACATAAATAAATTCATACACAAAGGTGGGAGAGCAAATTGAAGGGTTTTTTTTTTGGAAGAATTTGTGTTTGAGCGTTTATGAAACTTAGTAAGATATTTGTATTAATTTTTTTTATTGGTTGGTGGATTCAGATGGCTAAAATTGCTTTGTGCTAAAACCAACCCATTCTATCTTGCGCCGATTTACTTTTTTCGCGCGAGCAAAATTTGCATTTAGGTACACATAGATTTTAGCAGCCCATACACACTATAAAGCTTACCAGCTTACCTATGGTCATGGGTCTATCTTACAAAGGTATGACACAGTGGTCGGACTTGATGTGACGACTGATTACATTCCACCGATAATAGATTTTAACAAACACTTCTCTATTTCAATACCCGAAAGACATGGTTGGGAACCTGACGGGTCAAAAATGGAAGGAACAGGAGCTGGGGTGTTCTGTGAAGCCCTTAATATTAGAGAATCATATAAACTCCCAGATGAATGTAGCGTCTTTCAGGCTGATATTTATGCTATGGAAAAAGCGGCAGAAATGGTGCACAAGAAAAAACACATTTTTCGTGGACAGCCAAGCCGCTATCAAAGCGATAACCAGTGAGACTATAAGATCCAAAACAGTGACAAAATGCCGAGGCATACTGAATAAAATTGCAACACTAACCGAGTCAAACTCTGCTGGGTTCCTGGACATAGCAATATAGAAGGGAATGATATAGCAGATGAACTGGCAAGGAAGGGGTCATTATCAGTAAGAAATAGTAGTAACCAATTAGATATGGGACTAGACATCCCGATCGGTGTGGTTAAAACGAAAATAGACCTAATAACGAAAGAGCAAATCAATAAATCCTGGATTACCAGGAACGATTGCGTTATCTCTAGAAGTCTATGGCCTAGAATTAATGAAAAGGAAACTCAGTATATTCTATCGCTGGGTAAAAAGAACATTAGAATCTTGATAGGTGTACTAACGGGTCATTGCGCCATTGGCACAATGACCACCAGACTGGGTGTATTCGCACCTGACTTCTGTAGGAGCTGTCAGGATGTAGAAGAAATAGAAACCATTAAACACCTGGTCTGCGATTGTCCAAACCTCCAAATAAATCGCCTCCGTTACTTCGGAAACAGGTTTGTTGGAGAACTGGACGATCTAGCGCAGGTCTCAATGGCAAATATGAGGAAATTCATAGAGAGCACAGGCTGGTTTGCAAATGAGCCAGTCTACTTGAATAATTAGTTTAGGAGCATCTCTGCTTTCTTTTCGTAAGGGGATCACAATGTACCAATAGGCCCCCGTGTACGCAACAGCCTTTGCGCTGTGCACGCCCCTCCTAACCTAACCTAACCTGACCTTACCAGCTTAAATATCATCCCAAGAAAATAAAATATAATATTATCAAATGTAAACACAATATACATATGTACATTGATCCGAGAGGATTTGAGCAACTATTTCCAACTTTTTGAACTATCTAGGGCTCTAATTTAACCCGATTTGATTAGAGATGTAAAGCAGCTGCTCCCAAATAACAAACAACACAAACGATTTTTATCCAAAAATTACCTTCAGCCTAAACGACTGAATTGATTTTCTTGGTACCCAGAGTTTTTGGCTCCCTGACACGTTTTGTTTTGTTTTTTTCACGGTATCTGCCGTAAAACTAGTCAAAATCGTTTTATTTTTCTCTTTCGCTTTTGATTTACGTGACTCCTGTGTAGCTGCAGGTGCTTAGATAAGAACGATCTACCATTTAATAACAGTACCATTACAAAATACCTCATTGAAATTCTATGTTTCGAAACTATGAAGCAGAATTTTTTTATATAAATTTTTTATCTCAATATCACCATTAATAATTTTTATTTTTTTAAATTTTATATTTAACAAAAAAATTTAACGTTTATTTTCTTCTTTTTAGAGCATTTAAATAAAAGCTTGTTCTTAAAAAGATTTACTATCATTATTTTATTTTTAGAACATGTTTTAAAAATGTTTTTTTACTATTAATTTTTGTATATTCTTCTCAACATTACCCTTGCATACCCATATTATCTGAGTGCTTAAAAATAACTAGTCTGTCATCTTGGGAGGCCCGCCATATATATATATATAGAGTGAAATCATTTTATTATAGTATTCTTCTCAGCAAATCCTTTCAATTGATACCGATACCATTTTGGTCCATCCGCCATTTTGTATTAAGAATGACTTCACTAAGCTAACCATAATTTTTATCTTTAAAATTAGTGGATAATAAGAAAAAATCTGATTACATTTCAGAGTAATAGATAAAGATTGTAGTATAATAAAAGCGTTATTAGACATTGCGAAACAAGCCCATAAATATTTTATAACTTAAACTAGATTTTGAAGTGATAAATTTGTTTGCCTATCAAAGCTTCGTTTTTCCAGGGGCCCACAAATTAAACTACGCACACGCCTCGTTTTGGTCTAGCGTTGCCTCTGAATGTAACTTACTAGTCAACTTCAGAATCTCCAGTTCAAAAATCTACTAGATCGTAAAACAAAATTTTTCAAAATATCAACACATAAAATGTGTTGTCTACTTGTTCCGAATTTTAGTAAAATTTTATTTTTTTTTTATATGAACTTTGACAGAATTTTTGCTAAATTCGTAGAAATTCGTAGTTTTGGGAAGTACGCAAACAGACATGTGAAGAAAATCACGACATCTTTCCGATTCTTCTGTGAGATTTTTATTTCTCTTGCGATTTTGTTCTGGTTTTGATTTTGTACACAGAGTAAAATGAATCACGACCACAGTCCTTTTCGTGATTTGTGAATTGTTCCATTTCGATGTGATTTTAGCACTGCAGCTGTGAATCTGTGATTTTTCACAGGCAACAAATCAAATCCCATTTAATTTAAGTCATTGACAATTTGTTTGTAAACTGTTCACAGATCTTGATTGTGATTTTCTATCCTGGGGTTGGGAATCACAGGTCGTGATTTTTTGGTCTTCTCTACAACATCACACCTTACCATAACTTTTTATTTATTCTGAACAATAAAAGTGTCTCTGTCCTCAATGGATTCTTCTTATTTTAAATTGAGACGATGTGTTAATTAAAAATTATAAATTTTTTTTGCTAAACCAGTCATTACATTCGTGACAAATCAAACTGGCATTATCACTGGTCGTAAAATTTCGAATATAATAGCTTAAGAATTTAAAATAATTTATTTCTTCAGACCAAGTATAGATTTCCTAAGGCTATAGGCGGCGTAAAAACTTATAAAATGTTTCGTTTTTGTATAAATACATTTATGTGAATCAATTATAGTGGTAAACTATAGTTCTGAAATTGATTTGTATTTCTACTTCAATTACGGAAGGAATAAAACAAAATCAAGGAATACATTTCGATTGCTATTAAGTTCCAATTAAATAAACCCGCTTAAGTGAAAACGAAGGCCTTTAAAAACAAGCTTCACAGATTGTTGATGTTGAATGCCTTGCAAAACTAACTTTGTCAATCGCACTCAGAATCTCATAATCAATATCCTTCAATTGAACTCCGTTCTTATGAATACAAACATAAATATCTGAGTTGCTTACCAAACTTACAGACTTATAAACTAGTTCAAAACTTGAAATGTGTTTTACCAACATCTTTCATTTATAATATTCATCTTATCAACAAACGGGCAAAAAAAAAACAACAACAAATACTAAAATTGAAATTGGTAAATTCCATTGCATTGCAATTTCGGCCTACGTATACGTACCTATAGAAAAGTCTACAAAAATCTACGCATATTGGTGCACGTATAGTTCGCACCCAGTTTGTACTTGCATAACGATGTTCAATTCAAAATAAATTAAAATTAAAAAAAAACAAAAACTATTAAACCACTTACACGCTTAAAAATCGTCGTAAAAAATTCGTGCAAATTTATATAAAAGTGCAACGAGACAAACATATACAACTTGCAACGAGAAGGTAAAAAAAAAACAACAAACAACATCGTCTTAACCCAATTCTGTCCCTTTCAATAGACTCTGCGGTAATTTCGATAACACACGCACACACCAATTTATCGACTATTTCGAAGCTTTGATTAGTCAAGCAAGCGTTGGAGTTGCAACTTGGAATATACACACATTCAAGCTGGGCTGAACTGAGCTGTGGCACTTGCTGCATTCAATCAAGTATAAGTTGACAAAAATAAAAATTACAGAAACATAAATGTGACTCTAGAAAACCCGTTCGGATGTGGTGCTGGTCTCGAAATGACCACACGCCATTCTGCGGTATAGTATAGGTACCTATGCAAGTATATCGATAGAGATAAAACGCACCACCAAGAGCTAAAAATTCGTGCGAATTTTCAAAGTGTTCAATGCATGCGTGTATGCGAGTTATCGACCAACCACAAATACGTGCGTGTTCGACAGAAATCTACTGTCACTGCACCGTCACCGCCACCGCTGTCGCGTACAGTGGGAAGGGATCAGTTCAAACTAGGGAAGATTTGGCCCTATAGTGCGGCTTTATTTTAATTAGGAAATTGTTGTCATTTAAAGGTTAAGCTATAGTCTCTAAAAAAATATTATGGTTTTATAGCAGCTTAAAGTGCGGGTGCCTCTATTATCCCCGAAATCAAAATTTCTGTTGAATGTATCATGCTCATTTGTCTATAGTTTATCTTCTTTTATCTAACCAGAAAAGTCATTTACCTTGAGTCGAAAAAAAACTCAACTTCCCTTTTTTATAGGAACTATTTAAACACTTACAAAGTCATCCAGACCTGGAATAAAAATCTATGATGATTGTGGGCCTATTGGGTTTGTTTGTCCACCGAATGGTCATGATTTCCATTCTCTTCAAAAGCTTTTACTCCCCTTCAGAAAAAAACATTTATTTTTTATAGCAACTTTCAAAATTTCTTTCAGTTACCCCAAACGAAATTTCAGTTGGATGAGTCAGGCTGAGTTTGTCTGTCCACCAATTGGACAAGTCTCTCAATAAAAAAAATGTGTCACTTTGAATTTCAAAATATATTCATTCTTTCCTTTTTTATAGCACCACTCATAAACAAATCAAAAAGTCACAAATTCGTATTTAGGAGATAAGGTACACGCATCTTGTGACCACTCTGTCACTTCTGCCTTACAAAAAATTATGGCCATCTGTCAGTAAAAAATTCAATGGATATACATTTTTATAGCAAGTATACAGAAAAAACAAAAAGTCATCTAACACCCGCAGAGTGTGATTGGGTTCATTTGTCCACCAATTATCCATGGATATCCATACAATATCATTTATGCAATTTCAGTTTCAAAAATTACCATTTTTTATAGCAACACTGAGAACAATCCAAAAAAGTACGTTCAACCAATAGGGTTTTTTTTCACAGAGTGGTCATGCCTCAAAAATAAATCTTTGGCCATCCTTCAAAAAAAAAAAAAAATAATACTTATTTTTATAGCGACTTTCTGCTTTGAACATTTCTTTCAAATGCATAAGGCACATCGAATTCATCTGTCCCCTGACCTTCCCTTTATACTCATAACAACATCGTTTATCAATTATAAGAAAGTTCACATTTTATAGGAACCATAAAAAACAAAAAGAGTTATCAAGCAACTTCAAATGAAAATTTAGGACAGTAGAGCAGACAAAAAAACCATTAGTAATTTAACGTTTCTTTTTTATAGCAAAAATTAAAATGTTGTACATCATCCACATATGAATACATATTGCTAAAAATAATAACAGTTGAACAGAGGTATGGAAACTGGATCCAGCTTCACCTTTTGATTTGTGGGTATTGAACAATTTTTGTAATATTAAAAGCAGCTATAAAAAGATATTCTTTTATTTCTGAAGGTGGAAAACCGATTTTGTGGATGAAAAGAAATTGAAAGTCAGTGGAAAAATTAACCAAATTTATTCAAACCAAGTCAGTTTCTTTTTAAGGCAGTTGGGTGACTTTTGTATTGTTGCTATAAAAAATATAATAGTTCTTAATAAGGGTGGATTATTGTTTGTTGGACAGTCATGGTCACTTTGTAGACAAGGAAGTTCAATTGCCCTAATTTTCCTATGTTTTCATTTGCAGATTCTGGACTGATCTATCCAAAGTTCCTATAAAAAAGTATCGGAAGATGGTCGGTGACTGAAAAGTTGAATATTTTTTCAATGAGAGTGGATAAATGATTTGTTTTGTATGGGTAGACATCAATAGTTGGGAGACAAGAGAATCTAAAATATCCATTTGGGAGCGCTGGAAGATATTTTTGATTTGGAAAGTTGCTATAAAAAATAAATGTTACCTATATATCCTTTTAAATTTGGGAGAAACAAAAATTCTGTATGAGTGCACATTTGGTAAATAAACGAACTAAATTGGAACGACCCTCTTTAGTTTTCATTTGGAGGTGCTGAACGACTTTTAAGTTGCTTCGATAGTTGCTATAAAAAAGTTAAATATTGTTTTACATAAAAATACATTTATCCACTGAAAAATTCTACTGTTTACCGCCTGTCGTCGTCATCGTCATGGATAAAATATCTAGATACAATATCTGCATTCCTTTAATCAAATACATTGCACTAATATTTCACAGTTCCACAGCCGCTCACTGATGCATATGTGCATTGGAAGGCGTGGTGGGTCTTAAAAATTGCACAGAAAAAAAAATACAAGTTACGCACCGAATGTGATAGTTTCGAGTTGACTTGATTCTTGTAACAGGATTTGCAATTATTGCCTCGAGCATCAAAAAATAAAAACAAATAAAAAAAAAAACCTATAGAGGCCTCTAGTGGCAGTAGTGGGGACTAAAATCGTGATAGAAAAGCTGTTATATATGTACATAATATACCTAAAACAATGTGTCATAACATTTTGTGTGTCAATATAACTTTTGTTCCACGATATTTAAAGACACTTGAATAGATAGAACGTCTTAAATACTAGGGGGAAAACGGGAGACTTGACCATACGGGAGACATGAGCCACTCGCAATATTTCACTCAGACTAACCTTAAATTCTAGACGTGTTTGTATATCCGAAGCAGAACATGACCTTCTATTTTCTCATAAAAAGGTTTCTGGATCAACATTTGATTTTGGTTCCTGGACGAGTAAATGCATTTTTCGCTAAGAAAAGTTAAACAATTTTTTTTTTTCTTTTCATTGCATAACTTTTGTTTGACTCGTAGTTCATTAAATAATTTAGTATGATCTTATTCCTTGAATAATTGTTTTTGTAAATACCCGTGCAAAATAATGCAACAGTTTACGTAACAGAATTCGTAATCTCTTTTGTCTCAAAAAGCGTGAACGGGAGACTTGAACCACTTATTGTAGGGAGACTTGATCATACGAAAAAGAGGAGCAAAACCAAAAAAAAGTCAAAAAACTGCCGCAGAAGGGGAAATTAAAGGATAACAATGCTCAAATTATGTTTAAGAAATTATACAATCTTCTTACTGTATTTCCCAAGGAGTGGTTTATTTAAGTTGTGTATTTATTTTCTTTTGTTACGATTTTTAAGGTTGTTTTTAGTTTTGTATCAATATTTTCGTGTATAAACTTTTAAAACATTTTTATTAGCAAATAATACGTTAAATATAGTAACAATTGAGTTTTATGAAAACCATAGACGGTGATCTTATTTTTTGTATTGTTAACTCGTTCAATTTGGGTATGTTCAAGTCTCCCCTAGGGGGTGTTCAAGTCTCCCGTAGGGGGCGGGAGACTTGAGCCAAAAATCTTTCTTCAAACAATTTGCCCTGGGTTAAAACCAATTGCATATATTTGAAGCCAATATAACTAGTTTCAAAATAGATAAATGTAGCTTTATAGAGATGTATCTTTCATGCGGCTGAGATAAATAGACAAGATTTTATCAACAATTTTACAAAAAGTGGCTCAAGTCTCCCGCCTTCCCCCTATATTCTATGATTATGGACTTAAGATATCGATATTTTCTATAGGTGTAAAATAAACTATCTCTCTAAGTTTATCTCTTAATTCATCAATTGTTTAGGCGACAACAAGTCTTAAATTGCAACTATACTGAATGCCAATGCCACCACATGTTCTGTGTTGTATATACCTAGCTATGGAGTCTCGCAGTCATTCATTAATTTCCATTCACCAACAACATCAGCATCAATTGTTTCAAGGGTCTTCCATTATCTTTTAACCCACAGAGGCATTGTAAATGTACAGTAGGTGAGGCACTTTTATAAAGTCACGTGGCCCATTTTTAACACCTCATTAATACTTTATTGTATAAACTTTTTTTTAACCATTTTATAAACAGCCCACCATTTATTGGTTTCAATAATAAGAATTGAAAAACAAAATTAATTGAATATTGTTCAATTTGTTTTGTTTTAAATTGAATTAAAATTGTTTGTTAAGTTAAGCAAAAACCCTTGTTTTTAATAAGAAATCACTGCGTTTTCTTAAAAAATAAACACTGTGTGGGGAATACAGAAAGCGTTTCATAAAAATGGTTATTTGCAACATAATCTCAGCACATCAGCATCGTTGGACTTGAAACTATTTATTTCTATTTTGATTTTTGAAAATTTTTGTTGCCCACAATTATTAGGGGTATACAGAATTGTTTAAACCACATTTATTCATTTCCTTGTGAGAAATTGAAATTTTCAACTTACCTGACTCACGCATTAGTACCAAATTGTGTAAGCTCATAACCAATTTTCATTCCCTTAAAAAATTGTAGGTGGCACTGATATCGATGGGGATTTTTTATAGTTTATTAATAGGATTATCCATTGATCAAATAAATTTATTTATTTAAAAATTAAAATTATAATCTTTTATTTTTGATTTGGATTTGTCAAAAATTTGACTTTGATCATTTTTGCATTCCATTAGGCGGGAAAACAATTTTTTTTTTTAATTTGATTTATGTAAAATCAATATTGCAGATCTAAATTTTTCTGCAGATTTACCCCTCCCTGTACCAATATCGAAACTAAGCTGTCAGTTTGCAAATTTGTTTTGTTTTATTTAATTTTAGTTGTGAAAATTTGGGCTCAAAACATGAAGGAAATTATTTTTAATAGAAAAATGAAGCTCTTCTAAATGAATAGGTAATTTCATGAAGATAATATTTTTCTAAGAAAACTGGGCCAAAGGATGCAAATTTTCAAGAATCATAGAGCACGAATTTACACAAAGATGTTGGCAATAAAAATAAATTTTAAATCGAGTTCCAACGAAGAAAATCAAATTTTAGTTTGAAATCTGAATTTGCTAAAATGTAAAACTCCAAAAAACACACCGACTCCACAGGAGATCTGTCTATTTTCTTCGATTTGCTTTTGGGCATATCATGTATGACATTTCATTTCATATCATAGCTGCACGAGAGTCTGACGGGGGCTTTTTTTTGCAAACAAAATGAAATTTTCTTCTTTTCTTGACAAGCAAAAAAAAAATTTGATTGAAAGAGTTTTCAAAATTCATGACAGATACAAATCTATAGGCACATACATATGTATATGTATGTACTTGTACCTACATAGAAAAGTGCATACATAAAACCAGTACGTAGGAAAGAATCGAGAAGCGAACAACCTTCCAATAGCTTAATTATTTATATGTATTTGATTCCAAAATTGTTCGAGTTAATAGCATTAATACAATGTTTTTTTTCACTGCAGTTCAATTATAAGAAAGTACACTACTCAAAAAAATTAATGAGCAAGATTTTTTTTAATATTTTGTTGTGTATTTTGAAGAGCTCTGTCTTTGTGATGGGCGGTCACATTGAGTCGAAACAAAAAGCATTCTACAGCTTTATTTTGTTGGATAATTTTTTCTGAGTCACTAAAGTGTTTTGGTTAAATAACTTGTTTATTAAGCTTTAATATATTTTGTTTTGTTGTTTTTGTACAATTTTGTTTTGAATACCTACTTTTGTCTTTCATTACCGGGGAGTGATACGATATCCCGCAAACCAAAATCTCGAATAACGAAATCTCGCATTTTTTTAAAAGTCTCGAATAAAATTGCAATTGCAAAATCTCACTTTTAAAAGCTCGCATTTACATCTTGCAGCGAAAAATCTCGCAAATTTCAACCAAAATCTCGCAAATCAAAATCTCTCAAACTCAAACCTCTCAGAAACGAGTCTCAGACGTCTTCAGCAAACATTTTTTTTTTGAGAACACACCCAAGAGTATCTAAGTGATAACTTTTCCCGTCAATACAAAGTTTTTTACCACCTTTATATATTACTGTTCTTCTATATTCATTTTACGTTGCTAGATGTCTTTTACGCTTTTATCATGGAACTAGTTCAAGGCCAAATACGATTAATGCAGAACTTTGCCGAAGACACCTTAGTACTAGCGACATCTTGCGACCAAGATACACAATCTCTAAGCTTTCTCTCTCTTGTTCTCTTGACAAAAATTGAATTTTAACAATCAATAAATAACAATGTGGTCCAAAAGTGGGTAGGACCTGGATTTTCATATTTTGCAAAAGGTAGGTTATCTCGAAAAATTTAATTGCATTGCAACAAATACATTTATTAAATCAAAATCTCGCAAAATAAAATCTCGCGCGAGAATTTTGCGAAATTTTTGGTTTGCTCGATTTAAATTTGCGGGATTTCCTTATTGCGAGATTATGAAAAGCGGAATTTTGTAATTGCGAGATTTTATTTGCAAGATTTCGTACCCAAAACCTCGTAAGTCTGTTTTGAAAACTTGCTTAGAAGACACAAAAAACCGATTTTTAGACTGGTTGATGGAACCAAAAGGAACCATGATGCAGTTACAAGACGTTAATATTTGAATTCAGTGATTTGTTTGGATCTGAAATACATTAAGATGGCTTTTTAAGACTTACGAGGTTTTGACAGAAAGCCAACGATATAGGATCCGAGAAAAGTGGTTGTTTAGAACTAATTGATTACGAATTAGTTTCGCAAAAAAATCTAGTTTCTTGTTCGTTTGTGAAAAATGGGCGTACACAATAACTTTCTCAAAAATGAAGATAAACGTTCCGAAAAAATTGGTTGTTAAGAACTAATTATGTAATTGCAAATTAGTTACGCAAATAATTTTTATTCTTAATTTAATTATCTTTTTTTTTGTTTTAAATTAATTTTTGAGAAAGTTGTAGTGCTAAGTTCATATGAAGGACACTTTTTTTCGCTACCGAAACAATAATTAATTTGTTTTGCTTAAATAATTTGAAATCAAATTAGCAACTATTGATGTGATATTTCTTGTCTCAATATCCAAAAGTGTTCTGCTGTAAGAAAAAAATAGTTTCGTTTTTGGTTTGCGATAAAATGGGTGTCCTGCCTTATTTCATATGAACTTAGCAAAACACCCATTTTTTCGCAATCCAAAAATGCAATTTGTGTATTTTTTGGGTAACAAATTTGCTATCATAGTTGATTGCTGATTCTAAACAAACAAAGTTGGGAACGTTTAACTTCGTTTTTAGAAAGTTGTCGTGGTTAGTTCACGTACCTAAAGTTTGCAATGGACCTATTTTTCGCAAACTTTTTAATCTTATTGGAAATTTTCCTGCTTACTTCATTCGAATGAAAGGATAATTATACATATTTGTTCCCTTTCGCGCAGAGAAATTAATGTCCATTTGGAAAGAATAGAATTCAACGATATATGACTACAGAACCGCTACTGGTTGAATATCTGCGCAGTTACATATTATTGTTTATTCTGGCCTTAGCGCGCCATCCTAGCATTGCCAGATTGATGTCATATTTTTATATTGTTTTATTTCATCAGTCAATACATTAAATTTGAATTATTAATGAAAAACAATGTACACGAATTATTAAAATTATTTAAGCACAAATGACAGGCTACACGTCAAAACTGATACGTACACACTACCGTGTTGATCGACAATGCAAACCCATAATGTTGATGATGTGGATGCTGCTTGGTTAAATTAAGAAAAATTGAACATTGCACTTCTCGGACCAGTGCTACCATTCCAAGCCGACTGAACATTGTCATATATTCCATACATATTACATATGGGTGATTCCATAGAAAACGACCCTTTACGAAAAATCACAAAATATGACTTAGAATTAAAAAAAGTACCGTTAGACGGTTTAAAAAGATTGCATGTTTCATTTTTAAAGTGAAATTATCAATAATTTTTTTTATCGCCGCTTATTTCGCAGCTCGAACCACTTTGCAGAATAGGTCTCCAAAAGTCACTTTTGGTTATCAGAAGATAAAAACCCTATTTTCAATAATTAATTGTTTCACTATTTGAGAACCGGTGATTATTTGCCCTTATCAGAACTCTAAGCACGTTTTCGTGTCATTTAATTATTCAATAGTTTCATAAAGTGGTAAGTGTCACGCCCGTAACAAAAAAACATTATGTTTCATTACTAGAAGAAAAAAATTTGTATCAATGTGATAATTTGGGGAAAAAAGGAGAATACAATGATCTACTATCAGACAAAATTTCAAGACTTTGAAATTAATACCCCGTATTTAAAATGTTAAGTCTATGTCACACCCGTAACAGGTTGGCATTTCAAATCATAATCTTTCTGTTTTTCAACTCAATTTTAGTTTTGTTGCTTTAAGATATGAAACTCATGATGTAGGGATATAATTCTAAGAGAATCTACTTTAAATATAAATTTAATCGGCTTTAAGTGAAAGTTTTCCCTATTTTAAAAGAAAATGGAAAAAATCTCATTGAAGTGAGAAATCTATTCACTTTTCAGTGAGAAAAACTTAATTTTTCTAGAGAAAGTGTTCCTGTCATCATCTGAGATTTGATTATGCATCGATGACAGCAATTTCCTGTCAAAATATAGTATATTATATTGTTTTCATGCATAAAAATCATACTCGGTCACACCCGTAACGATGATCTGTCACACCCGTAACGTTTTCAAATAAAAATTTTGTATAGTTTTTCGTAGTTTTGCATCTCATTTCTTAACTGAAACTGAAGATCAACTATCTGGGTTAGTATATGCAAAAGAATGATACATATTTTTCATGCAATATTTTACACCACATGAAAATTAGATATGTTAATCGCAAATCACCAGTTTTCTAAGGTCACACCCGTAACGCAACTAAATTGCACCCTATAACTGAACCACTAATTTTTCATACTTAAATATATTAATTTTTTAAAAGGGCTTCAGGTGTCCTATAGAATAGTTAAGTTATTATTTATAAATAGGGAATAGTATATGAGTAATTAATAAAATATAGAGTCTCACTGTCACACCCGTAACGATGGAAACACCCATATATAACATGCATGAGTCTTTCAAATTAATGACCCCCCCTTAATTTGCGAACATAAATTTCTTATTTCCACTTCCACCTAACACTTATTAGAGATTTTATAAGGTTTACCTCAAATCTTCTTGAAAATTTATATCATACAAATTTATTTCGTAAACCTTGAAGATTAGAAATTTAGGTAGAACTACATAGAATAGGTGAAAGTCAACGTAAGCGCTCGTACAAAACAGAGCGAAAACAAGAAATTCATATGGCGCGCACATAATTGCGATTTGGTACTTTTCGTTTAGTTTTTGTTAACTTTGCGAAAATCAAAATGGTTGAAGCAAACTGAAAAGAACATTTTTTCTGTGTGATGAATGAGTGAAGTAAAATCTTAAATTTTCTTTTAATTAATTTATATCACATCGGATTTTAGTGGTTTCGCAAACTAAATGTGTAGGTAATAATTGACAGCCTATTACTCTATGCTGTGAATAAGTATGAGAAAACTAACATTGAACAAACAATTATTTATATTTTTTTTGAATGTGAAATTCAACCACTCTAGTGCATTATGGGTGATTTGTTAAATTGACGTTTCGAAAAACTACTTTTCGGTCGATTTTGACATGAGCTTTCGACAGCTTCTGCCTATTCTAGTTCTACCTTTAATCTTGTTAAATATTCTTAGGTTAAATACTTTACCAAATCAAACTAGCTTATTCTTATAAAGCGCTGAAGGATTCATTCGTGGCTGAATTCAGTTCTTCACGACTGAAACAATCTATTTCACTTCCACTTCATAGGAAATAAAATGCACGACTGGATCGCACATACTTGCTCTTATGTTCAAGTTGTGTGGGACTTAAGAACTTTTAAAAATATTCAAGTAATTATAGAAAAAGTAAAAAAAAGCATTTAAATCGTTCTTTCAATTGTATGATAATTAACTTAGAGCACAAAAAAAAGAATTCCATTTGATTACTTGAACAAATATCAATATATGTATGCAAAAAAAAATTTTAATCGTTGGAGCCGTTTTCTTAAAAATTAATTTTTATATATAAAATTTTTGTAACATTTTTCAAAACAAATTTTGGTATGAAAATTTGGAGTATATATTAATATACATTTAAAACTGAAATTTCAAAATAATTCATCAACCCGTTTTTAAATATTGAATTTTCAAAAAAAAAAAATTGAATCTTTTTTTCAAAATCCAAAATTTATTTTTTCCAAAATTTTGGTATGCAGTATTATTCATATTCTAACAAAGCCTTTACGCAAAAAATTTTATCGAAATCGAATGAGAGGCTAATGAGAAAACCGAAAATCAAAAAGACCGTTATATGGCAGGTACCGTTAGTAAATGTTTTTGGTGATTTTTTTTCTTACCAGAAGGTACATCATATCTACAATAATACACAGATTTTTTTTATCAAAATCGTTGGAGCCGTTTTTGAGATAAATAAGCTTTTCCTTAACGGTTGTATGGCAAGTACCGTTATTCTTTGAGCTAAAAAAAAATTTCAATTTCCCCTCTGGAGAGTTACAAGAAAACCTTAAGTTCAAAATTTGAAGAAAATCGCTTCAGTGGTTTAGGCTGTAGGTTGAGGTACGGACAGACAGACAGACAGACAGAATTGTGCCACCCACTTTTTTCGTTTTCTCTATCATCGTAATGTCATGTTTGATTGTTATCTCGAAATTTTTTTTTGCACGAATCCAAAACTTGCCCTATAGTACATACCTATATCGCAAGTAAAAATGAAACACAATTTGCATTTTGAAAGGTGCTGTCAAAGTAAATCTTCTTTTATTTAATCTGAACTGATTTAAACCTTAGGTGGAAACTAGAGCTAGCCAAGATACCAAACTAAACGATACTTTTGTAAGTATCGTCTCGGTATCGTCAAAATCGAAATATTTCGGTACCGTGTCGGTATCGGCCTGGTCTCAGTCGGAAACAGAAATAAAAAGCACGACTGGTAACAGGTGCTTGATATCGTGAAGTTGAACTAGCTTGCTATTTTTAAAATTTATACAATTTTAAACTTTTATTTTCGCGGACATTGATCATTTTAAACTTATTTGAACTTTTCGGGACTTACCGCGTTAATTATTATTAAGAATTATTTATAAATTCTTTTTCCCGACGCGACGTTTCGAAGAAATTTCACTCTTCGTGGTCACGGGATTAGACACTTATTAAATTTTTTGACTTGTATGTACGTGTTATTTTTGTATGACCAGAACTTTACTCACACGTTGTATTGTATACCGTTAGCTGTATAAATAGTTTGATTTATAAGTTAAGCAATTAATAATCGAAATAATCGAAAAAAAACGGTTCTATCGAAGTAACTCGCCATTAAAAGATTGAGTTTGGTAAAATTGTAAAAAAAAAAATCGTGAAAGTAATTTTTGAGAAACCAAGATATTAGAAAAATAGGTGTGGTAGTGGGTGGATTTCACTTTAATCATTTCCTCCAGCTAAAAAGAACTAAGTCTTAAAGAGTAATCCAAATCGTTGGTTTCCAGAGAAACCAACAACCAAGCATAAGTAAAATGGGCGTGTTCTAATTTATAATCATTCCCAAAACATTCTCCCGGCTAAGTACGGTATCGGCTCGGTATTGTTTCGGATGCTTTGCAGCTGGTATCGTCTTGGTATCGTTTTGATTTCCGACAGATGCCTCTGTTAACGTGGCCAGCCCTAGTGGAAATAGAAATCAAGAAAAATGTTCAAATGGATAACGTTTTTTTTGTTCACCATATCTCAAGAATGAATAAAGATATTGATTTCGGATGAATTTTATTTTATAGATAATGACGTTATAAGGAATTTGTAAAAATATAACAGATCAACCCAAAGTTTTTTTAATACAAAAAAATTGTTGAAAACATTTTTTTTGGCTCTAATATTTTGAGAACCGCAACAATGAAATTGGAATATATTAATTTAGTTCTTTATTTAATCGATAATTGATATGTTTAAAAAAATCAACAAACGGTTTTTTTTAAGCGAAAAATATACAAGAAACTTTACCAAAAATAGTTACAAATTTTTTACGTCTCAAATATTTTTAGAACAAAATATGATATTGGCATTGGGATAAATTTGTCTCTAGCTTCCGAGCGCACTATTATGGGAAGTTACTAGTGTGGGTGTTACTCATCCTCCTTTTTTTTAAATGTATTTAATTATTTTCCTGATACGAAAAATGTTTTTGTACCCAGAAAATAGAATAAAGTGCAATTGGAAGACAAAATAATTGTTTTAATTAATTAACAAAAATCTTTGAGTAATTTGTCATTGATTCGTGTAGCATTTATGTTTCAAATCAATTGAAAATATAGTAAATAACCCATTTGAAAATTGTTACTGGTTCGTTTGCCTGATCGCTATAACTAACTTATGTGTAAGTTGCTCAAATTGACAGCGCTTTTGGATAGAGTTATTTATAACAACCTAACTTTTGAGAGTGGCTTAAAATGTGTGTAGCTTAAAATGTTGCACCCATTATATAAAAAAGTCTGACCTTTATGTCCCCCCTTTGCATATTTTAACAAGTGTAAACAAAATTAAAACTTGAAACCATGCAATAGAAGTAAAAGTAAAAGCTTCTGTTGCGGACCGCAAGTAAAAACCTTATGCTTATGCGTCATTTTGCAAATTATAATTCATCAAACAAGTAACAATGAATACGTATATTTACTAAATCACCGCATTAATTATGAATTTAAATTAATTTAAAAACAAATAAAACTCAAAACTTGTTTGTTTAACAAACAAATAAAAAAAGTGACCCACATAATTTGTCTTTAAACTGAAAACAATCCATTTAATCAAATTAAAGTTGTCAATTTAAATAAATTAAATATATTTATTGATGTCAATATAATATGAATAAATAAATTTACTTTCCCACAACATATTTTTTCCATAGGTTTGTTTTATCTTGTCCGAAAAATTGTAAAACTGGCTTCTGGTATTACTTTTGATGTAGTCATCAGTACTTTAATTCACACCACAGACTAAGTTACAAGATAAGGTTTTTATATTTGGTGTAATCAAGGATACAAGATACAGGCAACTAATTGAACTGAGATACACATCGTAAATCAGGAATTGAAATTCAATAAAATACAAAAAAGAGAACGCTGGGTGTTTTTTTTTTTTGTATTTTGCAAAGTAAAGTAAATTTTTTGTTGGTGCCCTTCAACTCCAGCCGCATTTTATTTAAATAAGCGCATGTGTGGCGAAGGGCAACCAACTTTCGTGAAACCCTTTTGACATGGCAATCAAATTTAATTCAGCCCACCAATCGTCTGGGGTATTGGGCCAATCAATAAAGGTGAAATCGACAAGTAGATAGTATGAGAATATCGCAGTCAGTTGTAAGAAGAGAAAAACTTAACACTCAGCTGAAAAGCGTTAAGGTAATATATAAAAAGAAACAAATATTTGCATAAAATTTTAATATATGTAAAAAAGTTTATGTCCTGGGATTTTCTTCGCAAAACGTTTTAGTTACATAATTTTGCTTTATTTTTGGCATAATCCTAAATGTTTTCAACGCAGTCGCTCCTATTTTACAACAGTCATTCAAGTGCAGTTTATTATTATTAAAAAATAGAAAAATAATTATTATAAACACATGAGAAATCTGCATTTGGATAAAATGTCAGAAATTATTAATGGCGCCCGGGACAAAATTTCTATTATTTTTAGAAATTCTCATAGATGGTGGCGTATATAGAAATATTTTTTTTATTAGCTCTTTAGTAATTAGCTGTATCTGAAAGCTTCATTAATATCCTCCCATTTAAAAATATTTTCTGAATTACACTAAACTTAAGCGGATATACATATTTTCTGTCAGCAATAAACTGGCGCCCGGGTAAATTTTTTTTTTTTTGTAGTAAAAACTTCGTTTCGTTTTTTTATGAATAAAGTTTTCAGAAGCAGATTTGGTCTTTGGCATCTGAATAAGAGAAATAAGATCTAGCATGCAGCAATATATGTAGTTTCATGCCATTCGCATTTTTCATACTTGAGGATAAGACGCTGAGGTTCCAATCATCGGGCATAGCTACTATCATCTGACCAAATTTTGAGAGGTTGATGTATGCAATGCTCCTAGCCATTTCCCGCTCTTTCAAATACTTTGGCGGCAGGGTATCATTCATACGATACCGATATCAAAATTTGGCATTCATGGTTTAATTGCAAATTAATGTCTGTATTTACTGGGGTTGGGGTCGAAATCCCGCAAGTCAAAATCCCGCGTATCAAAATCCCGTTCGCTGAAATGCCAGAAATCAAAATCCCGAAAATCTAAATCCCGCCGATAAAAATCCCGCCATTTCTACTACAATGCAACAGCGCATTATTAATTCTTATTCTTTGAATTCCATGTCGCTAGTTGGAGTGGAATTTTTCGCTGATTTTTTCTTGTTGGTGGGTCCGATGGAGAAGTGTCCGAAGGAGGAGATTCTGGAGTCGGGTCTGGAACTGGAACAAAGGAACAAGTTTTTTTGTATACCTTTTTCCTATGTTTTTTATTGTGATGGGTCTGATGGAGTAGGGTCTGACGGAGGAGATTCTGAGGGGGATCTGGAATTCGGACAAAGGACAGATTTTTTTTGTAAAATTTATAAAAACTAAACTTTTTCGTTGATTTTTATTTTACACTTGCCAAAAACACCCACACAGGAATGGTTGAGAGTTGTAAGTCACTAGGCCCTGGTTCTCCACGAGCTATTGAGTCACCCAATTTATTTATTTATTTATTTTATTTTACACTAAAGAAAAAACAGCTTTTTCAATAAACTTTATTTTTACAAATTAAAAAAATAGCTTTTTAGCAGGTGCCAAAACAGTCTTTTTGAGTAACAGCTCTTTGAGTGGCTCGCTTTGCGGATTCTCAGGACTTATACTCCCTTTTTTTGGGTCCTCTGTCCCACTCACGCAACTCCGTTGCTCCACTTCGGGAAGCTATGTAAAGTCGTAAATACTTAGAGGGACCACTTCGCGGGTTCTTAGGATTTCAACTCCCTTTTTTGGGTCCTCTGTCCCGCTTATGCAACTTTGTGGCTCCGCTTTGGGTATGTAAAGTCATCTGACAGGCACCAATATCAATAGTTTTCTTTAACCATATTAAAACAAAAATGGAAAATAAATGCTTCTTTTTAATTTTTCCAAAAAAAAAGTTGAGAAAAGTTAATTTTTTGACTAAAATTAAAAAAAAAAGATTATAGTTCATATTCCGAGGAACAATTAAAAAAAAAAAGTTGCGAAAAGTTTAATTTTGTGATATTTTCAATAAATAAATGTTTTCATCCATATTTCGAAGAAAAACAAAATTTCTGTAAATTTAATATTCTCTTCAAAAGTTGTTTTTCTCTAAAATTTTCAAAAAAAAAATCGAGAAAAGTTTATATTTTTTTTATAACTTTTTTCAAAAAAGAAAACCCCCACCTCTGTCCATATCTGGACCCACTTTTCTCCAGATCCAGACCCACCTCCATCCAGATCCAGACCCATCTCTGTCTATATCCAAACCCACCTCTGTCCAGATCCAGACCCACCTCTCTCTAGACCCACCCAAAGCATACAAATCGAAAACCAATTCAAATCTTTCATTACCCCGAGAACTGAAAATTATTGTGCAAGCACTTACTTACTTACTTAAGGTGGCGCTTCAGTCCGGGTGAACCAGGGACTCAACCAACAAGCTTCTTCCAGCCAGCTTGATTTCTAGCAAGCTGTCTCCAATTTCGCACGCCAAGTTGGTTGAAGTCCTCTTCCACTTGCGTGCGCCACCTTTTAAGCTGTGCACCTTTACTGCGTTGTCCCAGGGGGCTGGATTCAAAGACTTTCCGGGCCGGAGCATTGGTGTCCATTCGCTTTTGGTGACCCAGCCATCTCAGTCGTTGGCTTTTCACTTTTGTAGCTAGGTCAGTTCGTTGTTGTATCTTCTTCTATGGAGACGGGACCAAAAATCACCCGCAGAATTTTCCTCTCAAAACAGCCTAACGCGTTTTCATCCACCGTTAACAGTGCCCATGCCTCTGCACAATACATCAGGACCGGTATTATGAGCGTCTAATACAGGGACAGTTTAATTCCTTGAGAGAGGGCTTTGCTTCTCAATTGCCAAAGAAACAGCGATTGGCAGGAGTAATTCTTCTTTTGATCTCAGCACTGGTATCATTCGCTGTGCTTATAGCGGATTAATTGGACGAACTTTTGAAAGATTGTGCCTCTAGTGTTGCCGTGAGAGTTTTGCACTATTCTTTCAGGAAAGATGTTGAAGAGGTCGCATGACAGCGCGTTTGTCGCCTTGCCTAAAGCCTTCTTTGACATCAAAAGTATTGGTGAGTTCTTTGCGCACCTTGATCGAGCAGCGTGCATTCTCCATCGTCATCCTGCATAAACGGACAAGTTTGGGAGGGATGCCAAAACAAGACATTGCCTTATATTAGCTCGTCTCTATAGATGCTGTCATTTGCGGTCTTAAAATCGATGAAAAGGTGGTGGGTATCGATTTGAAACTCCTGGGTTTTTTCCAATATCTGCCGTTGTACGAATATTTGGTCAATGGTGGACTTCCCTGGCCTAAAGCCACACTGATATATGGACCTATCAAGTTGTTAACGAATGGATTCAGGCATTCACAAAGTACGGCAGAGACAGCATCTTTAATGGCTTCCTGTCAATTCTTCCACTGGTTCTCAAGACTTGCAGTTGGTGGCATAGGACTATTTAAGAGAGCGCGAGGGACTCGATCGGAAAGGATCTGGCGATTGCTTGCGACTGTAGTTGTCAGACGTCGAAATTCCTCACAGTATTTCCCTGCTTTGGATTTGGTCTGGATATCCGTAGCACTACCTTGGCTACAACGAGTTAGTGATCTGAGTCAACGTTGGCTCCTCGGAACGTTCGGACATCCTTGATTCTGGTGAGTGCCTTGCGTCGATCGCAATGTGGTCAATCTGGTTGGCGGTTGGTTGACCAGGAATTCAAAATGGCACCTTGATTATATCGAGATGCGGGAACTGCGTACTAGCTACCACAGCGTTTCGCCCCGCAGCAAATTCGATTGTCTTGAGTCTACTGCTTAAATACTCCATAGAATAAAAGTTTAAAAACATTTCTCAATTCTGTTGAAAAATATATTTAAATAAAAAAATATATTTTATTGCAAGCGTATTTTTAAAAAAGTATTGAAAATCCCACCAAATAGTAACAGGCTGGATTTTGATCGGTGGTATTTTGACTTTTTCCTTATTTACTCGACTAGAAACATTGGAAACATTTTCTTGAAATGATTGAGCAAATTGGAGGAGATAATGAATTTATTTTAAATCTCTTAAAGAGAGATTGATTGAGGAGAGATAATAGAGGTTAAAAATAAAGGAAACAAGTTTTTTTTTATCGAACCTATGAAAACAAAATATTACAAAATCAACATAGATTAGTCTCAACCGGGAAGTGCTGATGAAGAAAACTCAAGCCGCATCATCCTACAGCCCTGAAAATTATTAGATCATACAAAAAAACGTCGGAAATGGAATGAATATATATTACATAATTTTTTATCATAAAATTTTTAAACAAAATTACATGAGATAAAAATACAAATTTGGAAAATATTTTGCATTTTATAAAATATTTATTTTTGTATTTCCTAATGATGTACAAATAAACCTTCATTTTCACAAACATTGAAGTCAATGAACGCGGAACAATTCAGTTGTATCTTCAAAATAGACAACCAAAAGTGTACTGCCTTCAACATGAAACAAAAATAAGTACAGTAGATAGGTATGTATAGATAACTGAACTTTGAGAAAAACAAAAATTCTCATTGTCTATAGGAATTTTTTGAAAATTCGTTAATATGGCTCAAATGATTGTTTTGTATTTAAATTCTTGGTTAATCACATATCTTTTATCAACTAAGCAGGTAGGCTTAATTATTTTGTTAACCTAAAACAATTGATAAGAAATAGAATCAAAAATATTTACTTAACACATCTGTTTAATTTTTATTGTTTAGTACGCAATATAAATATGTATATGTTTATGTATAAGGAAACCTTTGTGTTGAGTTAGAATTTTTGTTTCTTTTTTTTTAATATTATTATTGTTATTCAATATAGAAATTAAAAAATTAAAGCTATACAAATATTTTCATTTCTAACCAAAATTAATATATGGGTGTTTCCATCGTTACGGGTGTGACAGTGAGACTCCATATTTTATTAATTATTCACATACTATTCCCAATTTATAAATAATTACTTTACTATTCTATAGGACACCTGAAGCCCTTTTAAAAAAATAGTATACTAAATGAAAAATTAGTGGTTCAGTTATAGGATGCAATTTGGTTGCGTTACGGGTGTGACCTTTGAAAACTGCTGATTTGCGATTAAGATATCTAATTTCCATGTGGTGTAAAATATTGCATGAAAAGTTTGTATCATTCTTTTGCAAATATTTACCTAGATAGTTGATCTTCAGTTTCAGTAAAGAAATGAGAACCAAAACTACGAAAAACTATACAAAATTTCTAATTGAAAACGTTACGGGTGTGACAGGTCATCGTTACGGGTGTGACCGAGCATGATTTGTATGCCTTAAAACAATATAATATACTATATTTTGACGGGAAATTGTTGTCATCGATGTATAATCATTTCTCACATGATATCAGAAACACTTTTTCTAGAAAAATGAAGTTTTTCTCACTGAAAAGTGAATAGTTTTGTCACTTCAATGAGAATTTTTCCATTTTCTTTTAAAATAGGGAAATCTTTCACTTAAAGCCGATTCAAATCATATTTAAAGTAGATTTTCTTAGAATTATATCCCTACGTCATGAATTTCATATCTAAAAGCAACAAAACTAAAATTGAGTTGAAAAACAGAATGATTATGATTTGAAATGCCAACCTGTTACGGGTGTGACATAGGCTTATAATTTTAAATACGCGGTCAGTATTAATTTCAACGTCTTGAAATTTTGTCTGACAGTAGATCATAGTATTCTCCTTTTTTCCCCAAATTATCACATTGAAACAAATTTTTTTCTTCTAGTAATGAAACATAATTTTTTTTTGTTACGGCCGTGACACTAACCACTTTATGAATCAACTGCCTAAAAACTAAAATTGTATTTACTATTGAATAATTAAATGACACGAAAACGTGCTTAGAGTTTTCATAAGGGCAAATAATCACCAGTTCTCAAATTTTGAAACAATTAATTATTGAAAATAGGGTTTTGAGCTTCTGATAACAAAAAGTGACTTTTGGAGACCTATTTTGCAAAGTGGTTCGAGCTGCGAAATAAGCGGCGATAAAAAAAATTATTGATAATTTCACTTTTAAAATGAAACATGCAATCTTTTAAAACCGTCTAACGGTCGTTTTTTTCAATTCTAAGTCATATTTTGTGATTTTTCGTAAAGGGTCATTTTCTATGGAATCACCCATATGTGTCTTACAATACATATATGCACAAGTACTGAGTACATTTATATCTTGTCCGGAATTATTTTGTGAGTTTATTTTTAAAGATAGATAGATAGATAGATAGATTGAGATTTATTAATTCATCAAAAAATATTTACAAAATTCAGTTTTAAATTTTAACATAAATCTTTTGAGGCATGGCCAGAGGGGCCGTCAGCCAGATGATAGCCTTATAAAATAAAGTTTGTTAAATTGGTTGATTAATGATTTTGCAATTAAGAATTTGTATTCAAAAGTTTTCTCCAATAATTCTTTTTCTATATGCTAATGATATTTTGATAAACTTATATAATTTTTGCCAGTCATTCCCGTTCAAAATAGCTAGTAAATCCGCTTGTTCTAGGTAGTTCTGCTGCCACATTTGTCGCCGTATCTCCACCAGCATTGGGCATCTTGCGATGAAATGTTCTACGTTTTCTCTCTCGTTCGTGTTACATAACGAGCAATATAGTGCTAAGTCGCTACGGTGCGGAATGAAATTTAAGGGCAACAACTCTCCTCTTGCACGAAAAATCATCGATATTGCTTCAGCGTTGAAGGTGTCCTTAAAATAGTTGAATTCGCCAAGATCATACTGGAGCCTTGGATAGACTTCCCTATGAAGTGAACTTTTTGCTTGCTCCATATTGTCTTCTCTTACTTTGGAATGCAGGTTTTCAAGTAAAGTGCATAAATACGGCCTCCAATCTGCAAGATTAATTAAAGTTAAGTTGAAAGGTAGCTCACACATTTCTGCAAGATTTTTCCATTCTTGAAACCAAGAGCTTTGAGAATTTATGATTGAGACTGCAATTTTCCTAGCAACTTTATTGGTTTGGCTATACAGAAGTCTCATGATGTAATTAAAGTGTAGTTTCAAAGATGTGAGATAAAGTGGTGACAATCCAGTTTCGATTAGTAGCATGTAATTTGGTGTTGTGTCCGGTAGTCGAAATTGCCGTTTTAGGAAGAACCTCAGAAGTTTTTCGGTGGTTTCAGATTTTTGCCATCCCCATGATTCTGCGGCGTAGAGCATTATTGATTCAGAGGTTGCAAGAAAAACTTTGTATTTTGCACTAAATGCCAAGTCTTTGTTTCCATAAATATTTTGCCATACCGTCCCAATCGCATTTTTTGAAGACGAAAGCTTTTTCACTAGGTGTTTCTCCGTGTTAAGATTGCTGGCTAATGTAAATCCCAAGTATTGGTATTCCGTTACATTTTCAATTACTTCTCTTCCATAAAACCACTTTTCATTCCTCGCTACGCGCCCTGTTCCTTTTCGAAAGACCATTGTTTTTGATTTGCTTAAGTTAATAGTGAGGTTCCACTTCAAACAGTATTCACGAAGTTTATTAATCATTAACTGAAAGGACTCTGGTGATTCGGCAAGAAGGACCAGATCATCTGCATACATCAGGATTTTTATCGAGAGTCCATCAATTGATATGCCACATGGCATGTCTTTTGTTATATCTTCAATGTAAAGACAGAAGGCTGAAGGACTTAAATTGCACCCTTGTTTCAATCCTACTAACGCAAGGAACTAGTCTGATAGGATTTTAAAGAAAGTTCAGAAAATGTTTGACACTGAAAATAAATTTCAATAGAAAATTCAATAAAATTTTCGACAGTGAACGCATTTTTAATAGAAAAAGCAAAATGACTGCCACCAATATCTCTCTATCTAGTTTCAATATTTTTTTTTTCAAAATTTTAAGTTTGAAAACCAATTTTTAACGAAACCCTTTAATGAAAGAATGTAATTTGAAAATAAGCCTGGCCTTACAAAAAGTTTCAAATAATATTGCAAATGTTCCAGGTATTTTGAATACTTTTTTTGTTTCCATTTAAAGAATTTTTTTGTATCCAATTGGCCCTTCTGCCCAAGAAGGGGGAAGCCACCTTCCCATAGAACTTTTTTCTTGAATAGGTTGAGACTCTACATGTCCTACATTTTTTAGCACATTTTTACGCGAATGCAAACAAGAAATAAAATACACAACTGGGTCACGCCAACTTGCGCTCTTGAACTCAAAATATACAAGTAATTATAGAAAAAATATAAAAAAGCATTTTAATCGTTCTATTTATAATTATTGTATAAACAATTAATGAAAAATCTAAAGGGGCCTGGAGACGCTCGAACATGGTGCGAGTGAACATAGTTCGACTAAACTCCGCAGACACTGAAACCAAGCAGAAACCAAGCTACTCGAACTTCATTATTCTTACGACTTATATGTCATCCACAATATTCACTGTCACATTTATTTTATTATTATTCAGGTTATTTGACATTTTTCTTTTTATTTTTAATATTGAGGTCAAAATTAAACCGAAACGTTCGAGTAAACATACAAAACCGTTCCGCAAACAGTCGAATCTGGTACGACAAACGATTAGCCCCGCCCTCGCACATCGAAAAATATCAAACTCCTTTTGATTTTGGTGAGACCAAATTTTTGTTTAGTGACACCAAATAAATGGTACTCGAACCAGCCCGCAGACAAGTAACATCAACTCGGACATAGTACTCGAACCATGTTCACTCGCACCATGTTCGAGCGTCTCCAGGGCCCTTAAGAGGTCAAAAACAAGTACGCCATTTGACTACTTGAAAAATTTAAATAAATGTATATGGGTCAATATTTCAAAACATTAATATTTTTCACTCCAAAGTGGACCTCCACTCAAAAGAACCTATTTTGGTAGACGAACACTTATATCTCTTAATAACTCTATAATAACCACTTTAAAGCAAGGAGTCATAACATTTGATCAAATCTAATGGTTTTTTAAGTCAAGGAAATGATACTTGTATCAGGGGAATGACAAAAATTTATATTTACTCCGTTGATTAAATGGATATTTAATTTTGCGAATGGTTTCAGGAGTGTAAAGAAAAAGAAGAACAAATACTAACATGAAAAATAGCATCCACGACTATGTTGCACGAACTTGCTCTCATGATTCAAGAATTTTGCGAGGCTAAACATTTTATAGTAATAATCGTATTTTTTATGATATTTTGACCGAGAAAATGTGAAAAAATTCAAAACTAGAGTTACCAAAACGCAATAAATCATTATAATGAAAACTTGAAAGTCAGGGGAATGACACAAAAAATGATGTTAGGGGAATGACTCCGAAGGGTGTTTTATGAGAATTAAATGGAGGTTATTAGAAAATTTGATGTTTTATATTATTTTTTACGTAAGCCTTTGTAAAACACACAGACGAGTAAAATTTCTTAATTTTTATACCACACGGTTTAGTAAAAAACACGCGTTAGAGGAATGACAATTTCGCTTGACGAAAAACAAAATCATTGCCTTATCTTGAAATTAAAAGACAAAAAAAGTTTTTTTGAAACCCTTACTTTAATTTTCATAAAGAGCAATTCTGTACCGTTAATCAACAAAAAAATCAGTTTTCTATTTTGAGCCTAAATAAATTTTTTTTTTTTACTTAATAGCTCCTATTTAAAAAAATAAAGCAACTAAAAATCATTTAACTATATTTTAGTAAGGATGCATATATTTTAGTTTCGTTGCTAAAATTCAGACAGTGTGGTAAGTAGGCCGGGGGACACGTCAGGGGATTGACATTTTGGGTGTTTAAATGGAGATAGCGGGTATGATATTTTTTTTAACTTTATTTTTTCTAGAGTGAATATTAGAACCTGTTTCAAGCCATCCAATTAACAAACTTATAATAAAATTTTATACTTCGGTTCAAAAATGAAGGAGACTGAAATATTAATATTTTGAAATATTGACCCATATGCAAAACAAAATTTAAAACAGTTGGAATGGTTTTCTTAAAAACTTATTTTGTGTGTAGGTATATAAAAAATATTGGTAGCAATGCCAATTTTGAGTATTTGTTAATGTACATTTATTGACTTAGTTTCAAAAAAATTCATCAACCCACTTTTGACAATTTAATTAAAAAAAAAATATAAAAAAAAAACAAATTTTATTTTTTGTCAAAATTTTGACAATAATTATTGTGTAAATATTATTAAAATTTTAAAGAAGCTTTTGCAAAATATTTTGATTGAAATCGGTTGAGCCGTTAATGAGAACATCGAAAATAAAAAGAAACACGTTTTGTGGCAGGTAACGCGAATAACAAGTTTTGGTACATTTTTTTTTACCAAAAATTACATCATTTTTACAATAATACACTGATTTTTTCATTAAAATCGTTACAGCAGTTTTTGAGATAGATAAACCTTTGTTTAAAGTTCTTACGCAAATATCGACATTTTGTAAAAAAAAAAAAGAAAAAGAAATCGCTTCAGTGGTTGAGGCTATGGATCGAGGTACAGACAGACAGATAGAACTGTGCCACCCACTTTTTTCGTGTCCTCTTTCATCGTTATGTTATGTTTTATTGTTATCTCGAATTTTTTCATGAATCCTAAACTTGTCCTATATGTTACATATTATGCACATCGCAAATAAAAATGAAAATTTCTGATTTAGATATAATCAATTAATTTTATTTTTGTTGAAAAGTTTCAGTTTTAATGGAGCCTGAAATCACCAAATTTAAAAGCAAACACCCCAAACTGGGATAAATCGCAAATCGTCATTTGAAAGAGCGAATGAAAGAAAAGCTTGAGTAGCCTAATTACCGTTCTGGTAGCTCCACTAGAATTTTTAAACCTTTATGTTCTGCTTATGTCTTTAAAAAAAACAATTGTCGTAGAGTTTGGTAGTTTCCCTCATAAAAACCTTAAGCGTAATTCTTTTAAGTATACTTTGTTGAAAATGGTACACTCAGACGTATACGTTTATTTACCTTGGATTTGTAACTCTCAATTTAATTTATTATTTTCCATAACCTAATTATTTGGTCAATCATGGTCCTCACCCTCATATGTTTTTCATGAGACCAGCCGGCGCACATTGGTAGATGCTTGTGAGTAATTTTTTTTTTTTTTAAATCTTCAACGAATACTTTTCATAAGCATTCAAAAAATGTTCGTCATATAAAATGAAGGCTTGATTGTGTCCTTTTAGTATAAGAGCCAAGTCATTTGCTTAAGGTTGTAAGTCATATCAATAATAGCTTTTGAGGTGTTGAACACGTGTCGAAGAGGTGTAAAATTTGACATACATTTTCATCATCATCGTGTCCCCATCATCATCATCGTGTAACCCCAGCTGGGGCATAGGGCGTCAACAAAACGTCTCCATCCTTCACGGTGTGCTGCAAGGTACTTTAGCTGTGGCCACGTTTTTCTCTGGGATTCTGCTTCCGCTAAGACAGTTGATTTCCATGTTGTTCTTGGTCTTCCAACCCGCCGTGCACCCTGAGGATTCCATTCAAAGGACTGCTTTGCAATTTCATCGTTTGGTTTCCTCAGCCATTTACGCTTTCTTATGTCGACGTCCAGCCGCTCTTGCTTGTCCTGCGCCACAATTCCTCATTAGATATTATTTGTGGCCAGCGAATCTTTAGGATGTGGCGAAGACAGCGATTCACAAAAGCCTGCAATTTCTTCGAAATGGTAGACGTGACTTTCCAGGTTTCACAAGCATATAACAGCACGGATTTGACATTGGATTTGAAGAATCGCAACGCACTAAGTAAGGAGATTTGACTGGATTTCCAAGTTGGGGACAGAGTACCGAAGGCAGCACGAGCTTTATTTATTCTACTTTTAACGTCCAGATCCGTACCACCGTTTGCAGAAACAATAGCTGCGTTTTATTATCTCTGGGTCGAGGTTATCTTTTAACATGTATTACAAAAACAACATGGGATCTAGGTTTCTATCGAGGTTAATTTCAATAACCCAGATAGAGGTTTTCACTCTGGCCGGCAGAGGGCTATTTACCATTGTGAATGGATGTCAGCGATTTGTCAGCAGTATTAGGAATAGAGAAGAAAAGAGACAAGTGCTTACATGAAAAACAAATAAACATAAGAAAAAAAGAGACTGATATACAGCTACAGCACTACTTTCGCACTAACCCACATCGTTTTATTTTCACGAGGTGAACCATATGGGTTATGAGCGATAATAAAACGCGGCTAATACTGCCAAGGTAGTTAAACTGTTCCACTACTTCAACTGGCGTTTCCTATAGAATAATACGCTGCTGTGTGGAGCGGCCTGTGAGCATTATTTTTGTCTTTTTGCTGTTAATTCTTAGACCACTCGACTCTCCCTTCACTTGCAGTGTTTGGCACATCCCGTTCAGCCCACTGATGTTATTTGCCAGTAGACATTATGTCATCGGCATACTCTAAATCAGCGGTTCCCAAACTTTTTAAGCTGTGGAACCCTATAAAATGACCAAATATATTTCGGAACCCCATCCTGACAATAGCAAAAACTGAAAACAACACATTTCAAAATTAATTTTTTATTTAGTGTGAAGAATGAATCTGTTTCATTGTTTGATTTACAATTGTTTTTAAATTAACTTCTATGTCCGAAAGTTGTATTCGCATATCTGGGGCAGCGCACAGTGCGTCGACCAGTGGACAAAAATCAAAAAATCAAAAAATGCAATTTTGTTCTATTATGCTTTGATTCGGGTCAAGCACATGTTGAATAACTGTCATTTAATGTTTTTTTGTTGTTTGCTTTTTTTAGATGATAGATAAGCGGAATTGTTTAAACCATATAAGGTAATAATAGTCAGAGTCTTGTTGTGAAACGCGATTTTGTGTGAAGTGATTTAGCTGGTGAAGGAAAAGTAATTGAAGAAAAATTTTTTTTTGGCAGTGATTATTAATAATGGATTCATTTAGAGCTGCTATGACTAATTTTATTTGGTTTTTGAAATAATTTGTAACTTAAGTGAATTATTGAAAAAAATCATAATTTTAAGGCATTTTTTTCTATTTGGTTAAGCTTTTAAAAAAAGTTTAGCAAAGTGTAGCAGAATTTTTAGTGTCATTATATTGTCTTATAATTTTACTTTGCGAAAATGCAAAGTTTTCATGCTACTTTTTGCTAACCTTCAAAATATTCAACTTTTTGTAGAACAAGGTCAAACCTTTAAAAATCAACAAGTTGGTGAAAAATAAATTTCTTTTGATAAAAAATCATGAATTGAAGATATTTTAACATTTATTTTGAATGAATTGAAGAAAAATAAATGTCCTTTTAAAATTAAAAATGATTAATAGTCCAAAATTAAGTTTGTTGACTCAAACCTTGAACGACGATGGAAACAATGTTCAAGGAATCATGCTCTTTTCAAGAAACGCCATGAGGCTTGGCTTTGAAATAGATTTATACTCTTCCTGATAGCATTTCAACCTGTCTGCAAAATGTATCGCCTTTTGATGAACCAGGAACTAGTTAGGGAAGATCCCAAACACCATTTTCAGAAGCGTCAAAAAACACGAAAAAAACGAAAAATTGAGAAACTATTAGCTCTTCAGTTGAATTGGACAACTGAAGAGCTGAGGTTCGCAACCAACGAAGATATTTTGACAGTCCTGCTTCTCAGATCTGATCCTTTGATTTCAAATTTAAGAAAAAAAAATTCTAAAATTATCGAAGGAAGATCAAGAAGAAATTGCACAATATACATATACAAAATACTGAATGGGTTGACAAATCTTTGGCTGCGCCTACTTTTTTTATCATTAAAGATTTTGAAAATAGAACTCCGATTTTTGATTTTTTAAAGAAGAATTGTTCATTTTTATGCACAAATTTATATTTTTTGGTTTTGTTTGTTTGTGTTGTCAGAGTTTATCTAAAAAATATTATTTTAAAATCATGTATTTGTGAAATATTGTTCACGATTTAAAAAAGGCGTGGCAGGGGGCGAATAACGTTAACAATATTTTGTGTTTTTCAACTCACTTACTAATTCAAATTTCCAAAATATTATTCAAATCTTACAAGCGGTTTATTAGAAATAAACAATACAAAAAAGTGGGCGTGGCAGTGGGCGGATAGGGTCCAACCCATTTTTTGTTTTTGAACTCATCTAGAAAGTCAAATTCTCTAAATTTTATTGAAATCGTGCAAACAATTCTTAAGATATAAACCATATTCAAAAGTGGGCGTGGCAGGGGGCGTGAAAATTTCGTTAGATCTTATAAAATATCTTTTTTATTACATTTCCAAAAATTTTTTTTTGCAAAGTCAACTTAGTTTTGGAAAATTGATTTTTGTCCACCATCTCCATACAATCGACGCACTGTGCAGCGTCCAGCCTCGATCTGTATTTAGTTTTCGTATAAGTATACGCTGAAAAGCCTACTTCACAGCGGTATGTTGTAACAAAAGGTAGCAAATTTAATATAGCTTTCTTGGCAAGCTCAGGGAATTCATTCTTAATACCAATCCAAAATTCGTTTAATGATACAGAATCAAATAAAAATTTTGATAAAGAGGAGCTCTGCAAATCTATCAGGGATTCGTATTTCTGTATACTCAGGGTCATAGGCTTATTGGTTTTCATTAGAAATGGATTTTGTACCTAATCGATGTCAGTATTTGTATCTGGAAAGTAATCCAGCATGAATCTTTCGAGACTAACCAAATGGAAAGCAATATTGCTAATATCTGCTCTGAGTTCAAGCAAGTTTTCTTGCAAGAATTCATGTAAAACTGGAAAACACTCAAAATTGTTTTTTTGTACACATGAGGTCTAGTCATATTGTATTTTTACCATGCAAATTGTGGGGTAGTTTTGATTTGTTGGCTCCTTTATGTTTTCGGGGTGCTGAATCCGAATCTGAGGTTTGCCAACAAAATTTCATGACGCAACATGGAAAAAAATGCCAAAAATGATGCAAAAATGAATTTTGTGGGAGTTTTCACTAATGGCTCGAAAATTTCGAGATATACTTTTCTGATGGTCTTTGATGCGCTGAGCTCGAATCTGGCCTTGAAATTGCTCTATCACGTCACGTTTTTGAGATAGCTATTCACATCTAAAAATTAAAAATAAATGTATTTTTTATACAAATTTGGGGATTTTTTTTTCTTGAGTTAATTTTTTTCGAAAAAATGTTTATGGTCATCCTGAAGTATGGACATTTTACTTCGAAATTCTTTTTGAATTTTTCAAATACCTCAAAAAACATTACCTCGAAAAAATATAACTTCAAATTTGCATAAAAAATGCATTTTTTTTAATCTTTAGATTCGAATATCTCAAAAACGTAACGTGCTAGAGCAAAAAAACCATCAGAAAAGTATATCTTGGTTCATGTTACAGACAAAAGTTCAAGTTTTGTCACAAAAAGTAATTTCTTAGCGATTTCGAGTGGATTTTCAAAAACAGTAAAAGTACGTCAATTTTCGACTAGCGCTTGAGTCCAAATGGGTTGTCGCGGAAAAAAACCTTAAATAGAGATTTATTGGAAATTGTGTATACTTTCAATGGCACTTTGATGTAATTTTCTAATAGTTGGTATTTTTCGAGCCATTCGTGAAAAAAACTCCCAAGAAATGCATTTTTGCATCATTTTTTGCGTTTTTTTCCATGTTGCGTCACCAAATTTTGTTGGCAAACCTCAGATTCGGATTCAGCACCCCCGAAAACATTAAGGAAGGAAAAAATGAAAACTTCCCCAAAATTTGCTCCCAAAGAGCCAGAAATTAATTTTTCATATCTAAGTTGCCAGTTTGTCTCTCGCAAAAAATACTGTTTTTGATTTTCTCTGCAGAGCTGTAGCAGTTTTGTTGATCTTCTCGAAAATGTCTGCAAGGTAAGCTAATTTTTTTAATCCATTGCTCATCATGCAAAACATCAAAGAGGTTTGCAGTTGAAAACATATTTTTTTCCAGTTTGTACACATTTAACTCATCACGAAGTTGAAATAACCTGGATAAAGCTTTTCCTCTGGAAAGCCATCGGATTTCAGGATGAAGAAGAAGCGATTCGTACAGACTGCCCATATCTTTACACACTAATTTAAACAATCTCGATTGGAGAGGACGGCTCTTTACAAAACTTACTATTTTCTCAGCTTCACCGAGAACTTTTTTTAAGTCAGTTGGCATTCTTTTCATAACAAGTGCATAACGATGGAAAATACAATGACTGCTGGTACTTCTAGGAGCAAAGTATATTTGAAACAACCCCATTAATCTTTCCCACCATTGCTGCGCATGCGGCTCCGTCGCGTCGCTGCATACATCAATACATTTTCCCCAATTAATGATGTGTTTAATCATGAAACAGTTTATGACCTTCAAGTTCACACTTCGATTAAAAATATAAGCTTAAAAAAAAATGTTGTTCAATTTATTTTTTTGTGGAAATTTTCAATTTTTTGTCTTTTATTGTTTGTATTTTACTGTTTATTCTTCAAAGAATTTGTGGAACCCTGAAAACTCTCCCGCGGAACCCCAGGGTTCCGCGGAACACACTTTGGGAAACGCTGCTCTAAATGACTGAGCTTCTCGAACGGTCTCCATTGAATGCCATTTCGCTCAGCTGTACCAACACTGGCCGTCAATACGTCGTCCATCGCCAGCAGGAAGAGAATTGGCGATAGAACATCCCCTTGTCTCACACCCTGTTGCACTACGAAGGAGTCGGATAGCTGCCCATTGTGCAAAACAAAACACCTTGCGTTGTTGTAAGACTCTTTAATAATGGCAACAATTTTTGGTGGAGTTCCTCTACCAAGCAACGATCTCCATATACATTCTCAGTTAACTCGATCAAAGGCCTTCTCAAAATCCACGAATATGAGGTAAAGCGGTGATTGAAATTCCATCGACTGCTCGAGGACGATACGCAGGGTGTTGATATGGTCGACAAACGATCGACCACTGCGGAATCCAGCTTGATGACTCTTGAGTGTAGACTCGATTCTATCCTTTATTCGCTCGAGAATGATGGTTGCCATTAGTTTTGGAAAAATGGACAAAACGGTGATACCACGCCAATTGTTGCAATTCTTTAAGTCACCTTTCTTTGGCAACTTAACAATCACACCATCCTTCTAGTCCCTGGGATAGCTCTCGTTTTCCCAAATGCTTTGTATCAGCGGATGTAAATTACTAGCCGCTGTTACGGGATCGGCTTTCAGGAATTCAGCTGGTATTTCGTCCAGTCCAGCTGCCTTGTTTTTTTTGAGGAGATGTATACATTTTAACATCGATTTATTTCAATGCCTATTGGTCAATGGGAAAAAGTGTGTATTAAAGAAATATTTAGCTTGCAATTTTGAACAATTGTTCTTTTCCAAACATCATAAGTTTACTTGAGTGTTTTTTGTTTTCTTTGGATATTTTGCCGCATGTGGTAGGTCCCTTCAATTTTTCTATTAAACAAAAAAAATTACAAAATAATGAGATGAGGTGGATGGGAGAACACGACAATTTTGTTTTGTTTTGCCCTAGAATTTGAGAAAAAAAAATATTATGCAAAGTCTTACCTGCTACAAACTACGATCATGTTACTATGTACAATCAATTTTTTTTTAATAATCCATTTTTGTATCTGTCTCCTGATCCATCAATTTGTGGGGGGGGGGGGGTAGTTTTCAGAAATACAAAAGAGTTAATTTCAGTTACTATCGGAAATATAATTCTTTGTTTGTTATTCAAACATAAAGAATTTTGTTGCTATTTATTCAATTGTTAATTGTGAAAGGTATGTAGACGTTTGTTTTTATTCAATTGCTACTTTTAAATATCTTGGTTTTTGGAATCTTTCCATGCCTAATATAATAAAGGTATATTTAGACCATCGAATTACTTAATTTTAATAAGTCATTCAATTATAATTATTCGTCTTAGTCAAGTGTGAAAAACAGTCAAAATTGCAAGAGACATTTGTTCCAAAGTTATTTTCTAGAAGTAGAATTTAAATGTTTGTAGGAATAACTATTATACCTGTCATTTAACCATTGAGGAAAAGCATATTTATTTCAGAAACAGCTTTAGCTATTTTTATAAAAACAATAAATCTGAAGCAAGCACTCGAAACAGAGTTGCCAGAAACTAATTGTTAACTGATTTGAACATATTCATTGGGAAAGTTTTATTTGTTTTCGGAGTATGGATTTCAATGTTTACTATGGTATTTATCCCCCACTTGATGTCATATGTATATGCAAATTCATTTATAGTCCAGTTTTCGGCTAATTGTTGTCTTTTCATTTCAAAAAAATTTAATTTTTTATTTTATATGTTTTAGAAAATTCACTTCAGCGCCTAAAATAGGTAACTGTCTACTTTTCGCATATGTGTATTTTTTCCCTGAACTAACCTTTGCAGAAATAATATTATATCATATGAGTCACCCTATGTAGCTATGAATATATATTGTTTTTGACAATAATCTCTTTTTGCCTCAGTAATAAAACGGCGTGGAACAACTTTACAACCCTCTCGAAAATATATAGGTACATTATAGTAGGTATATAAAAGATACGTTTCTTATAAGATATTAATTTTTGCTTCACTAAGCAGATTCAAAAAAATAATTTACAATCTGTCAAGTTCCTCAGACATGACCATGAACACGAATTTGTTTAAAATAAAAAAAAATATTTAGCTGGAAACAAATTATTTTTAGAAGAATTTCTTATATGATCAAGTCAATTACTTAAAAACACATTAACCTTTTAGAAATACAAAAACAAAATTATTATTCTTTCTTTAGAAATTGTTTGTTCTTTAGAATTTTATGGTTTTGTTCCTAATTTTAATTTAATGACCTTAACAACATTCACTATGGAAGTTTTATCTAGTTTTGTGATGGCGCCATTTTTAAGATTTATAACATCAAATATACAAAACTGGTTTTTTCTGAAAATATATTTCTCTCATAGGAATTACTGATAGTGGTACATAGAAAGTTAATGAACTATCAACTATGTATAGGTATTTGGCAAGTTATTTAAGTATGTATACCTTCGGTATAATTAAATAAAAACCAAGATTTCGATCAACTCTGGTCCTGAATAACGATGATAGAAAAGACGAAAAACGATGTGAGTTTCGTAGCTATGAATTATATTTTTACAATAAATTTATTTCTTTATTCATTCGAAAATTGAAATAGAAAAGATAGAATCAACAAACTATTTATGGAGAATTAGTCTAGTCAAATTGTATTTTTACCATGCAAATTGTGGGGTAGTTTTGATTTGTTCGCTCCTTTATGTTTTCGGAGGTGCTGAATCCGACCGAATCTGAGGTTTGCCAACAAAATTTCGTGTCGCAACATGGAAAAAATGCAAAAAATGATGCAAATATGCATTTCGAAAATGACATCAAAGTACCATTGAAAGTATATACAATTTCCAATAAATTCCTATTTAAGGTTTTTTTCTGCGACAACCCATTTGGACTCAAGCGCTAGTCGAAAATTGACGTATTTATACTGTTTTCGAAAACCCACTCGAAAGCTCTAAGAAATTACTTTGTATGAAAAAATTTGAATTTTTGTCTATGACATGAACCAAAATATACTTTTCTGATGGTCTTTGATGCGCTAAGTTCGAATCTGGCCTTGAAATTGCTCTAGCACGTAACGTTTTTGAGATATTCGAATCTAAAGATTTAAAAAAATGTATTTTTTATGCAAATTTTAAGTTATTTTTTTTCTCGAGGTAATTTTTTTCGAAAAAATGTTTTGGTCATTCTGAAGTATAAACATTTTACTTCAAAATTTATTTTGAATCTTTCAAATACTTCCATTCCTCTTCGAGAAATCGTTGATTTTCATCTTCGAAAAATCCCACAACCTGCCCTGTTGAGCACAAATTGACAGGATTTTTCGAATTAGGTAGTAAGACGAAAACCAACGATTTATCGAAGACGAGGTATTTGAAAGATTCAATATAAATTTTGAAGTAAAATGTTCATACTTCAGAATGACCATAAACATTTTTTCGAAAAAAATTACCTCGAGAAAAAAATATAACTTCAATTTTACATACAAAATGCATTTTTTTGTAAATCCAAAATCCAAATATCTCAAAAACGTAACGTTCTAGAGCAATTTCAAGGCCAGATTCGAACTCAACGCATCAAAGACCATCAGAAAAGTATATCTTGGTTCATGTTACAGACAAAAATTCAAATTTTTTCACACATAGTAATTTCCTAGAGCCTTCAAGTGGATTTTCGAAAACAGCAAAAATACGTCAATTTTCGACTAGCGCTTGAGTCCAAATGGGTTGTCGCAGAAAAAAACCTTAAATAGGGATTTATTCGAAATTGTGTATACTTTCAATGGTACTTTGATGTCATTTTCGAATAGTTGGTAGTTTTCGAGCCATTAGTGAAAAACTCCCAAGAAATGCATTTTTGCATTTTTTTACATGTTGCGTCACGAAATTTTGTTGGCAAACCTCAGATTCGAATTCAGCACCCCCGAAAACATACAGGAGCGAACAAATTAAAACTACCTCACAATTTGCTCGCAAAGAGCCTTTTTGAGCACAAATTGACTGGACTAAATGGAATGAATAAAGAAACAAAACAGGAGCAAAGAGAATATTAATACAAACGAGAATAATTGCAGTGAACGCACCTTATTCCTTTTATTCCACCTTTCAGAAGGAAAAAATTTTCCATAATAAATAAAGAAACAGCAAAATTTTTGTCTGGAATATTCCGTTGAATGAAGAATCATAAAATGCTCATTCAGAGCATTGCTTAGAATTAATAAATAAATAAATAAATAAATTGGGTATGGCGCAATAGCTCGTGGAGAACCAGGGCCTAGTGACTTACAACTCACAACCATTCCTGTGTGCGTGTTTATTGGCAGGAATGGAGGGGACCTACAGTTTTTTGCCAAGTGCGAACGGCTAAATGAGAAGCACTTTTTCATGACAAGTATACTCTTAGAGGATTTGTCAGTTCCTCGCAAGAGGCAGTACCTCAAATAAAACATTTCTGTTTTTAGGTGGCACGTCTGGGAATCGAACCCATACCTTCAGCATGACAGTCCTACGCACTTACCATCATGCCACGAGGTACTACTAAAGAAATACACTCAATAAGATCCATATTAGAAATTCGATAGTGCTCTCGTTGCAGTGCCTTGTTGAAGTTTCTCGGATCCAAACGAATTCGGAAGGAACATGCAATTGAACTGACGACCCATCGCGTTGAGCTTTCGACTCTTATCATTTAATTTTTACTTGCGATTAGGTACCATGTATAAGGCAAGTTTTGGATTCGTGCAAAAAAAAAAGTTTGAGATAACAATCAAACATGATATTACGATGATAGCGAACACAAAAAAAGTGGATGGCACAATTCTATCTGTCTCTCTGTTCGTCTACAGCCTAAACGGCTAGATCGATTTTCTTCAAACTTGGTACATAGTGGTTTTTGGTGATTACGCCCACACATTTTTTTCATTTTTTTTTTAGAATCAAAAATAACGGTACCTGCCATACAATTTTTTTTAGCAATTTTACATAATCGTATTTTTCTCAAAAACGGCTCGACATTTTTTCTTAAAAAAAAGTTGAAAACCATTTTCTAAAAATGGTTATTAATGGTTCCTCCCAAAGAAACATTTTTTTAATTGTTGATTTTCTTCAAAACGGCACGACCGATTTCAATTATTTTTTTATACAGAAGCTTTCAAAAAATATAAATAGTTTTGTTTACCAAAATTAAAAAATAAAATATTTTTTGGATTTTTAAAAAATGTTTCAAAATTTTGTTTGGAAAATCAAATATTTCGAAAATGACATGATCGATTTTTTATTTAAGAGTTTTTAGTACTTCCTAAAACATTTTTGGAAAAAAATTTACATTTATGAAAATATAAGGGTACCTTCCATACAAAAGTTAAAAAGGAAAATAGTTTTTGCTTAAAAATGACTCCTACGATTTTGATTAAACTTTTTTTATATACTAAAATTAGTACGGTTTACTACTAGAAATTATAAAATTTTACACTTAACAACTATTAGTAGTACCTCTCATAGAACGTATTTTTTTATTTTGAATTTTCTCGCTATCGGCTAAACGGATTTAGATGATTTTTTTTATATACAAATTTCAGATAAGACTTAATAATATTGCATATCAAAATTTTCCAAAAAAAAAGTTTTTGGTTTTCAAAAAAAGTTTCATTTTTTTTTTGAAAATTCGATATCTCAAAAACGTGTCAACAATTTTTTTTTCAAACTTTGTTTTTATATACTCATAAATATATACCTAACATTTGTATACCAAAATTTGTTCTTAAAAAAGTTTTAAGAATTTTATATATAAAAAATGATTTTTTTAAAAAACCGCTCCAACGATTTAAATTTTTTTTTTCCCATACAATCATATTCAATCAAGAATTAAGATGGCATTCTTTTTTTCACCTCAAACAGTCAAAAGAGTTGTTTTACTTACTTACATACTTACATATCCGGCTCCCGATCCATGAAGGGTCTCTGCCTGAGATATTGCGGTCTTCCATCGGTTGCAGTCCCTCGCACGCTCCCTCCAGTCGTCGAGACCAAGCGCTCTTGCGTCTGTGACCACCTGGTCCCTATAGCGGAGGTTCGGTCTTCCTGGTCGTCTCGAACCTGGGGGCTGGGATTCGAAGATTTTCTTGGCTGGAGCGTTGTTGTCCATTCGCTCGATGTGGCCGAGCCAGTGTAGTCGACGTGTTTTGGCTCTTTGGACTACATCCACATCTTGGTACAGCTCGTACAGTTCACGATTGAATCTTCTCCTCCAATCGCCCTCTTCGCATATAGGACCAAATATCCGCCGAAGAATTTTTCTCTCGAAAGTGCCCAGTATCAATTCCCCTTTTTTAATTATCGTCCAGCACTCGGCGCCGTAGAGTAGAACTGGTAAAGTTAGCGTTTTGTATAGCGTGCACTTTGTCTTTCGAGAAAGGAGTTTTGAACCCATTTGTTTTGAAACCGAAGTAGCAGCGGTTCGCTAGGGTAATTCTTCGTCGGACTTCCACTAAGGTGTCGTTCGTGGAATTGATGTTTGTTCCGAGGTAGGTGAACTCCTTGACTACCTCGAAATTACTGCTACCAACAGTGACGTTTTGTCCTAGGCGATGGACAGATGAGGCTTTGTTTGTTGATAGCATATACTTTGTTTTGTCCTCATTCACTTCAAGACCAACGCGTTTCGCCTGTTCATCAATAGCTGTGAATGTTTCAAGTACAGCTCTCTTGGAGCGGCCGATGATGTCGATGTCGTCCGCATAGCCAAGCAGTTGAGAAGACCTGTTAAAGATAGTGCCTTCCATGTTAACACCACTCTTGCGCACTATCTGCTCCAGGACTAGGTTGAAGAAATCACATGAAAGCGCATCTCCTTGTCTGAGCCCTGTACACGTCTGGAACCCTGTTACCCATTTGCACGTTGCACCGCGTATTTTGTAACGTCATGCGGCATAGCTGGATCAGTTTTTTCGGGATCCCGAGTTCCGACATCGCCAATAGAAGCTCTTGGCGACTTATGCTATCATATGCGGCTTTAAAGTCGATGAATAGGTGGTGGGTCTCGACTTGAAATTTGTTGGTCTTTTCCAGGATTTGCCTCAATGTGAAGATTTGGTCTATCGTTGATCTGCCTGGCCTGAAGCCACACTGGTACGTGCCGATCATAGTGTTGCAGAAAGGTTTTAGACGCTCACATAGTACGTTGGATAGGATCTTGTAGGCAACATTAAGCAGGGATATGCCTCTGTAGTTCTTGCAGGACATAGGATCACCTTTTTTGTAGATTGGGCATATGGAGCTATTTGACCAGTCGTCGGGCATACTTTCTTCCTCCCACACTTGGTTGATCAGCTGGTGCATGCACCCTACCAGGACATCTCCTCCATACTTAAAGAGTTCCGCAGGTAGGCCATCCGAGCCGGCGGATTTGTTGTTCTTAAGCTTGTGGATGGCTTTCTTAACCTCTTCGGTACTGGGCGCTGGAACTGGATCTTCATTGACTGGTCTTATGCTTCTTTGTTCCCCTGTTGCCTCCTCTACATAATGCCCATTAAGCAGCTGCTGGAAATGCTGCTTAAACACGTCTACAATTCCCTGTGCTTCGGTGACTAGGTTACCTTCGCTGTTTTGAAAAGCTTGCGTGCCAGTCCTATAACCAGATGCCAGTTGCTTGGCTGTTTTGTAGAACCGGCGGGTGTTGGTGGCGGTGCTAGACTCTTCGAGATACTTGAGCTGAGAGGCTGCGGATGCTCTTTTCTTTCTACGCAGGGTTTTTTCTCTTTCCTTCTCTTTTCACGGTACTCCTCTCTTGCTGCTCTTGTTTTCCATTGCAGCATTTGCATTCGTGCATTTTCCGTCTCCTGCTTCAATACCGCGCATTCATCATCATACCACGGGTATATTAAGCTGATGTTTTGCCAGGCGATCGTTAATCGGCTTAAAATCGATGACTTTCGATCTGAGTCGATTTCCCACGGCGAATCCGCATTCTAACATGTGCAGTCTTTGATGGCAGCTGTAATAAATGTCGCAAATCTTTTCTTTTCGTTATACCTGATCCTATCCATCGTATCTCCTGGATCGCGGTAATATCTGCCTTGTACCGCGAGAGGACAGATTCAAGTTTTTGAGTAGCACCTGGTGTATAGAGTGTTCTTACATTCCAGGTACATACTCGTAGGTCATAGTCCATTTTCGTTCCGGGTCTGGTTGCCATTTGAGGGCGGTCGTTATCCGAGGCTTCTCGCATCTCTTTCATAACAATTGGCTTTTTTACTGTGGTCGGGTCGTTAGCCCAATGCATTAACCTCCAATCTGTAGGGCCATGAGTTTAATGTTGCAATTCTTTGCTTGGTCAACATTCGCACTTACAAGTGTAGCAAGTCAAGGCTAAACTGGCCAAGACCAGTATCCGGCGGCTACCAACGTGGAGGTATTGTAAGCACTTGATGTGTAGGAAAAGATACAGTTCGAGGCCCCCAGTTCCTACAACATCCAACCAAAAAAAAAAAGAGTTATTTTAGTGAATTTAAATGTCGTATTTCATGCTTCTCTTCATTTTTCTCTCATAATTTCCATGTTTTTAAATACAATTTTCTTAAACCCGCAGTGTCTGGAACATAAGAGCAAGTACGTGCGACCCAGTCGTGTATTTTATTTCTATTTGCTTTAGTTCTTCTTGTTCTAATTTTATATGCAGTTTAAACGGAATCCATCTTGTTGCATCAATAACTGGATTAACTTGAGGATTAACTTTAAGTGTAAATTCACCATTTAAACAAGCTAATTCAATGAATAAGACTGAATTCCAGTCAATATTCTCAAGCAAAACATTTGACTCATTATTGGTCTGATTAATCGACGGTATATTAAAAACAATTTATTTATATTGTCTTACCAAACCAAAACTAACATGCGGTTTTTTATTGATAGCAAAAAAGTAATTTTTTTTTGCCCAACCATACTCTTGTTAATGAAAGCAATTTACTTGTTATTGATCAAGAATATCGACCTTTCATTCTCCAAACGCAGTTAACTTTTTCTTACACATTAACTAAGGGATACATTTTAAATGAATTAATTTGCTCAAATGTATTCAAGCTCATCACATTTTTTGCTTCTGTTCCTGATGTGTGCAACTTGATTTTGGATTGAAATAAAAAAAGTACTGAATGAATAAAAAAAAAAATACTATTATCATCTTAATCATCATAACAATTTATTGTTTTTTTTTTATTGTCATTCAGATAAAACGTTTTTATATCTTTGTTTGACTTACAATATTTTATCAAAATGATGCACGCTTTACAAATGTGACATCAGGCGTGTTTTATAGTTTATGCATAGCTATAGCGCAGTTAAATTTCCCTCTGTAAACAAAAACAAGTTCTTGATGGTCGGTGTTCAAGTTCTGCTACTGCTAGATTTCTGATGTAATTAATCTGATTTTCAGAATTTACATATATGTCGAATGTGGACATCTCCTGGAACTGAAATTATATCATTATTGATTATTGCTCACTTTTCCAATGTCTCTCCACTCTAAGGTCATCGATGGCAAGTAACAACCATCCCGATTGGTCATCATTCAACATATTTAAGAGTTTAAAGACATCTCTGACTGCGTATCATATTCACAAACTTGAACCAATTCCTTCAACTGAGTTAGAAATTAATTAGTTTTTTCAACTGGTTTCTGTCTTGCAATGTACTGATCAGCGTTGCCGATATGGCACGATCGTGCAATTATGGCACCTTTTCATTTAAATGGCACTGTGGCACTCAAAGACTTCATATGGCACTTTGATGAAGGTGTAGTAAAATAAAATATTCAAACAACAAATATTTCTTAGAATGTTTATAAGCCAACACTTACATCACTTATGCCATTATTATATTTATTATTCACCCGATTAATTCAGGTCAAAACTTAAATTTAGATTTAAAATATTTCAAATCTGAAAACCAAATCCAATTCCATATTATTCACTCGATAAATCCTCACTTCAATCCAAATTTTTAATCCAATCTCGATTAATCCTACATATTTTATTTAAACTGCCATCCGGAGTTTAACTCAATTTCAACATTATTCACTTCTTTTTGAAGTTTGTATGATTTTTGTTCGCTTCAAGAAATAAAGGGATAAGTGAAATTATTAAATAAATAAAGAAAGAAACCCATTGGATTTAATGCATTTTTTTTAAACGAATAAGATTAAATGTTTTCATAAATCTGGATTTAATGGTCCAGAGTGAATAATATGGCCGTTGTTTTTGTTTCAAAAATTTAATTTGCATCAAAAATTTGTTGGTGGCACTCATTTGCCTAAAATGGCACTTTCTATCGTTGGTAATGGCACTTTCAAAAAAATATTTCCGGCAACGCTGGTACTGATGTTACAATATTTATCAAATTTTGTCTGAACCTTTTGATACGAGGTACTACTACTCTTATAGATTGAGTGCTTATCCGATAAGAGTTAGACGATTGCCCTCATTTATTAGATAAAATATGAAAATTTCTTGCTCAAAGACCATGACTTTATTTGTTAAATATTTTTTTTTAAATTGAAGCATCCAAATGGTCAAAAACTATAAATCAAACAAAAAATCCAGCATTGGTTTGGTATACCTGCTTGATACACCGCTACGTTTATTCTAAATTAGAAAAATGCAATTTTGTACTGAAGTTATCTTGTTTTTGCACCGAATGCAAAAAACTTTGAAAATGAAAAAAAAAAAAAATTGTTTGTTGTGCCGAAACCTTGGAGACGGTGGTTTAGCTTATAAAATATTATACTTAACTGAAAAAAAACCGTTAGTTCCATTATTTGTAAAAGTATGATGAAGAAAACGTTACATCCATTTAATTTCACCAAAAAACGGGGCAAACATCATACGACTCCAAAAACAAATATATTTATTTTTTAGTGAAAAAATCACTTTTTAAAATAAAATTTCAATATAATGAGCGTGTTTTTATTCTCTTTTCAAAACATAATTATTTTTCGTTTTTGTTTTCTCAACATTTAAAATTAAGCACTTATCTGCTTTTTGCACCAGATGATTCAATTGTTATTTAATCCCATATAATCCTACATTTGGTACCATATTCCATTCAAGACTTTATTATCTTATAAAAATAATAATCATGTAGTAGTTTCAGCATTTCGATAATGCCTCAACAGTACCTAAATACCTACACACCAATTATGCTGATTTAACTCCCCTGTAGAAGCAGAAGACAAAAATAGCAAATGGTCTATCGTCACTAATTGGCTGAAATAGTATCACAACAAAAACATAAATGTTAAAAAAAGAGCCAAGTTCTTTTTATGTACAAGAAACCTTTGCGTAAAAAGTCAACCAAAAAAAGAAATGAGATCTAAAATATATGCCAAGTTTTAAGTTCAGGAAGTTTAATATCAAATATCTGAATTAGAGTAATATCGAAACAACTCCTAATTATGACAGAAATTTGGTATTTAATGATTACTGGTTAAAATTTTGGTGGTATTGCAGCAATCAATTGAATGCGAATTCGTGAATTCTGTATGCATATTCATTTTATTCATTTGTATTCACAGAACAATGTTTTAAATCACATTTAATTTTTTTTTTTACATTTATAATTACCTTTTTATTCATCTTTGACTTAAATACCCTATTGAATAGACATTTTAAAAAGGAACAATTACGTGCAAGGGTTTTTATTATTGAATATGTTTATTTGGCCCATAAGCATGCTTAAAACCAAAAATGCTACTAAATTCACCAATGCGTTTTTGAGAGAATGGTCACACTGGCCACTTTTCAGTATTTTTGGTATAACTCGAAAACTAAGCCGAATTTGACAATTTTACGTATAATACTTTTTGTTCAAAATTAAATTTTCTATCGAAATGGATAGTTTGGAAAATTTCCTAAAAAAATTTAAGCAACAAAAGTAAACAAAAAATAAAAAATAAATTGGGTGGCGCAACAGCTCGTGGAGAACCAGGGCCTAGTGACTTACAACTCACAACCATTCCTGTGCGCGTATTTGTTGGCAGGAATGGAGGGGACCAACAGTTTTTTGCCGAGTCCGAACGGCTTAATGAGAAGCACTTTTTCATGACAAGTATACTCTTGGAGTATTTGTCAGTTCCTCGCAAGAGGCAGTACCTCGAATAAAACATTTCTGTTTTTAGGTGGCACGGCTGGGAATCGAACCCACACCTTCGGCATGACAGTCCTACGCACTAACCATCAAGCCACGAGGTACTACTGTGCAAAAGTAAACAAAAACCAACATAAAAAAAATCGAAGAATCAAAGATTTTTAAATTTTTTTCTAAATTGCGCATAACTTTTTTTTGAGCAAAGATACGCTCAAGACATGCATGAACAAAGTAAACTGAAGTCTTAGGGCTTAAATATGACATGTTAAAAAGCCATATTATTTGAAAATTGACAGAGATATATCCATTCAAACTTAACCATTTCTTATCATTTTTCACAGTTTTTGCCCGAAAGCCTATTTTTTGGTACTTTATGACAAATTTAACGTTCCTAGCACCTAGTACCAAATCTTATGTTAATCGCACCAGCCGTTCGGTCTGTAGGTCTGAAGGCATTTAAAAACAGCCGAACAACGAAATTGCGAACTTACATCCTTTTTATAAAATCTCTATAGTTCTAATGTCATATTATATCAAAATTTTGATTTCGAACATTTTTACGAAAGTAAAATTTGCCATATTGTACCGAAAAAGGGACTTTTGGGCCAAAACTGCGAAAAATTATATATATTATATATTACATGCCATATTAAAGCCTTTTGTCTCTATTTTATTTTGTCCGTGCATGTCTTGACCCTATCTTTGCTTCAAAAAAAGTTATGCACAATTTATTAAAAAAATTAGATATCCTTGATTTTTTTATGTTGGTTTTTGTTAACTTTTCCTGCTTAAATTTTTTCGTAAATTTTTTTGAACTATCCATTCCAATAGAAAATTTAATTTTGAACAAAAAGTATTATATGCAAAATTGTCAATTGCGGCTTAGTTTACAAGTTACACCAAAAATATTGAAAAGTGGCTAGTGTGACCATTCTCTCAGAAACCCATGGGTGAATTTAGTAGCATTTTTGGTTTTACGCATGCTTATGGGTCAAACAAACATATTCAATAATAAAAACCCTTGCACGTAATTGTTCCTTTATACCCCTCATTTTCCGGTCTATTCAATAGGCTAAAAGAGTAACTAACCATTTAAATAAAGAAAAATCTTATTTGAATAAAAAGATAGGCAAACAAATTAAAGAATGAACATGAATGCATAGAATTCATGAATTCTCAAAAGATCGCATTCAATTGATTGCTGCAAAACGAATGGGGATAGAATGATTGCAATCATTTCAATATCAAATAAATGGTCATTGCAGAATTTAAGTCACATTCTCAAAATGAAGTCAATGAATGTAATCTTTTGATTGAATTCAATAAATGATTTTTAATGATCGCATGTTTGAAATACCAAAGATTTCTTATTAAGGGGACTAAATAAATTTTATCTTGTATTGTATTTATTATTTGGTACAGCAACATAAATAAAGAGAAAATGTGAAAAGCCAAAAATAAGGAAGAGTAGGGCTTGAAAAAATCCTTTTTTCTATACTTGATGCTCCTCCTAAGATTTTGAGAATAGAGGTACATCATTTTCATGTTTTCGGATAAAAATCACTGATTTAAAATAATGATTTCCCATGACTAAAGGGTGTTTTTTTTTTTTTAAATGTTTGGTTTTCAAGAAGAAATAAAACGCATATAATTTAACATTAAATGGCCAAGAATTTAGCTTTATTATAAAAATAAAGGTTTGCCATTATGTTTTAAAAATGATTTCCAGTGGCTGCCGCGGCTGGCTCGAATAAATTTCAGATGAGAGGCCCAATTTCAGCCACGAATCTTCGACCACCAATTTTCGACGCGATGGTGGATGTACTCATTCGGGTCTTCTTCGATACTCTGCTCCACAGCAGCAGTGGCGTCTTCGGTGCGTATGCGTACTGCATGGCGGCATCTCTGAGGATGCGCATAATCCACTAGAGAAAACGTGGTGCGGAACAGATCCATGGTTGTTCGAATTACCGACTCTGCTGGGTGATTATGTCGACCGAATATTGGACACAGCGCGCGATGCGCGAACCTAATCATTATTTTGGTAATAAATTTGCACGATTTGCAAACGTTGTTCAGGAGTAAGTCTATTCATTATGGAATGGCAAACCAAACTGAGCATAAATCAAATGACAGCTGTCAAAAAGACCAACTTCAAATAAAGTATTGCCAGATTGAAAACATTTTCAAAGAATTTCATTTAATTATTTTATGAATCGGTTTCTTGTGTCTCTTTTTTTTTCAAAAACAAAAACAACCAAAACGAAACGAAACGAAATAAAAATTATTTTCCAACGTTGCGTTGTGGTTACCAAAAATCAGTTTGAAAAAAACCAGAAAATTAAGTTTTATGTGTTACAATTTACTCGAACTAGATCCTCCCATGAATATCGAATCGGCAGTTTGATGAATGGGAAGAGCAAGACAATGTATTTGAACAAATATTTCACAGTTGCAATCGTTATTTTTATCCAATTTGAACGTCAGTATAATGTGCATTAGGGTGGTCGTTAAAAAAGGTCATTGCGGATGGCCCTAAATCGGCTCTTAATGAAGAAAAAAATTCACTAGTTTTTCAGATTTTTATTTTCATCCCATATAGTCGTTATAGGGGTAAATTAAATTTCCCCTTTTTTTGCATACAAGAAAATTCACGTTAAATCTAGCAAAAAATTCAGAGCATATAAGTGGGAAGTAGACAAGAAAAAAATCCTACGGGAGAGGGATGATTTCCCCCACTTGGACGGGAGGGGCAATTTAATAAAATAATTACATAAATAGAAAAAAAATAATTAAAAACAACGGCCACACTTGCAGGAATGTTTTGTAGCTATAGCTTTTTGGAAAGCCAAAAGTCCATTCTTACGGTTTGTTTTCAAATTAAGTTTTTTTATTAGCAAAAAATTGTTTCAAACTCAGGATTTTGAAGAAAAAATTATTTTGTTTTTTGAAAATTTTAGATTTGAAAACAGTTTTTGCTGAAGTTGTTTATTCAAAGAACCTTATTTGAAAATTAATTATAAAAATGGATTTAAGTTGGGTTTGTGTGTAAATGGAAATCGACACAAGTGCAGTGCATGCTGCGCATTATACATCAATTTATATTGAATAATTTTGAATGAACAACAACAACTTGTGTGTGTTACCACACAGTTTACAAAAAGCTAAGAAACATTACTGTTAGTGTTACAGTTCTTTTGTAATTCATTTGTTTCTATTTTATGCAATTATTTTATTAAATTGCCCTCCTGCCCAAGCGGGGGGAGATATTACCCCCCTCCTAAAGTATTTTTTCTTGTCGAACTCCCACCTACATGCTCTGAATATTTTTGACAGATTTTACGCAAATTTCTAAAAAAAGGGAAATTTAATTTACCCCATAGGGGATGAAACTAAAAATTTGAAAAAATTATGGAATTTGTTTTTCTTCATTTAGAACTGATTTAGCCCCATCCAAATATAAAAATAAAAAAAAAAACATTGAAACGACCACCCTATAATGTGTATACGTAACTATTTTAAAGGTTAGATGACTCAGTTCTCAGTATAAATTTTGAATTCAGATAAAAAAAATAATGTCAGAAAATGAAAAAGGGTGACGCGAAATAAGGCAAAATCTTAAATTTTGCCTAGTTTCGTTTTGAAAATGGAAACTAGCCCAAATTGGCTTGTCAAAACCAAATGAGGCCAATTTTTTTTTTTTTTTTGGAAATAAAGACAAATATTTTTCTACAAAAATTTTCAAGGCGTTCTTGCATCAAAACAATTTTTTTTTTTTATTTTTAAGGCCTATAGCTTTTAGTTAAGGGGAAATTAATGACTCAATGGGTGGCTTAAGGGTAAGGCACTTGATCAGGCGCCAATATCAATATTTTTCTTAGTCAGCCTGCAAAAAAAAAAAAAACATGAGAACGAAATAAAGCCAAAGTGGTCTAATTTAGTTTTCTAAAGTGAAAAAAGCCAAATCGAAAATTCGGCGTTATTCCAGATTGTAAACGAAATAAGGCCAAATTTTTTATTTTTTGTTTTAAATATATAATTGGACCTTATTTTATATCACAGTTAGAAAGTTTCTTTTTTTTATTGAAAAAACATTGAATAATTTTGAATGAACAACAACAGCTTGCGTGTGTTACCACCAAGAATATAAGCTGGAGTTATAGCTATTTCACGAGAGCCACCTCGATCATCAAACTCCTTTAGTGGTGCTTAGTCAGGTTATACTCGTATTAATTGAAAACTCTATTTGCCGTCATCTGGGAGCGAACCATGAACCTTGCAATTCAGAGGCCGATGCACTACACATCGCGCTACTGAAGCCACATGTTCTGCTCAATCCCAATGCAGGTTTCGTTGTTTATCAATTGCAACAGCGACTAGCATTTTTATTAACACACACAAGCTTGCTATTGTTCAGTCGCTTTCTTTCTTTTTTTCCCATGCACCGATTCGATCGAGGTGGCCCTCGTGAAACAGCTATAACTCCAGCCTATATACTTGGTTGTAATACACGCAAGTTGTTGTTGTTCATTCAAAATTATTCAATATAAATTGATGTACCTATAACTTGCAGCATGCACTGCACACAAAACCCAAAAAAAAAACATTTTGTTTTAGGCTTGATCCCTTCTGTAAACTGCCAATTAAGCTGTTGTATTGGTTAATATCCTTTCAAGACGAGCTAAATAGGCTAGTGAATGTAAACATTTTAATAAGGAACAAAAGATTATGTTCAATTATTATTAATTTGTCATTAATTATGTTTGTTTAAGACTAAAGCATGCTTTAAATAGAAAAAAACAACCAAATTCACCCTCGTATTTCTGAGAGAACGGTCACACTGGCCACTAATCAATATGTTTGACATAACTCGGAAACAAAGCCGAATTTGACAATTTTATAGTCAAAACTTTTTGTTCAAAATTAGTTCTCCTATCAAAACGGATGGTTTAACAAAAAATTTAAAAAAAATTTGCAGGAAAAGATCACAAAAACCAACTAAAAATCAAAAAATCAAAGATTCTAAAATTTTTTAGTATAACTTTTTTTGGGACAAAGGTGAGTTTAGGACAAACCCTATTTAAATAAAGAAGAGGCTTCAATGTGGTATGTTCAAAACGTTGTTTTTACTCAAAACTAACAAAGATATAACCATTCAGACCTTACCATTTCTAATTATTTTTTGAAGTTTTGGCCCAAAGCCTTTTTCACATTCGTAAAAATATTCGAACGCAAGATTTTGATCAAATATGACATTACAATTAATGTTTTCCAACTGTTTTTAAATGCTTTCAGACCTACAGACTGAACGGCTGGATCGATTAATATAAGACTCGGTACCAATTTAAAGTAACCAAAAAAAAAAGCCTAAGTTAAAAGGGCTTTCTGAACATGTCAAATATAAGGCCTTGAGCCTCTACTTTATTTTGCTTGTCAATATTTTGAGCCTAAATTTTTCTCCGAAAATATTTGTTCACAATTTAGTAAAAAATTAGAAAAATCTTTGTTTTTTTTTTTCAATTTTTTAGTAAGTTTTTGTTACCTTTGTAAACCATCCATTTAGATAGGAAATTTAATTTTATACTAAATTTTTCAAGGTGTATAATTGTCAAAATTAATTTTAAATAAAATAAAATTGTCAAATTTGGCTTAGTTTCCGAGTTATAACTATCATATTGAAAAGTGGCAAGTGTAACCATACATTCAAAAGCAGCTTTTTTTGCTCGTAGACCACCTTCAAAAATTAACCAGGTTTCGGTAGACTCCCTGCTGCAGCATTTTTACTATATTCCCAAAGCTCGTCAAAAAAAATGGGAAGATTAGATCTAAAGATGGAAATCTGCGTCGCAGCTGAGTTCCAACCCTAAATTCAGGCGCCACTTTCAAGTCTCAAGTCTCGACCAACGTTGCATTGAATATCGAATATCGTTGGCTTTGTTTAGATCTGAAATACATTGAAATGGCATTTTAAGATTTATGAGGTTTTGACAGAAAGCCGATGAAATTAACGTTTTTACAAATTAAAAATTAAGGGTGGTTTTAAAAAAAAGGGAATTGATGCTTCATAAACAGGCTATCTGACCCACATGCCCGCCTTACTGAACACATTTTTTAAGCCCGCGGACCAAATAAAAACAAAAAATTAACAATGTTATTGATAAGACTGCATGAGAAGCTCTTAAGAAATTTAAGCCATCAATTTTGAAAATTAGAATCTTAATTCTTAAAAGCTTCAACCATTATTAAAAAGCTACGACCATTATTCACTTACATAAATAGAGCCTGTCAAAAATCACCGAGAAATTTGGATTTTTTTCTGTTCCCTTAATTTTGTTGATTAGTATAAGTAATATTCGCCTTCATTTTTGTTCTTAACTATCGAAACCAGATAGTTTTAGTAGACCCCTACTTACAACTGATGAGCCCCCATTTTTATTTCATGTCAACGTAGACCCCCGTCGAATCTCCCGTTGACCCCTGGGGGTCCACCTGGACCACTTTGGAAATCACTGCCTTAAACAGACATACCTAGGTATTCTAACTATAGTAAAAACTCTAGATCGTAATTGTTCCTTTATTCCTTTCATATTCCGGTTAATTCATAATAATCTAAAAATAAATAATATTGTATTATGGAATAATATTTTAAAATTCTCTGTACAAAATTTGAAGTAAATCTTTTTACACGAAGACAAATAGACAAGTATAGAAAATTACTTTTTGTTTACTTCTGTAGCATCGTAGTTAATATTTATTTTGATTAAAATCTTTTAAATTAATTTAATCGTACTTAATTCTCTCATTTTGTTCCCATAAATTAAAAAAAAAAATAAACAGATTGAATGCATTTCTATTAACAGAAAAATTATATAAAAGACTGATAAATCAGTTTTTACTAAGCCTGAAAAGATGCTAAAGTCTAAAGTAATTCGGAACCCTTTCACATACCCGCTTCTCATTAAAATTATCAAAAAAAAAAATCCATTTCTCAAAAATTTCCACTGAATGCATTATCTTCTAATCACTTTATTCATATCATCTGTTTTCGATATGTCTAACATAATGCATATAAAAGCATCCATAATATGCCTCTATAGAT